>JAKGDA010000026.1:137886-477867 GCA_021596325.1 Parafenestella ontariensis
GGGTTGACTGTTGTGGTGGTTGTAACAGTTGGGTTAACTGTTGTTGTGGTCGTAAAGGAACTCAATGTTGTCGTAGTCGTAACAGTTGGGTTAACTGTTGTGGTGGTCGTAAAGGAACTCAATGTTGTTGTGGTCGTGACAGTTGGGTTGACTGTTGTGGTGGTTGTAACAGTTGGGTTAACTGTTGTTGTGGTCGTAAAGGAACTCAATGTTGTCGTAGTCGTAACAGTTGGGTTAACTGTTGTGGTGGTCGTAAAGGAACTTAATGTTGTTGTGGTCGTGACAGTTGGGTTGACTGTTGTAGTGGTCGTGACAGTTGGGTTGACTGTTGTTGTGGTGGTGAAGGAACTCAGTGTTGTCGTGGTCGTGAACGAGCTCAGCGTTGATGTTACAGTACTGGTAGTCGTGAAGGAACTGAGAGTTGTAGTTGACGTAATTGTTGAGTTTACCGTTACTGTTGTAGTAACATCTCGGCGGCCGAGTCTGTGGTGATTCTGCGCTGGTGCCGGGGTCGTTATGGCGTTCTGTCAACTTCTCAGTACGGCTAGCATGGTCAAGCGCTAAGGTTTCTCACATGTACAGGGCTTGGAGTATTCGAGACTGTGGTTGTTATGGTACTGGTGACTGCGCTCGATAACGTGGAAAAGACCGTGTTCGTCAGAGTTGCTGTAGAACCAGCTGCGGTGGTCGTGACAGTTTTACCGTAGTCGGCCGGATCCTACTCACATTAGCGCATCGCAAATGTTTTTGTGAATGCCAGTGTGCTTTTGTTAAACATAGGAGATTGACAAGGACAAAAAAGAAAACATGGAATCGCGCAGCGTCGAGTTCGGTATCTGGGCCTGTTAGCAGCGCAATGGAAGAGGGAAAGGAGCTCATAGTGAGTCGTATTGTTGTGTAGCTCGCGATTAGACAGCGGTAGTGGAACGTCATATCAAACAGGAAGAGACCTGAGATAGACACGAGCATCATCGATCGCGATTGTATCGTTGTATAGTATCGTTGTGTGTAATTGAAGATATAGCGGAGCTGAGAACCACGATCCGCCTAGATCGCGCCCTGGGCGCGTCGCATAACATAGCGCATTCTTCGGCAGCGCATGACACAGCAAAGATAATCCCTGTCAGGCTAGAAGCCGAATGTCGAAGTGTTGGATGAGGCTCGCGCTTGGCGTGCATGGAATGGAATGTATTGTACCTTGAGCAGTACCAAAGGGAGGGAAGTGTACGCCTTATATGAGTGCTTCAGTCTCTCTCCAGTAGCTCGCGTATCTAGTGATGGCGCGGAGCATGATGGAAATAGCACTTGTGAAGCGTCCTAACAGATGGCAGGTGGAAAAGAATTGTGGTGGGCCATTTGGCAGAGCACTGGATGGCCGAATTCTGGACATTAGCGAAGGCATGGTGGTGATTAGCTAACCAACGAGACGGGATTGAGATTGAGTGCTCAATGGCTGTCCAACCATCCGATAGTATCGGGAATTGAGCGATATGAATCTGGATGTCGAAGAGCTCTCGTTTGTTGTCCCTTGCAATATGCACGGACCCTACATCACGTCATCAATCCGATAGCCAGGCGCGGCTCTCGCGAACGTTACCCACCTGCCCACTAGCTTGATACACCCTCAATGAACCCAGTTATTCACCCGCAATTCGACAACTCTTCGCGAGTAAGAAACCATTCAGTATTGAAAGCGGTTTGTAGGCAAGAAGCCTTGATTTGGTGAATGAGGGCCAGAAGTCACTCCCAATCCGCACTTCAACTCCTTTTATCCCGCCACCGCTGAGTATCCTTCTATCATCCTAGTCGTGATACCCCAATCTAGATCTCATTTCTCTCAAGAATTTAGGTCAGAGCAGGTAGGTTAGAAATTGCTATTTACTTGTTGAACAACGTGTCATTTCGAACATGATGTCTCAGCCGCAAGCCACCCGCGCCGATCACGAAGGCAGCAATCAACCCTGTAGGCTCCAATGTTTATACAAACGAAGGCTTTGCGGCACGGCAACTCTGCTGAATCTGACTTTTGTTCAATATCCATAACGACTTCATCCAGTCTATGTTAATTATGGACGACTTTGTCCACATTAACTCGCACGCCACCGAGAAACCAAACGTGGTAATTCCGCCCGAGAACACTCCCCAAAAATCCCTCGCCTTTCTCGATACCCATCCCTTCGTAAGACAGACAGTGGTCGATAAGATCTATGGCTGCATAACCGGCTCCGCACTCGGCGATACGATCGGATTGTACACCGAATTCCTTACCAAAGCCCAGAGTGCGACAGTATATCCAGCGAGGAAGTTTCAGCTCGTGGAACCGACTACGGAGTTATATCCTGATTGGCATCGCAGTAGGTTATTTTCATTAGAGTTTCTAGTTTACTTAAGAAGTTGTTTCCTTCTCGTATCGTCAGCAAATGCTGATGGTTTTAGCGCGGTTCGCCGGTTGTGCATGGACAGATGACACAGATCAGGCACTTCTCATTGTGCTGGGGTATTTGCATGCCTACACATCAACCCCACAACGGCTCGCCGTCGATGAGCTTTCGCAAGACTTCGCAGCTCGTCTCCGGATATGGATCTCGCAAGGCCTGCTCGCACTCAACAGATACCCGTGCGGTCTCGGCGCGCTCGTTGGCAGCACTGTGGGGGCTCGGGATTACCTCAACGACCCTGTAGGTTCAGCAACGCAGAGATGGGTGAAATCAGGGCGTTATCAAGCACCAAACGGTAGTCTGATGCGTACGCATCCCATTGGTGTCATCGGCGTCGGCATGTCCGAAGAGCAAACGTGGGAATTGAGCGCTGGTGTAGGGCGAACAACGCACGTCGACCCTCGTTGCGTTGTTTCCTGCTGCATAGAAGTCGCTTTGATTCGCGGTCTCCTGCGGGGCGATATCGTGGATGAAGGAGATGTAAATGCGTGCATCGAGCGGAGCTACGATTGGGTCAAAAGCCAGCCCGAACTGATGAATCCAGGGCTAGATGAAAACTTGACAAAACAGGAAATCGAGCATCATCTCGAGAGAGAGGAGTTCGAGCGACACGCCTTTGCGAAGACTTTGACGCAGCTGGACCTCGATGAACCGAACAAGATCGGATACGTATACAAGTGTCTCGGATCGGCGCTGGTATCATTGAGGCTTGCTATGGGGAAGAACGTGCTATTGTCGGAAGCTAGTGGACCCTTGGCCACCGAGACTTCCTTTGAAGAGCTGATGGTAGATCTCATAATGGAAGGAGGGGATGCAGACACGAATGGGGCTGCGGCTGGTGCTCTGCTAGGTGCATACTTCGGATACGCTAGACTTCCCTCACATTGGACCCTTGGCCTTGCGCACAAAGAGTGGCTCATCCATAAGACAAGGAGGCTTGCTGTCGCAGCTGGTGTTATCAAGGGAAATTTTGAGCCTGAGAAAGACGAGGCGTCCGACGGCGGGGTGGGGTTGATGAACGAGAAAGACCGGGAATATAAGTGGGCGTTACTCATGTCGGACATAGCGAAGAAGATGAATGCAGCAAAAGAGAACCCGAGAAAAGAGCAGGAGAAGAAAAAAGGCATCGCAGGTTGGTTTAGCAGTTGACGGGGTGGAACTATGTGATATCTACACGTTGACAGCGCCTGCAAGTCATCATCTTGCGGTCCCAACCCATTTCCAATCTACCACAGATACACAGGCCGATTTGATATGTCCCGACGTTGCTCTTTCAAGAGACCTTTGATATCCTTGACCAGTTTCTCACACCATATCTGTGCAGCCGGCCAGTCGTTCGCGTTGCAACATTCTTCCATGAACTTGGTGCTCTCATCTATGTAGTCTGCGTGGAAACGGATTGTGTGGCCGAAACGGCGAAGCTCTTCGATACAATGACGCAACTCCTCTTCTGACAGTGGACCATACGGACGATGAGGCCGAACTCTCCCTGGACGGCCTGGTTGGCTGATCGGAGTGTGGCGGCGCCCTTCCAATATACCAACAATCTCTGAGCTTTGAGTCACCGGCTCTACATTAGTTTGATATAGCGAGTAGGGCTTCTTAGTGTGAATGTTCCTGGCAACTTCGTCGCCACCTGAAAGCTGACTGTCGGTCGGAGATCCCAGTCGAGGAGGAGAGACATCATTACACTCAAGCCCGACCAGAGTCTCAGCCTCAGAATAATACTCGATGTCATCGTCCGTGGTTCGTGCATCAAGAAGATCTCTAGAGCTGGTAGAAGGAAGTTGGTCATCGCGCGGGAGCTTATGAGCAGTCATGATGAGATTCTATTGATACTGAGAGTAAGTGAGTGGGATTGGACATCACTCAGAACACCGAGCCTATTAAATATCCCGCGTATATTGATCCTTTGGCTCGGTGTTTAGAGCCGACATGACAACGAGTTTGGTTCACAAACGTGAGTTCGTTCGCCCGTAACCGACATGAGAAGCACACTGCGTGGCATCGAACGAACAACTCATCATGGCTCATCACAGTTGCAAACAGTTGAAGCACAGCGTGGTCATTCTGCCATTTGTATCATCGTGTTTACATGGAAGCCAGATCCTTTGGCAACTGAAACTACCTATGGTATGCTTTTGCTCAAAGCTCATGGAGAAGTTCCCCGAAGAGCAAACTTTACGGCCAGCCGCAAAGATATTGTCAAACGATGCTTCAATCGCCTCCATGACGCATTAGCTATAGCGCCCAGCACCCTTTGCCCAATTCAATCTCAACTCCGCTTCCTTGACCTTCTTCTCACACTCTTCAAGCTTTTTCTTCGCCTCATCGTACTTTTCTTGTGCCTTTTCCAATTCCCTCTGCCCTTCGACGTGTGCTCGTGTTGCTTCTTCAACGGTGTTTGGTGCTTCTAGTCCGTGCCCATAGCCGAAATATGCTGGCTCAATAACTCCTCCACCATATCCGCCATATCCGCCGTAATTTGCGAAGTCCCATGATGGGTACGTGTTGTAAAAGCCCCTCTTTTTACGGCCCATGATTGCACCCATGTTGTACATAGCTGATGACCGTTGTGTGTAATGCGTGTGACGATGCGCAGTGTTTCGTAGCGACTTTAGCCGTAGTTGGTTAGGGTGAAGTGAATGGTAGATCTCGATGGTAGTGATGAGCGAACTTTAGATAAACGCAGAGAGAGAAGATGAGCTGAATTCTTATACACCTGGTTTAAGGTTACCTGAGGTTCACGATGGTTCCACGTGGTAACGATAACAGGTTTCCGTCGGCGTAGGTATATGTGCTGGCGGGTGGAGCAAAGCCCTAGTCAATCAGTCCACTCCGCGTGGTTCAGCTAACACTGTCAGCGACATATCATATAGCATAGTTTCAGCAGACTATGTTTTAGTAACCAAAGAGCCTTCCAGCAGCGATGGTGTCGGAAGTTAATCCTCCTTGACATAAGCGTCCGCGCGCGAGTACTGAAGCCCCAGCCACTGTCCTACCCCTAGCCGACCACTAGCAAACATGATCGACGACCACGTCAAAACACGAGCGACCACCAAGATGGAGTGAAAAGCCCTACAAAGCTTTTCAAGTAGGTTTTATGCAATGTGTTGAATCCACTGCACAAGGCGGATGTGATGGGAAGTGCTTTTCTACTCAAAACATCACCAAAGACTCGAATGTGCAGGAAAGGGCACTTCAGCAAACTACCATAGGTATGCAATACTAACGGATGCTGTGACGGCGACACATTCGGGGGCATATCTACGGTCACCCAAGGTGGGGAATTCGTTACGAATAGGCGCTACACACTGTTGGTCGCACAGTCCGTGCATACTTAGTGAAGGGTCACAGCCACGGATATACGAAGCAAGAATTTACAACCTAACGGTTCCGGATTGCACGGTTCTTAAGGCTGTGGAGCCTTGTTGATATGCGGTTCCACGCATTGCCCTCGCGCTATAAATTGTAGGGCTCTCGGAACACATACATTAGCGCTTCGGATGTGCCGTTAACCCAGAATATTGTCCGTTTCGAGACTACGTAACGAGAAAGGAAGCCGTAGTAGGAGACTATCCCATTTGCCAGAAAGCTGATTGCCAGTTCCTACCTACCATAGGTAGGTAAGGTTGATGCAAGCATGGCAAAACATCCGGGGGATAAAGCAGCACAGTCACCCATGAGCGCAGAGTATTCTGCATTGAAATACGGGTCGTGTCCCATTTAATCCGCCTCCTAGCTTCGCCCAAATGCACAAAGCTACAGTACGTAACATACTAGCTCCAGGTCCTAACCCCTTCGATCTATTATTGGCAAAACTTAAAAAAAAATAAAAAGGCGCACGTCGTCCACTACCACAGGTAATATACACCTCAGCATAAGAACAAGACAAGTACGAAGCTTCCCAAACCCGCACTACATCAACGCCACAACCCAGCACGAGAACCCACCCTTCAACCCCTTCAAACTCATCGAAACCTCAACGATACAACTCTCCCTCCAAATCCCATACCACCCTATATACCTCCCTCCTTCAACTTCCCCCTCTCCTCCTCCCACTGTACCCTCGTATCTCGCATATGCTTCGCCAGCGCGTTTATATCCTGCGTCAGCGCTACGGCCATGTCCTCCCAGTCGTAAGGCTGCTGTGAACGTACAGTGTTGTCCGGCGGTCTATGGTTCTGTTGATGGTGAGGGTATGTACGGAGTCTTGAGGGGGGGAAATAGGGAGATATAGATAGGGATGGGGATGTGCTAGGGTGTGGTTGGGAGGGATGCTGTGTTGATGTGGATGTTGGTGTCATGGTGGGGAGTTGTGAGGATGAGGATGGAGATAGGGATGGGGATGTGGGAATATGTTAGAGGCAGCTAGGTAGGGGAGGGTGGATGATACGATGTGAGGGGAGGTGACGTGGTGCCAGCGATGCAGAAAGTAAACGAGCATGTAGTTTGTAGATTGGAATATGAACCAGTGACCAACGAACGAGCGTACGAGATAGTTTACAACCACCAACACGTTACATCGCGTCTCCCTCCAAGCCATATCCTTCCCCAGCCCTCAGTACCTATACAAAGCCACATATACCACCCCGCTCCCTGGCAGCTAGCATATCAACCGCGACATTCATTTTCCGCTTTAGCGCTCTCATTTCTACCTCAATCCTTCCAATAGCATCATGCATATCCCCAAACACATCCAACAGCTCGGGCGCGTTCACTGGACCGGCAGTCCACGTAGCTGCAGTACCAGATCGACGGGCCGGAATCATAGGCGCGTTTGGTCTTGCGTGGGCGCACTCATAGCGGCGTGGGCAATCCTGGAACATCGATTCATCGTTAAAAAGGTGATTTGCGAGTCCAAATAAGGACGGGTTTGCGTGGCGTCGTGATGGCGCTGCGCCAGCGTTGGGATAGGTAGGGGCTTTTGCGGAATGACCAGGTATAACGCCAGCTGGGAATCTATCGTCGAAGATGTGATCGCGATGAATTCTGGTGTCTCGGGGTAGACGCCGATATGAATCTACGACGCTCTCTTGCTGCGGCTGTCGAATCACATGCGTCGTAGGAGGCCGCAGGGTGATGTATTCGTACTGCGGCTGGACTGGAGCAGGTTGCTGTATCGGAACAGCAGGAAAGATCTGGGGCTGGCGCTCATCGAACTTCTGGGCCTGGACAGGAGGGATATGCTGAGGTTGTTGTCGTGGTTCTTCATGCCTCTCTTCAATCTCATCGAAGACCACCTCATCGGAGTGAACGTACCAAGGTTGAGGCTGGTCTTCGGCGTTTTGCGTGGGAGTCTGGCTGTAATCGCGGGCATTGTCGTAGCGGGAGGCAGAGCTGGTTTCGCTTGAGACGGATGGTACTGGTGGGCGTGACTTCTGGGCTTTCTTCCCCCGACTGGTTTCATCTTTAGAAGGACTCTTGATGTGGAAGGGTAGTGGCATTTCGTTGAAGAGCTGGGGATATGGTGTCGGTTGTTGTCTGATGGGGTGTATGACTTGGTGCCTGACTGTGTTGTATTTATATCTCGACCTCGTTCACCGTTGTTGGTCGTACTTGCTGGAAAAGGACTACCTAGGTGTCGATTGTGAGAGCGTAACTGTAGTCAACTCTAGTGACAGCAGAGCACGAACGATACAACGCAATCGGTTGGGCCATGTGTGTAGTCAGGTAAAGCTGCTGGGTGCGAACGCTGCTAAAGCAAACGACATGACAGTAACGAGTGACGTCTCGCTAAGGTCGATAAGTTCAATCTTATTCTGCTCGCTAAGTAAAGATAATGCCACCATCAATCACAATAGTCTGCCCAGTCATATAGTCGCTATCTTTACTCGCCAAGAAACTCACCGTACTGCTGACATCCTCGGGCACACTTGTACGTCCCAACGCAATTAACTCTCCGCTATACTTCTTGATCGTATCGCCCTTCTTCGCGCCATGTAGCTTACCTAGGCCCTCATCAATTTTATCCCACATGGCCGTTCCTACAATACCTGGGGCGTAGGCGTTGACTGTGATTTTGTGTGTTGCCATTTCCATTGCGAAGGCTTGTGTAAGGCCGCGGACAGCCCACTTCGAGGCGCTGTAGTGGGAGAGGAGAGGGAAGGGCTTGAATGCTACGATGGAGGCTGCGCCGAGGATTTTTCCGCCGCTCCCTTGGGAGATCATCTGTTTTGCAGCTGTTGAGTAGCAGTTGTAGACGCCGAATACTTCAATCGATTAGCTTGTGCGGTGATATAGGACCGGAAAGCTCACCATTTACTTCGAACATGCGCTTCAGATCTTGCTCGGTCAACTCTAAGAGCGCTTTGACCTGTGCGATACCAGCATTCGCGACCATGGTGTTCAACGGCCCGAGTTCAGATACTGATGCTTTGACCAGATCCTGTACCTCGTTCAAGTTTGATACATCAGCTGTGTATGCGAAGGCTTTGCGGCCAAGTGCCTCGATCTCCTTGACAACTTCGTCACAACCAGGCTTGTTGGCTTCGATGTCGTTGATGCAGATGTCGTAGCCATCGTTGGCCAACCGCAGAGCGATGGCCTTGCCGCTATAGATGTCTAGGTTAGGTCTTCATCGACGTGTGCTGTTAGTGATGCTCACATTCCACGCGCTGAACCCGTCACAATTGCTGTTCGATTTTGCTGCTCCACGGGTGCGTTCGCGTAATTACGTGTCCATCGGGGTGCTTGGGTGAAGACACGCGGTAGGGTCCCAAGCTTCGACGATGCCTGCCACAGGGTTCTTGCTGGAAGGCGGAATGCCATATTGTTGGATTCTTGAACTAGAAGATAGGCTTACGAAAGGGAGCTTTTAAGAAAGAAGAACGGGAATAATGCATCAAAAGGAGACTGGAATGATGCGGCTCCGCTTCTATACTGTACTTCACTAGACATCCACCGCTACAGCTTCGGAAGCTCACCTGAGCTCGGAATATGCATGAACCCCTCTCGGATAGTAGCTCCACCTTGGTCGCACTTCTCGAGTCTGTGGTCGGCTCTAATAGACCCGAACGCGAGCTTCCTTGGGAATCTCGGCTGCTGCTGTACCTTGAATGCGTGGCCAACGTAATTGTACAACAGGACATTGATCTATGCGTATCCATCATCCAAACGACAGAATACCCAGAGCGATGCATGGTGATGAGCAGGTCGGGTGGTAGTGCTAGCGACGGAAACGAGGATGCAGGTGCAGGTGAATGCAGGTGGGGAAATGACGCTAGCATGCTTTCGACCTAGAATCTCTCGCGCCTCTTCGTCCCGAATATCAGTTGACGCGTCGCAAGACCAAAGACCACAGTGCAGCGTGCCATATCACAGGAAATAGACCATGTCGCGGCAAAGCGTCGCGCCGCAGCGCAACCTGTCGCTCACGGAAGAATTGGAGAAACTGGAGCAGTCAATAACCCTGACGCTGCAAGGTAACCAAGTCGGCAACTACCCCTCCAACGCGACTGACCGAAGCAGAAATCGACCACAACTTCAGTCGCGCCCACCGGATTGTGACGACCGGGATACTGCCCATTGTCGAGCAGTATGGAAAGCACTCCGAAGCTGTCTGGGAAGGCTCCAAGGTCCGCAGTTTGCAAATTCGCCGAAGATGTATATTGACTCTGTTAGTTTTGGAAACAATTCTTCGAAGCCAGCGCAAACGTCTCGCTCTCCGGATACGAAGCGCCCGAGCAGGATGAGTCTGCTGTGCAGGAAGACACGCAAGAGTCGCACATGTACGAGGACGAGACGGAGGAGCAGGAGGATACAGTGACGGGCGACGTAGCAACACCACCCCGACCATCCTCTGCGCAGGAGGACCTCGATGCTAGCATAACCTTCGACTCACCATCGCTCGGACACAGCACACCGCGTGCGCCGCCATCAACGAAGAAAGGCCAAACAAAAGAGGGAGCGCCCGGAGAAGTAGATGAAGAGGAGCCCCAGTTCGCTGGCCTGTCATCCCCTTACGAGGCCCTCAAGGAGGAGTTCCGGGGGGACATTGGGGGAAGAAAGACGCCGAGGCTCGATCCAGTGACGCCCGGAAAGTCACAGGCACTGCCAGACATGACTGGCTTCGACTCCTCGCCTTTCGTACAGCCAACAACTTCGAAGAAGCCCTACGTCAACCAGGACCCACTGCTACATCGTGTTTTGGACAAGACATTCCGAGTGCAAGCCACTCCAATCATCAGTCCGAGGAAATACAAGCCAACCGGTGCATTCACGCCGAGGGCTGGCCAACGCGGTGCTCCAACCCCTCGTGGGGCCACCTCGAACCTACCAGGATGGGCAGAAGACTCGTCACCCCCGTCGTCGCCAGCGCCACAGCTTCGTGCTGATATCTTCTCGCCCATGAAGACCCCACGAACGCCCGGTGTCAGTGTGCAGACGCCTGGAAAGGGCAAGACACCAATGAGCCTGCACAGGACTGGGACTGTATTTGACGATAGTGATGAAGAGGAGTATGAGATCGACTTGAGTCCTCCCAAGACAATACAGTTTCACATTCCACAAAGCAAGCTGCTGCAGACGCCTGGTGAGTGGATACGACTCTACATTATAACCCTTGCTAACCACTGTTACAGCTCGGGAAGCCAGCAGGCGCATTGTCGACGATCTACTCATGACTGCAGGCGGCGATATCACGGATACGACTGGAGGCATGGACGACGACAGCCCGAGTGTGGTCAGGCGTCAGGTTGATCTAGATGACAGCTTCTAGAGGACAGTAGTCATATATTGATAAGATTTGCTTTCGGGGGAGTCGCGGGTTTTCTTTGGCGAGTGTCATTTATAGAGCATGATACCCACCACAGCAAGTGCGCGGAGCCGAAGCAAGGCCCGCTGAAGTAGATACCGCATCCTACAACAATCTGACTGACCACCGAGTTCTGCATGCATGTGAATCGAATCTTAGATGGACTCGCGTGATGATCCACCATCGCGGCACCACTAAGCACAACGGGCGCTAGCGGGTGGCAGATCCATGCGACAGCTCCATCGTCATTCCGAGATCATCCAGGCACCCTTTGGGGGCAGGACACATCATTCATTGACGACTGCACATTCACTTGTTCATATTCACAATGCCGAAACCGAAGAGGCCGGCGACGTCGGGCTACGCTCGAATAGCCCAGGCCGAAGAAGAAGAGGACTCCGGCAGCGATTTCGAGGACGAGCAGCACCAGAACTCCCTATCCAACCCACAATATGCACCCATACAGCCCCAGCGGAACTCGGGCATGCGCATGTCTGG
Organism: Parafenestella ontariensis; assembly: GCA_021596325.1. NCBI lineage: Eukaryota > Fungi > Ascomycota > Dothideomycetes > Pleosporales > Cucurbitariaceae > Parafenestella > Parafenestella ontariensis. The sequence goes on from JAKGDA010000026.1 coordinate 149,578, forward strand.
TGGATCGCCCTCGAGCTCGCCGAGTCATCGCAAGACATCGTTATCACGACGGCAGCGGGCCAACTCGGGCGTCGACATCAAGGCCATAAACGCAAGGTTCGAGCGATGGGCAGACGAAATCGCGCAGAAGTTCAAGAACTTGAAGCAAAAGGACGCCCCAGAGGATGAGCAGCTGGAGATACATCATTCCGTCTTCCAGGCGCCAGATGGCGTGAGACCAGCCACCGCAGAGTCGCTGACCTTCGACTACGACGGCTCATCCGACCGCATGACGAGACTGCAGTTCGACGACATAGTGGAGAGCGTCAGGACAGCAATAGAAATGGACGTGCACCCCAAGCTGATCACACAGGGCAGCTCGGGCAGCTACTTCGCGCGGAACACACAGGGCAAAGTGGTGGGCGTCTTCAAGCCCAAGGACGAAGAGCCCTACGCGTCGCGAAACCCCAAATGGACCAAGTGGATCCACCGCAACCTGTTCCCCTTCTTCTTCGGCCGCGCCTGCCTCATCCCCAACCTGAGCTATGTCTCCGAAGCCGCCGCCTACGTTCTCGACAGCCAATTGCGCACAAACCTCGTACCCTACACCGATGTTGTCGCCCTCTCCTCGAAATCCTTCCACTACGACTTTTGGGATAGAAGGGCATTTTACAGGAAGAAGAAGCCCTTCCCAGAGAAGCAGGGCAGCTTTCAGGTCTTCCTGAAAGGCTTCAAGGACGCGAATATTTTCCTAAAGGAGAACCCATGGCCAGACCAGCACAACTCAAGCTTCAAGGCAGACGCGTCGCGCAAGAAGAACAAGCGGAGGTGGGCCGAGGACTGCAGACCAAGCGGGCCACAATCAGACAATGAAGAGGACGATGAGCGGCCAGGCACTGCGGATCAACAACAGCCACGGGGAGGCTTCTGGACGCCCACACTGCAGCAGTCGTTCAGGGAACAACTAGAAAGGCTGGTTATTCTGGACTACATCATGCGAAATACAGACAGAGGCTTGGACAACTGGATGATCAAGATCGACCAAAAAGCACAGGAAGCCACCATCGTCGCAGAGCCGCCGAAGATGAATGGCGACACGGGAGACGAACTTGGGCCAAGCAGTTACACAAGACAGTCCATGGAGGAGATGGACCCATACGGCCGACGCGAACAGATGACTACGAATAGCCGGTCTACTACACCGTTGCCGAATGCACCCACGCCTACAGTCACGATCGGTGCTATCGACAACAGCTTGTCCTGGCCGTGGAAGCACCCCGATGCTGTAAGTACACATTCTCATATTCATGGCTATCTGAGCTAACAGTATCCAGTGGCGAAGCTACCCCTTCGGCTGGCTGTTCCTCCCCGTCTCCCTCATCGGCCAGCCCTTCTCCGAAGCCACACGCCGCCACTTCCTTCCCCTCCTCACTTCCAAGCAATGGTGGTCCGACACCCAGCTCGCCCTACGAAAATGCTTCAGCCAAGACGCCGACTTCAAGGAGCGCATGTATGCCAAACAACTCGCGGTCATGAAAGGACAGGCGTGGAATGTTGTGGAGACGCTGAAGACACAGGATCATGGCCCGTTGGAGCTCACGAGGAGAGCGCGGGTTTGCGTCTGGGACGATGTTGTGGAGATACCAATTGCCGTCCCGCTGAGAGCGCCTTCAGCCGAGATGCGGAGGAAGCAGCAGCCCGGGTGGCAGAAGAGAGCCGGAGAGGAGACGGAAGAGATGGACATCACTGCTGTGTCGACGCCTCCACAAAAACCTCAGTCTGATTTGCTCCTAAATTCCCCACCGCTGGACACAGTGCATGAGAACCGATTTAACCTATCACGCGATTCTTCATCGCTAGACATCCGCCGCTCTGATCCTATAGTAGGCCCGACCTCGCCAGCAACCGTAAACGATGTCAACTGGGCTTCTCGCAACATTGCTGAAGCCACGAATGGCCGACCCGCACATCACTCACGCATGAGCTATGACGCACCCCGCCGTAATCATGTTGAAAGCACAAGACACCCGCGCAGGTTTTCCCTGACCAATAGGAGAGATCTTGATGAGTATGGGTTTGATGATGAGGGGGATTTAGGATATGCGGCAAATGAGGATATGGAAGGGAATCGTAAGAAGGTTATTGTTGAGAGGCTGGAAATGGTCAAGGGGAGGAATCCGGTATTTACTTGGTGTTAACATATTTTTTTGTGGGCGACTGGCCCTGTATGAGTACATTATTATTCGGCCTGTAAAAGAGTAGGGAACTTGCATAGCGGGAGTTCGTTCTTGATCCAGGGACATTAGATAGTTGGTTGCATATATGCGGCGTCTACATGCTTCGGCTCGCCTACGTAGGTATACATGTGGCGAAGGCCTCCAGGCATCTTCAAACCTTCATTACATCATCACCTTGCACCGCCACACCTAGTACCACTTGCGCAACCCTCCCGCCTGGTTCATAGCAGCCAGCTCCCGCTTCGCACTGCCCGTCGAGTTACCCTGCGGCAGCGTCGTGAACGGCACGGTGCTCGTCAAGCTTTCAATACGCCCGAGCAGGAACTCCAACTGCCTATATGCACTGCTAGGCTGATATTGCGGCACCATATGCCCACTCATCGCCTGCTGAACGTACGTCAACTTGCGCTCCGTGTGCACCTTGCCCATAATACCCTTCGCACTCAAGCTGGTCAAGCTCAAGTCTTCATGGTACGGCACGTAGAAATCCTCGGTGGGAGGGGATTGGAAACCCTGCATGCCGCCCCACGTCATGTTCTGGATAGTCATGAGGGTGCCGTTGAAGAGCAGGATGTAGTCGAGCTCGCCGTGTGCGATGATGGTGCGGTCTAGCGCGTCGATGATGCGCGGGATGACCTCCCAGCTGGACTGAGCCGAAGTGTCGGTATCCAGGACGCCGCCTGAGCATTCGGCCCAGGGCTGAACAGGCGCGTTGATAGCCTTTTGGACTTCTGTGCGGTTGAAGTAGATCTCCGTGCCGGCAACAACATAGTCGAAGCTACCGGGGAAGCCGAGCGGGTCCCAGAGCAGCGGGCAGGTGGTAGCAATGGCGTATACGTCGAAACACGGGTTGGTCAAGAGGACTGCGTCGAAGATGTCTTCCCAGATCCCGCAGCCCTCAACCTTGGAGTTGTTTGCGGGTGTCGGAAGCTTGCCGGTAGGTGGGAATGTGAGGTACGTCTCAATGTACTCGGTGTATCCGCACTCGTCAGCGCGCCTGTGGATATCCTTCGTGAATGACTCGTTCAAGTTGAACAGACCCGCCCACTTGTCGAGGAAAGGAACAGCAGGAATATCTTCGAGGATAACGTCTTCGGCGACACTGGGGTCGTAGAACATGACACCCTTGACGTCGTAGTACTCCGTATCATTCTTGCTCAACATGGCGTCGGCAATGTATGGCACGTAGCGTCCAGCATAGGACTCGCCCGTGATGTACACCTTGCGGTTGTTCAGGCCGAAAGTGTCGACGAAGTTCTTGAAGAAGCCGAGGAATTGCTCTGCTGTCTCTTCCTGGCTAGTAGCGGTAGCATTACCCTGGGTGAATCCTGTGCCGACGGGCTGCTCGACCCACACCATATTGGTGAGGTTTGCCCAATTCCATGGGTTGTAAACCGCCTCTGGGCCACTGCCATACTGCCACGAGATCGGCCCGTTCTCCTGGAGGAAGCCTTCGAGCGAAGAGCAGCCAGGTCCTCCATTCAACCAAATCACGATTTCGTCGCATGCGTCCTCGTTCTCCGACGGGAAGAACCAGAAGTATAGTTCAGAGGTCTCATTTGCCTGGTCGCTAATGGGCAGAAGACCAGCGTAGGACTCGCCAATGTCGAAGTTGACGTCTGGAATTGCTCCTGCGGTGCCATTGACCGCGAACTCTGCGTAATGTTAGCTATTTGCACGCGTCTTTGCATGAATGACGAACTCTTGGATGCGTCGGTGGTAACGATTGGCTCAGCCTGACGCTTCTCAAGCTGTACGCTTGGTGCTGGCCGGGCAAAGCGTGCCCTGGGGAGTTCAGTCGTCTTGCCAACAGAGCGGGCGCTTCGTGCAGCGGCGAGGCCGCTGAGGGCCAAGAGGGAAAGCAATTGCATATTGGGAGACACCGAACGCGCAAAAATCGGCTTGGTGTGATGTGAGCTTCGACTGGGCAATTGAAGGCTCAGGGACGACTGAAGCGGGTAGGAGGGCTTCAAGTAAGGACAACTTAAGGGCTGGGAAGCTCCTTTAGGCGGCGACGTCACCCCGGAGCTTACCCTGCTCGCGACACGAAGCTATCTGCACAACTGATAGTCGATGGCAAACCGCGGTAAGGTTCATACCCAATTAGGCAGGAGTATATTGATCCTCCCGGTCGGATGTCAGCCATCCCAAGCTCTTATGCCTCCCTTTACTCGACTGCATGTCGTTATATCCTGGTACTCATCCCACGGGGTTGCGGTTAAGAGCGGTGTCGTGCAGTCGTACATGAGACGTTCAAAAATCCAAGAAGGGTATGCTGTTCAGGTACCGCGCACGACAGAGGTGGGGAAGACATGGGGCCAGGCACACGACCACATCGACGGCCCGAAGCTAAACAAGCAAGCTTTTCCAAGCTCTGCTATTCCAGCCACCAACAGATCAAGCTCTCCAAAACCCACTCTCTTCTGCTTGATATCGGGCTCACAACTGCTTTCGTGCCGCTCTTGCCTGTTGTGACGTTGAGCTCCTCCCTCTTTCCGCGCAGTGGCGCAGGCCGGTTCGTATCGCATGATGGCAGCGAGGCGGTATTGGCTGCCTAGCCATATTAAATCCACCTTCGAGAACTTCTTCATCAATACGGGGTGACGAAGGATCAAGCCATAGCCAATGCTGTGTCGAGCTTGGGAGGCTTCCCGCAGATAAGCATGTCTAGAGATTAACCGGATGGGGCAGGTCGCAGAAGTCATCTAGGTGGGGCAACCAAAAACGCGGACGAAGAACCGATTGTAAGGCGAGATGAACTCATGAGAACCTGTGCAGATCGCTGGTGTAGCATTGTGAGCGTGTGAATGTTTCATGCGATGAGTGAGGTGGAGGGAAATGTTGTGAACGTCGTTACGGTTCAGCGGTTGTGGCGCGCCAAGTTGCCAACGGCGAACGAACCAAGTCAGGGCGTGGCGTTCGATGTGGAAGCCACGATCGTCGATTCATGGAGCGCAGCACACTGAAGATGAGGAAAATGCGAGTGAGTGGGTGTTCCATTATTTGGGCTATGTAAATCAACGTACAACCGCTCATCAAAGGCGTGCATAGCTTTAACGGAGGTTCGCTACCACTCGAACCAACCTAGATCTTCCCATCAAGACCACGACGTCCACCGTACGTCCCAGCTTGCGAAATACGCAAAAGCTTCTCGAAGTCCGGAGTACCGTGCCCGGTAACTGGATCCCAGCCTTCGGTCGCGTTCCACGACGCGTACGGCACCAATGGCGCGCGAAGGCCCGAATAGATGGACCTACCAACGCAGCCGGTTGAACCTCCGTTGACAATGTCGTTGAGGCCCTTGTAGCCCTGCTGGTAGATCCAAGGGTTCAGGAAACCTAAAGCAGGCTTGCCGGCTGCGATGCGAGCATTGTTCAACAGCGCGACAACCGATGCGAAAACAGGCGCAGAAGCGCTGGTTCCTCCAACTGAGATCTCTCTACCCTTGTCAACAACGCGGAAACGTTGACCTTGTGCAGCGACATCTGGGAAGCCGCGACCGTTGGGGTTGTAGAGCCCTTCCCACCTGCTACCAAGTTGCTTGAGGTAACCAGCTATGGCGTCGTCCTGGTACGCTGGACGTTTCCAGAGATCTGAGAAGCCTCCGGATGAAAAATCAACAGCCTGCTCGGGCCCAACCTTGGTTGTTCCACCGACGGACGTGACGTAAGGGCAAGAGGCCGGGAAGATGGGTAGGAAACGTGTGGTGTTCTTGCCGTCGTTGGTTTGGCAGGCTGAGCCAACACCAGTGTCACCGCTGGAGAAGATGACCGACACACCACGAGTGCCGAGCTGGCCGATCATGTCGCACACCTTCTTAGCGTACTCGGCAGGCACGCTCTGCTCATCCTCACCATAGGAGGTCGAGAGCACCTGGGGGAGCTTTCCATCCTCAAGACTGACGAGGTAGGTGAAGAAATCCAGGTACGGCTCGTTTGCGTTGTCGGCTTCGGTTGGTTGATCAAGATCCGGAACGAGAATACCGCGTCCAGGGGTGCTGTAAAAGTTGGTCTTGATGGTGGGTGCTACAAGACCTGCCGTGTACTGGACGTCGAGGTTAGCCTCCACGCTGTCCCCCGAGAAGTTCTGGTCGAGAAGCCCGCCTATCGCATCTGTTAGACCCAATCAACTGAGAGCTAGGTATGCTACGCACCGTTCACAGATGTGAAGCTGAAGTTGCTGCCAACAGCGTAAGGGGCAAAAGATTTAGCAAACTGAGCAAAGTCGGCATAGCGCGCATACTGTTCAAGGAAACCGTTGACGCCGATAGTGATATCAGCCTTCGGATCGATCTTGTAGTCGGCAAACTTATACAAATTCGCAAGACAGGCCGGGGTGACTGCAGTATTACATGTAGCGTTGACTGCGGCAACTGAGAAGAGAGCCTCTTCTTGAGTAAGAACGTTGCTTCGTTCCGGTCGGATCTGGCCAAAACGAGTGGTCGGTTGGATCATGTCAATATGGCTGCGAACCTCCTTTGGCACAGAGTAGCTCAGGGAGCGGATCTTCTTGACCGTGGGACGGATCTCGCTCTGGTACGTCTTGAATGACGTGCCCATCATCTCCTCTGCACGCTTGACTGGAGCATAGAAGTTGATCCACTCGCCATCGTTGTGGACGTCCCGTGACTCCACACCGGACGACTCGAGCCAGCTTAGAACAGCATTCGTCGATTCCGCACGTGGCTTGATGAGGTCTTTGAGCTCCTCACGCTTCAAGTGCTGACCATAGCGAGGGCTGCTAGGTGTGGATACCTCCATCAGAGTCCGTTCGAACAAGTCAGGATTTTCCTGCCCGAGTCAGCGAGAGGCATCGCACGGAATTTGGAACCTTGGTGCCGTCTGCAGCAGCAAAATGAGGTATGAAAGGCACTCCAAGTACGTTCCTATTTTGAGAGCGCGTGTACTCACCGAGCGCACCGCAATGCGGAAATGCAACTTGCGATCTTGCGACGGAGCTCCAATCTCGTTCCATCCTTCAGGAACTCGGCGCAAGTGTTCAACAGTTTCGCTACCGTCCTCGATGTGGTATGCGTTCGATGTCGACCTGCAACTGACACCGGCGACGGCCAACAGGCCCGCGAAAAGAGCGTACCTCATGGTCTGGATTGGCGAGTAGTATCGTATGAGCTGGTCAAGAGAAAAGTGAACGAAGCGTGGCGATGTCACAATCACACCCGAGAGCCCAATCTACCTGCACTTCTTGGCGGTGCCGCTCGAACACAGGGTGGAAAAGGAAGGTCGAGAGTGATGGGCGAGGCTCTTGCCGGGCAGCAGCAGCAATTATAACACCTGGTCACCGTTGCCTCAGGTGCGAATTCAAATAAACAAGGTCTCCAAATCAAGCAGGCGTATAAAGCAACGCCCCGTTCCCGCCGACGTTTCATGCAGATCCGAGATCAACAACAATCACCCTTGCACACATCCACTTGCACCTGCAGGGCTAAACGCGGTCGTGACACGTCGAATCAGGCACATTTTCGCCAAGCGAAACATCGCTGATTGGTTAAGGGCATATTAACTCACTATGTGGGCATGAACCGGTTGTGGCGAGACGATCGTACTAACCGGTACCAAGACCGCTTTGGGGAGGAGAGCACCGGGGATAAAGGGGTTGTCATAGTCATAGTGCGAGCCTATGTGGCATAGTGACATCTCAATGCCCCATATGTCGAACAGCAATCTGGAGCGATGAGAAAGAGGAAGGCAGGTGCGGAGAATGCTTGGAAAGCTTGGTGGCGCTTCGGAGAATGTGGAATGTTGGCGCCGATCTGGGATCTCGGTGTACGGTAAAATGAGGTTTGCTGGCGGGCGGCTTTGCGCCGCACCTTGATTGCACCTCGCATCGCTCGCGGCCGACGGTTGACATTCTCCAGATTGCACCTGAAACGCATTTTGCGCATGTCAGAAGGGGATGTTTACGCACCGAGGTTCGTGCTTGCCGATTCACTTGGCGCACCTATGAACCAATCCGCAACGCTTACCTGGAGTCTTATTACAACGTTGTTGCTTCTATTGGTTAACTAGAGCACACTCGTGCAAATAGTCCGCAGCTATATTTCTTGTCATGGTGGTGATATCTGGACCGTCGTCAGTGCCCTCTCGTAACGAGGATGACGAGCGCGATCCACTATGTATACAGGGTCACGTTACACTGAGTTACTCCCCGGTCTTTTAAGAACAAATTAGGATCTTGATTTTAGACTATTGAGGGCCTACTGGAGTGGAATAGAGCAGGGATGCAACTTGGCGTGCGAATAGCCTGTATCTAGAGGAACCTAGTAGTAGAATTTACAATATCACGGTTCATAGGCTGAGCCCCTTGTCGTTGCTTCCAATTCTATGGGTCTTGATGCGCTACAATTATGTTTCACGTGTGAGCGTACCTGCAGATGAGAGTTCTACACGTGCGACATTGTTGCTTTGGTAACTGTAGGAGGGTCTCACCAGACACCATGTGTGCCTCGGTTCTAAATTACTCCAACACATCTGTATCCCAGCCCGTGATGAGCTCTTTCGACAATCTCCTCCACTAAGCCTTTATATCTGCACTCTCCTCATTGGCCTCAATCCTTCCCTCAAACCCGTTCTCCAAGATTCCAATCAAATCGTCAAGCCGCTTGACGACCAGGTCTGTATGCACATGCTCAGCTAGATGCTCATTCGCTTCATTAACTAGCAAAACCGTCGCTGCTCCAGCTCGAAATCCAGCCGTCATGTCATCAATTGAGTCACCAACCATGATCAGGCTTTTCCCTCCATCTTCATGCATCCAGTCTTTTGCGATGTGCAAGATGCCTGCGGGGTCGGGCTTCGGCGGCCTGAACTCCCGTGTCACGACTGGGCTGAACTCCGAAGATGGCAGAAAGGTGGTGAGGAGATGGTTTACGGGCGCGTCGAAGTTGCGTGTGCATATGCCCTTCTTGATGTTTCGTGAGTCCAGATAATCCATAAGCTCAACAAGGCCAGCCTGCGGCTGTTGGGATTTCATTGCAGTGCGCTCGATGTTGCGGATCTTCTCGTGCGCTTCTTCCTGTTCATCCTCGGGTAGTGAGTATATGTGATCGAGAATGTCCGTTGGTTTTTCGATGTTGAGGGCTGCTCTGATAAGTGTGAGTCAAGCTCATCAGCTGATGCCACCACTCTTACCGCATCTCTGCAAACATGTAGTTTTGAGGCAAACCTGTTCTTGGTCAGCGTGTCACCCTCTCTAATTCCAGTTTGTCAAACAAAACTTACATAGTGTCCCATCTACGTCAAACACAATGCCCTTCAACAGAGGCCTATCGTCACCTTCTTTCCTTTTTGCGGGATCCAAAGGCGCAAACCGCCGAGGTCGCACGGCCTGTGTCATCGAATTGATCGATCGCGTCGTGCTCACACAGATCCGAGGAGTCAATCCGGGTGCTCTGATCAAACTTCTGAGATGTGATGAGGTTTTGATAAAAATGGCGCTCATAATCGTAAGGGTGTGCGAGCTGTTCTTGTTCGTTTTGGATGTGGGTCCTAACTCAGCCGCGCCTGCGCTCGTGGTATATTTGGGATGACGTATTGACTTCGCTCCCAACATGACTGACGTCCCACTTCAGAAACCTGGCGTGCTCATTCTATCTACGCAGAAGTACTCACATTCTTCAATTTTGCGTCTCTCTTAGAGTTGTAACGGGTTCAGCGCTCGGAATAGCGCGAGCATTGAGGTGCAAGGTGTTCGTACACCAGGTTGCACTCCTGTTATTTCCCCGCCAACAGGAGGTCCTCACGAGTCCCTCGATAGTCCGAAATCAAGACAGGGAGTAACTTAGCGTGGTTATTGAAGTCTAGATGGACCCTCACAGTCCTGTGTCACATCATGAGGTACATCACGAAACATAACTCGGTTTAAAAGGCAACATGCAGAGTTATAGCAAAGAATTTTATTACAATCCTAGGTATAAAAACAAAGGCACCAGAAGAACCCGTACTCCAAGCCAACGAGTCTATTAATCGACAGCAGAAACGTTGTTGCTTTGACAAGGCACGCACTAACACCAGCGCTGACCTATCGTCTTAAGAGTGCGGCACCATAACATACGCACGTGACAACAGTGCTAACAACGATATGAGGTGCTAATCACGATGCTACAGGAGCTATAGATGCTCTTACAGTAAACAAACGAAATGACGAAAGTGGCGGGCGCAACGGGAACACGAGAACCAACAAGTATGCTCTTGGCCCCCAACGCACCCCAAAACCGGAACACAAACGTGACCAATCCAAGAATGAAACTACAACACCCAGTTTTAGCTCATCGTATTCATCGCTTTCTAAAAGCGATGCGAGACTCAAGTTGTGCCTGACTATCTCAAGAAGGGGCAAATGACGATGTTGTTCTTTCTAATCTTTCCAGTTGACTGCGTTTCCATCATACCTAATTTAACTTCTTGATCATGAGAGCGTTCCGGCCTTGGTTCATCCTAATTATACATACACATAATCCCATTTGCATAGCTATATATTTGTCCCTATCCCCTCCAAATGCAAACATAGCACCCATCCACTCAAATCTTTACCCCCTATCCCCGTTCACATATCAAGTACCCAAACTACATCCATCATGCACTTCCTCCATCTCTCCCCCGCCCTCCTAGCTGTAATGCTCCTTTCTATCCTTCCCCTCACCACAGCAGACTGCTGGTCCAACAAATGCAGCATCGATGGCCTTGGAACATTCGCCTGCTCCACTGCATGCTCCCGAAAAGGGTACAAGTACTCTGGATACGAGAACTACTATAAGTTGGGGTGGCCGCCTCGGGCCAATACCGGTATGACTGCTCGCAATTATCCTGATTTACTACAGTGTTGGAAGCTAATGATGCTGCGTGGTAGCAGTGTGTACATGTGGTACATTTCATTCTGAAGACTGCGGCACATGTAAGAAGCGTGGGACGCCGTGCAGGATTCGGAAGGCAGAGTCGAATGACTTTTATGCGGGAAAGGTCCCTGGGTGTTGAGGATGTCAGTTTCTGCTGTCAATCAATGGACTCGTTGGCTTGGAGTACTATTTCTTCCGGTGTTTCTCAGCTTATATACCCAAGATCGTAATGATATTCTATTTCGCCTTAGCTGTACATGTCGACGTTACATCGTGTCATGTTTAATAATGTATTCTAAGATATAACACAAGACTTTGTGATGCGAGGCAAGACCAGCCCATCTGGAAGCCGCAACGTATTCCCAAACATCACCGTTCTCAGAGTATATCCAAAGACCAACGACAGCTCATAAGGTTCTCCTGGGGGCGAAGGCGCTCGAGAAGTACTCGATGCGGGTAATCTTTCTCTCACGTATTTTTCACCATGTCTTTCAACACGGCGGCGATCTCCCAGCACCACCCACACTCATCCCAACCGCCCTCTGGGTCAGCATGCCTCACCTCTACCTCTACTTCGGCTGCCTTGAGGTCCAACCTGGTCTGTTGCAACCACTTTCTCATCTCGGTGGCCTTGTCCTCACCCATACAGCCGCCACCTGACCGCCGAGTCAATGTTATGTGTTCGACTGAAAGAGTCATCGTAAGCTTCCGGAGATTGGTGAAGCTAGACTGCCAGGCTGTATCTTCTAAAGCGTTTGGAGGGCTTGCAATCGTGTGGTACGGGAAGACAGTTTTAGGAGAACCTAACTCTGTGACGGGCTTGAGAAGCCAGCGCCATGCGTCGTCAGGGTTGAGCAACATATATTCGAGTCCTTCGCCAACGGTAGCCTCAAAGGCCACGATGTTTACGCTTCGGATCATCTTTGCGTAATTGGACTTTGGGTATGCACTAAATAGTTGTCAGTTCTGCCGGAATCACATGAGATTTACCTGAAGAGAATCACTCACATGCTTGGGCAGAGCGTCGCAGGTAAACCAATATGAAGCTCGAAGGTGTTGTTCTTGTAGTACGCTTCTAAAGCAAGGACTGCAAACTGGCGACAGCCCGTTGCTATTAACGGGTTCAAGATAACCCTGCCATTGTGTCGGTGATGGTCGTACTTGACAACGACTGGGAAGGTGACGTAGTGGCCTAGAATTTCGAGCTTCAGCTCATTTAGCAAGCGCGGCCATGCATGTGAAACGTTGTCGACATGATCATCAAATCTTGAGCCTGCAAGATTTGTGTGAGCGGTGTCGTAAGTTAAGCAGATACCGAAGGCGCTTTACATGCGGACGTTGAGGGTTGCTATAGGTGGCAGTCATTTCATCACGTGTTCGTTTCAGTTCCATGGTTGCTTCAAGCTGCGAAATTTTCATCGAGTAATGGTACCGTTCTTGTTCTGAAAGCCGAATTTATGATTTGCTGAATGCCGTGACTGAGTCTTAAGCTTTAGCCCTCTGAGTTCACCATGTGACGGTGACGGTGACTGGTCGAGTGTGTTGCACTCGACATCGCCCCATCTTGACCTCATGATCGCGCCTTTGGTAATGTGTAACCGCCCATATCTTCAAAAAACCGTCCGCCTTTCGCCATGACATCGGCAATTTCTTCGCCGAGCCATTGCTTTGTTAATGCCGTCCTTGCCGTCTCAACCTCTTTGGACAAGCTTCCTGCCACCTACATAGGACCGTCAGCAAATGTACTACAAAATTTGCATGCGCGTGCATTAAACTCACCATCATACTGTGACCTTTCCTCTCAGGATCGGTGCTAGTAGATACAATCGCATTGGCCACATCCTCGACCGTATTGGCCGGTAGACCCCTCTCTTTCCACTTTTCAGCGTAGCCCCCCGTGATGTACGTCGGCGTGAAGAAGGGTGCAACAACATTTACACGAACGCTAAGCTGGTTCGCAACTCTTTGCGAAGCGCGGGCGAGACCGACAACACCATGCTTGGATGAGATGTACGACACTACTCCAGTACCACCAAAGTAGCCAGACGTCGAGGCGATGAGTACTACCGAGCCCCGTGCACTGTCTGCATCCGGGGGATTCGATTTCATGGAGTGCATTGCTAACCGAAGTGCTTCTGAGAGTTAGTGCCATAGGAATGTTTTAGCATGAGCAGACAATATGCTTACTGTTCATACTCCCCTTCAGATTAACATCCACCACCCTCCACGCCTCAGTCGGCTCCTTCAACTCCCCTTGCTCATCTTCCTCGAAATCGAAGAACCCCTTACTCTCCATCAATCCCGCATTCGCGATAACAATGTCTGCTTGTCCAAACCTCGCTTTGGTCTCGCGGAACAAGCCCTTCATGTCTTCCCAGTTTACAATGTTGGTTGGGTAGTAGAGCGCTCGCTTTGGATCTGAAAGCGAGGAAATGAGCGTGTTGGCGGCATCTTTGGCGTGAGGCAGATCGGCTATCACGACGTTGCAGCCGTGAGAATGATAGGAGCGAATTGTTTGTGCGCCAATGCCACCTGCGCCGCCCGTGACAATGACCGTTTTGGGGTTGCCATTCGGGAGATAAAATTGGCTTGACTTGCCGGCGACCATGTTTGCGGTTGTACGTATTGCCAATGGGATATCCTCGTCTTATCGCTGCTGAAAAACGAAGAGTTTATGCGCAGAATATCGGTAGTAGAGAGGGGAACGCATATATGAGTATTTTGAAACTTCCCTTGAGCCTATTACCCCATATACCCCATCTATTGTCAGTAAACAGTCTGGTTACGGATATCCACGAGCTAACGGAATCGGAACCGATCCCCACTCATCATAGGTCATCCTTCAGACACGGCTCGGGGGTGTATGCACTTCTCCGATGACGCTTGACCCCTGTGCAGGTCTAGCTTATTTAGGATAGCCTGCGCACTCAAATTCTGAGGTCACACTGGACTATAACAGACGAATAGTACAGTTGTTGTAGTAGCCCCACGGTGTCGAGAGAAATAGTGAGATTTTAGGTAGTGCTTATCCTGAGGTGCGGGGCACTACGCTTTCGGATAACGAATGACGTGTTGGGATCCGCTCCTACCCAGGGCACCTTGGCCGACTTTCGGGCTATGTGTTCTATAGATTTCAGGGCGATGGCACGATTGTTTGTCGCTGACTGAAACATCACTCATTGACTGTATAAGCCTCACGACGTATACAATAGAATCACAATGTCTGCCAACCAGCTCCCGATACCTCGGGATCCCACCGAAGATGAAGCTCTCGCGCTTTTCAAAGCCATAGAGGAAAAATTCCCCTCAGCGACGCTTGGAGACGGAAAATGGTATATACTGGCAGTATGTAGCATACTCGGAGTCCCTGATTGCAGTTAATAACCATACGCAGCTCGCGGCCATCGTCGGCGGCGGCCAGCCTGGCTTCGGAGCTCTCCTCTATAAAGAGCTCATCAAGCGGCCTGAACACCAGACACCCGAACAACGCCAGGCGTTGATGCGAAGGTTGCGAGAGACGCTCTTCAAGTTGATTGTCATTGTGGGCGTGTGCAAGCCTCTGGAAGCCATCTTCGACATCGACGCGATCACGCGACCAGAAGACAAGGACTACACGTTTTCGAGGTATGGAAGATGAACGGAAGTGGATGATGTTTCGACAAATACTGATCAGCGTGCAGAGAAGGATGGCAGTGCGACGAAGCGAACGCGAAGCGCGGCGCAGCATGGCAAGACCGGATATATAAGCATAACCAAGGGAACATTGACAATGTACTAGCTTCGCAAAGGGACTTTGGTGAGTACGGATCGAAACGGTCTACTGACTAGTGTGCATTAACGTCGTACTAGATTGGACAAGCAAGGCAATTACCTACGGTCTCTACCTATCCGATCAAACCATCCTGAACGACATAGAGACCGAGCTGACGGTCCTGACTGGGATCATGATCCAGAACTTGCCTCGCGAGACTGCATGGCATCTGCGAGGAACACGACGTATCGGTGTGAGCAGCGAGGACGTGGAGACGCTTCAGCAATGTGTAGGTGCTTCTGCTGGCCTGAACGAGATACGCGTAACTAACTCTAGCCAGATCGAGCTCGCTGCGACCTTCTGTGGCTTGCGCTTGCATAGAGTGCCCCGCGTGGCAGATGTGGAACAAGAAGTCTAACTCGGGACACTTTCCTTCCAATATAATGATTGAACTGGCTTGCATAGATAATGCATGATAGATGATAGACTTTTGAAAGGGCGAGGGAGCCAAGATAAGTAACCTGTACGACATGAAGTCGAAAGCCAACTTTTCATACAATTAGACAATACACCAGACTTCACATCAAGCAGTTCAACTTCAACATTAGCGACTTGTCCTCGAGTCATTGCCAAGCCATGGCAGCGGCAGCATAGCGTCGTGTCGGGGACAGTTGCGAGTCTCCGTGAGCATTTATTTCCGACGTCACGCGCCCAGCAGCTAGAGTATTAACGGACGGCTGTGCCCTGCGTTGGGCTTGGGAAAACCTGTCCCGAGTGCAGCAATGCGGGGACGCCCATCTCCGCTAACACGCCACTAAAGCAGGAAATGCTTAAGCCTACCCCATGGGGACTGGAAACGGTGATGAAGGTGTGGGGAATACCTGGCTATATGAGCATCTCCTTCCTCGTTCGCTTTCACCGCAACCTCTATTCCATCTGCATTCATGTCGAGTAAAATGGTGTCTCAACATCCCGACCAAGACGCTTGGAAGACTGAGATCGAGCACATTGGCAATCTCACTACCACCGACCCCAAGCAAGATGCCGCCCACACCGAGACCGCTCTCACGGGTGAAGACCCTGACCTGAAGCTCGTCAGCCAACCTTTCGAAGAAAAGACGGAGGAGGAGAAGAAGCTGGTCCGGAAGATTGATCTGTATCTAATGCCGACCATCTGGATTCTGTACTGCTTTTCGTACATGGTAAGCCCACCGATTGTCTTGAGTATCAAATGATATTGACGACGTGGCCAGGATCGAACTGCTATCGGCAATGCGAAAGTCGCAGGCATGGACCGAGATCTCGGTCTGAGCTCGAATGATTACTTCCTCACTATCGTCGTCTTCCAAGTTGGATACGTGGTTTTCGAAGTCCCCTCTAAGTAAGACACTCGAACTCAGCGTCCTGCACGCCTTGCTAACAGAACGCAGCATGGTACTTTCCCGTGTTCGGCCTTCCATCTGGATTCCAACCCTAATGGTCATCTGGGGCGCCATATCGGCGCTCATGGCCCTTGTCAAGACGCCAGCTCAGCTGATCGGCGTACGCTTCCTCTTGGGTGTTGCAGAGGCAGGTTTCAGTCCTGCTGTGCTCTTCATCATCTCCAACTGGTATCGTCGACACGAGCAGTCGAAGAGGTTTATGTGCTTTCTCTCTGCTGGTATCTTGTCAGGTGCCTTTGGTGGTATCATCGCTGGCGCGATTGTGGACAGCCTCGACGGCGCTCATGGTGTTTCGGGATGGCAATGGTACGTTACACTGGCTCCTAGCCTTGTTGTTGATACTGACCTCCGAAAGGCTCTTCATTGTTCAGGGTGTCGCAACAGTAGGATGTGCTATTCCTGCGCCATTCCTACTTCTCGATTGGCCTTCTACCGCTAGACAGCTCACACCACGCCAGCGTGAGCTTGCCCTTGCCCGAGTCAAGGCGGACGGCATGCACGTCTCTGCTAGTGGTGATGGCGAGAAGTCCGTGACGCACGGCAAGGCTTTGAAGAATGCGGTAACAAACTGGCGCCTGTGGTTGCTTTGCTTCGGATACATGACGATCATCGGATGCTACAGCCTCAGTTATTTCAATCCGACTCTGGTCGCGGGCTTGGGATACACAGGTTCGGTAGCGCAGTACAGTGAGTCCTTCCGTTGTTACCGTTTCGGGGGCATTTATACTGACCCAACTAGTGACTGTACCTCTCTACGTCGTCGCCTTCGCCATTGCCGTTCCCACAGCCATATTTGCAGATCGTATACATTCATTCCGACCTATTCTCTGCGCAGGCGCACTCTTCCTCGGCGGGCTGTTCTGCGCCCTCTCAGCTGGAATCTACGCCTACATCCCACGCTACGTGTTCCTCGTCTTTATCAACAGCATGATCTGGACGGCCAATCCACTAGCGCTCTCGTATGCTTCGGTGTCCATGGGGCCACTCGATCCCGAGACTAGAGCTATATCGCTTGCGCTCATCAATGGAATGGGTAATTTGGCGCAGATCTACGGGAGTTACTTGTTCCCAGCAGAAGATCAGCCAAAGTATCTCAAGGGTTTTGGGACCTATGCGGGACTCTTGGGTGTGGGAGCCGCGATCTATGTATCGGCATATTTCTTGATCAAGAAGAGTCCATTCAGGGCGAGAATTCCAAAGTCGTCATGAGGAAGCTGCAACGAGACAGTCATCTAGTTGCATTCCAAAAGAATGCTCATACTTCGGCGTTGCGTGGAATCTAAGTTTTCAAAAAGTTTTGAGAGTCAAGCTCCTCATGTTTCCATCACACCTCACGCTGGATTTAACGTGCGGTACTCACGTTTCATGACTACATGCATCTGACCGTCTCACTTGTTTACCACGACTGTCCTCAACTTATTTCAGCGCGGCCCTCCTCGGAGCCGCGCTATAGCTTACGAGGATGTTGCAGGTGTATGAATATGGTCAGAATGGTGTTTGTGCCACCCACGTCGTCTAATCTCCGTACAAACAGGCACAGTACTCTAAGTTGTATCCGCTTGATCAGGGCTCTACGTGACTTGTAGAATATAGGTTGAGATATACAAGTTAGTGTTTTCAGTCTTCATTATACTAACACTAGCTGTATACTAACCGACACACGAGGTCTTGGGGTTCTTTGACCAATGGGCGGAACTTGCCATGCCGCGGTAGTAACTCAAACGTTAGGACCGAAAGCTCTCGTACGAACTGTGGGTCATCGTGAAAGGCCACTTTATAGCTTCTCCATATGGGGTTCAAAGACACAACTGATCAACTGTGCGCGTTGATGAGGACGGTCGGAGGATGTCCTCGGCTTCCTGCAAAGCCTGCCGGACCACCGCGTCCGTGCTAAAAACAGCCTTGTGTGGCATGTGGGGATGGTGGGGAGAGCTCAGGAAGCTGCGATGCTGGGCTGAAAGACAACAGATGCCTACCTCTCTACTATCTATCTGACTTTACACATCTTGACAATTAGATCTCATCGAAGCCGGCTATACTACATCGAAATTCATAGTCAGACGATCGGGCTAGCGGGGCCCTCAACCTTGCTACGTCACGCGGTCTGCTTATACCTTTCTCCGACAACCTCGGCAGGTTGGCTCGCTCCATTCACAGCTCCCCGGCCCGCAGTAGTCGACAACGCCGACAAAAGCAGCGCGTGCGCATCCCGCCTCGGATCTGCTGAGAGCTAATATTTCTCATTTCCTGTCTCTTCCAGCCATTGCTTCACACATTCTTTTGTGATGTTCAGTAGAGCAGCACGAGCGCGCCTGCCCGCCTCCATACTTCACAGACCGCTCTTGAACCAGCAAACGCCCAGGGTATGTTGATCTGGAGAGCAGCCGAGGTTTGATAGGAAGTGAGGGCTGACTTGTGGGGATAGATTATTGCAATGGCTCCAGCAAGGAAACAGTCGAGTCTGCCAGCGGGTAAGTTAGACAGAGCTCTGTAGACGGGCTTATTTATTATTGCAAGCCCAATAGCTGACTTCGCAAAATGTACAGGCTACAAGGAAGACCACAGCAAAGGCGCCATGCTGCGCTTCGAGGACTCTCTCCCGCGTCTCCCCATCCCCACACTCGAGGAAACCGCCAAGCGCTACCTCAAATCCGTTCACCCGCTGCTCTCCAAGACCGAGTTCGACGCGACCACAAAAGCTGTCAATGAGTTCGTAGCTCCCGGTGGGCCTGGAGAGACACTTCAGAAGCGCCTGATTGCGCGGAGAGAGCAGCCAGATGTCAAGAACTGGATCTATGAGTGGTGGAACGAGGCCGCGTACATGGCCTATCGTGATCCAGTTGTGCCGTATGTGAGCTACTTTTACTCGCACCGCGATGACAAGAAGAGGAGAAACCCGGCCAAACGCGCTGCGGCCATCTCGACTGCGGTGCTGGAGTTCAAGAAAATGGTGGATGGAGGCAGCCTGGAGCCCGAGTACATGAAGAAGCTCCCCATGGCTATGAGCTCTTACGAGTGGATGTTCAACTGCTCTCGCGTCCCCAAGAAGCCCTCAGATACAGCCACCAAGTTCCCCTTCAAGGAGAACCAGCACATCATCGCCATCAGGAAGAACCAGTTCTGGAAGATCCCCCACGAGGTCAATGGCAAGCAGTTGAACACCAGCGAGCTTGAACTCCAATTCAAGCGCATCTACGAGAAGGCCGAAAAGTCCCCCCCAGTCGGTATCCTCACATCCCAAAATCGCGACGTATGGTCAGACGTGTACCCCAGGCTCAAGGCCTCAAACGTCAACGCCGCCTCCCTCGAAGCCATCGAATCGGCCTCGTTCGTCATCTGCCTCGACGATGCCTCCCCCGTCACTCTAGAAGAGCGCGCACATCAGTACTGGCACGGTGATGGCTCTAACCGATGGTTTGACAAGCCACTCCAATTCATCGTAAATGACAACGGCACGGCCGGCTTCATGGGCGAACACTCGATGATGGACGGTACACCCACACACCGCCTGAACGACTACGCAAACCAGCAAATCTTCAGCAACGCGCTGCCCTTTGACGACCCGAATGTGCGCTCCGACCTGCCGAACCCAAAACCCCTTCGCTTCGAAGTTAGCAAGGAGTTGCAGCAAGACATCGAAGATGCGCAGAAGCACTTCGCTAGCCAGATCGGCGCGCACGAGCTCCGTGTACAAGCCTACCAGGGCTATGGAAAGGGCCTGATCAAGAAGTTCAGGTGCAGTCCCGACGCATACGTCCAGATGATCATCCAGCTTGCGTACCACAAGTTCTACGGCAAGAACAGGCCTACATACGAGTCCGCTGCCACTCGTCGCTTCCAGCAGGGTCGCACAGAAACATGCCGTACCGTCTCTGACGAGAGCGTGGCATTTACCGCGGCCATGGCAGACCCCAACGCCACGCCCGAGGAGTGCCAGAAACTGCTCCGTGCAGCGCTCGATGCGCACGTCAAGTACATCTCCGACGCGTCTGATGGCCGGGGTGTGGATCGCCATCTCTTCGGCCTCAAGAAGTGTATCAAGGAGGGCGAGGATGTGCCTGCGCTGTACCAAGACCCTGCGTACTCGTACAGCTCTACGTGGTTTATTTCCAGCTCGCAGTTGAGTAGCGAGTACTTCAACGGCTATGGATGGTCGCAGGTCGTCGATGATGGCTGGGGTATTGCGTATATGATCAACGAGAACAGCATTCAGTTCAATGTCTGCTCCAAGGGATTGGGCTCGGTAAGTTTCTCCCTCTAGCTGGGCGGTCGAGTTGAGAATCAGCCGCTAACAAATGTCACAGGAGAAGATGAGCTTCTACCTCAACGAGGCCGCGGGTGATATGAGGGATTTGATGGTGCCTACGCTTGAGGCGCCGAAGGCCAAGTTATGAGCAAATGGAGATTGTGATGTTGACCACTGCTTGGATTGTAAATATCTTAGGGCCGGGCTGCACGCTACGAAGAGTAGATTTCTCGCATTTGAGCACAGTTACTTCGCAAGTTAGATAGAAAGCAAGTTCGCATTTTCAAGTCAAAGACCACTTCTCCCTGAGTCATGGCACAGCTGCAAATAGCGGTAGTCTTGTTCACTTGCTTCTAGTGTTTTCCTCCACAAGCTAGCGGTCACTAGAGAACGCCAGGCCGAAAGTCTAAATTTCGACTCCGAGGAACCCCTCCACCGCGCACGCTCCATTTGCCCGGCAGGCCATCACATGTGACGCTCCGGGTAACTGGATTTGGTTGGCTTGGCTATCATTGTCATACTCAGAAAAGTGAACAAGCAGTACTCATAGAGAATCGAAGAGGGAGTATTTGGTGCTAAGTACAGATCAAAATCTACACATCCCCAGTCGCTAAGATTGCCTGCCATGAAACACCAGAGAACCCAGTCCAGTCCAGATCCGGTGGCCCAAAGTCATTACTAGTGTACACCCTTCGCCTAAACACTGGTTCAAGCGCTTATGGGTTCTGCTTGGCAAACTCAATACCCTTGTTGATGTTCTTCTGGAGATCGGTCAAGCAAGCATCGAGGAGCTTCTGCTCGTAGTCGGTGATCTTGCCGACGGGGTGAATCTTCTCAACACCGTTGGGGCCGAGCTCGACGTTGGAGGCGAAGTATTCGCAGCCGCGGTCCTTGTACAGCGGCGAGTCAACGAAGGTAGGCTCGATGACGTTCTTCTGGCCCTGGGCAGCCTTGAGCAAGCTCTCAGCGAAGCGCGCACCAGCCATAGCCATGGAGAGGGTAGCCGAGCCAGCGCCGTCCTTGGCCTTGACGACCTCGTCACCACCGAACTGCACGCGGTTGACGTAGCTGTCAAGCTGCTCGCCCTCGAGGTTGTATCCGGACTGGGACAGGAGGGGGACGATGGTGGCGCCGGAGTGACCGCCGACAACGGTGATGTTCTCGCTGGCGGGGTCGGTGTTCTTGAGCTGCGAGATGAAGCGCGAGGCACGGACAACGTCGAGAGTGGTGACACCGAAGAGACGCTTGGGGTTGTAGACGCCCTTGGACTTGAAGACCTCGGCGGTAATGGGGACGGTGGAGTTGACCTAGAATGATATATCAGCACATGACCATGTCCTGCGCTCATCGGGGTTGCGTACCGGGTTGGAGATGATCAGGATGTTCGCCTCGGGTGCGTGCTCAGCGGCCGCCTTGGCCAAATCGCGGACGATGGAGGCGTTGGTGTTGAACAAGTCTGGGCAACTATCAGTCGTGTAACCATTGACAGAGCCGTCACTGCGCACCATCACGGGTCATGCCGGGCTTGCGGGGAACACCAGCGGGGATGACGACAATCTCGGCACCCTTGAGGGCGGCGGCGAGACCTGAGGGAGTGGCTTCATGGCCAATGACCTTTTTGTGCATTAGCGGATAGTTCGCACGCGGGCTCGGGTACTAAAGCATACCTCGCTCTTGGTGTTGATGTGGCCAATATCGGCAGCGACACCTGCATAACATCTGTCAGTGGCACCGTATGATATACGAGGGTCGGTGAGAGCGTACCGGGAGCTAGGCGGATATCGTAGAGGGAGAGCTTGCTAACTCTGGGGTTGAGCTTGAGGAGGAGCGACAGCGGCTGGCCGATACCACCAGCAGCACCGAGAACGGTGACCTTGGATGACTACAAGACAATCAATTAGCATCGTAGTTTCCAATTGCGACCCATTGACGCCAGGAACGCTTTTCGAGCAAAAGTAAGTGCGCTTCCTCGGAACTTTTGCGTACCTGACGAGCAGACACCGAGAAGGCGCGGCGCTGGGCCTGAGAGAATGCTTGCCTGGCAGCGAACATTGTGACTGTGATTTTGGAAAGACGAGATGGAGACTAGGCTGGACGGGATCGTAAGGTGGGTAGAATGGAAGTTGCGGAGAGAGGTTTTGCGGAACGGTTACTTCAGCGTGGGTCAGTGCTTCTCGGCGGGTTGTCGGAGCTACGGCTGACAGCACCCATCACCAAACCTCCACTTATTCCGCGGGGGTGGCCCGAAGACGTGATGACCGACTCAGATGCTCAAATTGTAGAGCGAAGGCCTTGCAAGCCCTCGGCTGCTTCCAGCATGTCTTAACAGATACGCTATCTGTGTTATACCTTAATCAAGCCACTTACATTGTTCCTTCCTACTGTGGCACATTGCAGTTGGTACCTCGGCCCCAAAATAACATTTTCTTGCCTACCCATGTAATCCACCCTCCAGTCAATGCCTCCATGTGTGAAGACTCATCAATGTTTTCAACATCAGGTTGTTGTTCACTCCAGATCATAGTTGCCTCCTGGTCTCCAGCCAATGACTGCGTTCCCTGGTGAGTCAAGCTGCATCACAGCCTCGTTCCCGCTGGCTGTGTCATCGGCAAGTCACCACTGGGCTCAGTTTGTATTGGCTTCAATTTCCCGATGAGTCGATTGACTCACCCGTTTCGTATCAATGATGTTAATAAGGTACCGAATGTATCCTTTTGATTTTCTCTGCACAAGCAAGAGACGCGAATTCCCACCAGGCCATCGATGTCCATAGCTTCCCCTGACCACATCCCCGAGACTTCATTAAATGTTCAGACGACTAAAATGCTGGAACCCGAAATCGAAGTAGAAGACACATCCGTCATTCGCGAACTTCAAGATGCACTTGGCAACCTCCTTGTCGCCCGCGAGGACAAGAATGACAAACTCTCCAAGTCCAACACGTATGTCTGCAACGTCTCGCCAGAAAACAACTCCTCCCAGCCCCCTCCAATCGTCTATAGCTGGACTGGCGCATTTGAACTCTTTGCCTTCCCACGGGAGCTCCGCGATAGGATTTATTATCATCACCACGACCGCCCCGAAGGCGTACGCTTCAATCGCCGCTCTGCACGAACATTCCCATTCGATCAACCCGAAAACATCACCAACTTATTCCTAGTCAGTAGACAAGTGTATAAGGAGGCACTGCAAGTCTTTTGTCGCTACAATGCCATTGAAATCGTGAACAAGGAGCGATGGGGCAAGAGTCTGGAGGGGAAGCTGAGATTGTTCCCGGACAGACCTGGACAAATGCTGCAGCGCGTCAATAAGACGTACGTTGATCGTTATTTCAATTCCTCTCTACGGGATAGGTTTTACACCGAGACCATCCCGCGCGAGGTGTTTGGCCAGATGCTGCGGGAAGCGTATACGATCAAATCGTTCTTCCCCAAGCTGCGCGAGTTCACAGCACAATGGTACGTCTCGCCAGAGAGTCTATCAACCAATGAAAGCCTGAATTTCGAAGACAAGGTTGAGGAGGAGAAGATTCGGATTTGGTTGGAGTGGATGAGGCAACGCATCAAGGTGGAAAACGTGGTGCCGCCAAGGTGGCTGAAAGTCAAGCTCTTGGCCTCGTGGAGGCTGAACCCCATGCAGGCGCATGAAGAAGCGATGAATGTAGCGTATGCGAGGTTAGTGAGGGAAACGGCTGCCTTCAGAGATGGGGAGAAGGAGCTGGAGGAGAGTGGGAGGAGGTGGTTGGAGGATACTTGGAGTGAAGGTAGGAAGAAAACGAGACGAAAACGTAGGCATTTGAAGGGGGCTGTATAAGCGGGATGACGATAGAATTGAGTCCTATCCATGGCAGTAATGTATTGACATGAGCCATATTACACTTTACAAACAGGACCCACGCCGTCGCTCTTACCTACTATAGCTGGCTAGCAGATGCGTCCTTCCCCGTAGGGTTCGTATTGGTCAGCTCTTGCCTCGCATAGCCGCCCAGCTCCAGCATCCTCTACACCTGCAACCTTCAGCCTTTCAGTCACCTACGCATACCGCTTCAAACCTAGCCTTTTGGTAACAGAATTGAACTGCGCACAGCTCTGCAGCCTCGCATCGCGCTTCAGGCACTGTCCGTCATGTCATTGCCTCAGCCTTGCACTGCCACGCTCTTGCCTTCTACGCACTTATGAATCCATCCTCCTAGTCTCATTTCCCTTGCGATTCGAGTTACAAATTGCTCAAACTCTCTTCCCCTGCAAATATTGCTGAAGCTGTTCAGCCTACACCATGGCCTCTATTTCGAGTGAACGAGAAAGATACGCATACCAACATTTGGCCCCCGGGCAGATCCGCATACTTCGACTCAGACCCGGCCGTGATGGGTCGGCGCTCTCTGGCGATCTTTTGATCGTATTAATCAACGACGACTATACTACCTACGATGCCCTATCTTATATGTGGGGTGATCCGACCCCAGCAGATACCATCTATCTTTCGGACCGCGCATTACCTATCGCGAGCAACCTCTCGACTGCGTTACGTCATCTTCGATACATTCACAAGCCGCTTACAATATGGATTGACGCAATATGTATAAACCAAAATGATGTTTATGAGCGTGAGCTACAGATTCAGCTCATGAGGCAAATCTTCAGTTGCGCAAGTATGGTACGTATCTGGATCGACGAACCCGGAATTGACGAGACAAGCAACGCTGTTTCAGCCCTGAAAGACTTCTCCAACGCCTCTTGGCAAGAAGTGAAGGAACTTCCGAAGGATCCGAGTTTCTGGGATCCCATCGGGCCAGTTCTCACAAATCCGTACTGGAACCGCGCGTGGATCCAGCAGGAAGTATTGAACGCACGCCAAATTAGCCTACACTGCACAAATATAATCATTCCAGGTGCTTCGCTTGGTCGGTTCCAAAAAGCTTGTTCAAAATGGCGGTTGTCGCTTTTCTCAGGGGTTTCCCATGAGCTGACTCAAGACTGGGAAGAACATATTGAGCCTTTCATTTCATGTTTTGCCCCAGCAGCCAGCGATATCGTAGAGTACGCATATGGGAAGAGGTTCTGGCCATTACTAGAGCTTCTTTCGGTGTGCAGCGATCTCGCTATGACTAATACGCAAGACCGGGTATATGCTCTCATGCATCTTGCGAGCGACTACGAAGAAGATGGCATAAAAGTCGACTATGCTAAAGATGAGGTGGCAGTCGTGATTGAAGCGGCTGAATATCATGTCAAAAGAGCCATGAATATCAATTTCTTGCTAGAAGCTTACCTCAGTGTCGAGGAATGCTCCGTCCACTTTAGAGAATATTGTCCACGTTTGCCGTCTTGGTTGCCTCAACGCTGGTTAGGTTGCAACAATGTTAAAGATCCCCGGATATCAGGCGGGATCCAGGAAAATCAAAACGAATGTCTTCCCGATTCGATAGTAGCGGTTGAGCGACGTCTGCGCGTCCGAGGCCTAAGAGTTGACGCAGTGCGACGATGCTTAACCCGTGGTCTGGATGGGTTGGAAACCACGATTGGAGAATTCTGGAGATCTTCTCTCGGTTTCTATTTGCGGTGTTTTTTCTGTTTTAAGACGGAAAAATTAGCAGATGAACTGAACTCATTACTCGTTGACGAAGTTTCCAAACACGTCATAACCTTCCAAGCTCTGGTATCGTGCCTCTCCAAATTTATCTGCCTCGCTCAACACCCACGGCATGCATACCGAAAGGTTGGTTGGGAGGGAAGATATATAAGGGATTTACTTGAGTCTTTCGATGAAGCTTCACGGACGGCACTGCATCACATTTTGGATCGCCCATTTAGAAACCACATAGTCATGACCAAAACAGGAAACCTTGGACTGATACCGAGATGCGATTTAGTTGAAGGTACCGACAAAGTATGGATCGCACTAGGATGCTCTCACCCGATCATTTTGAGACCGGTGGGCAACAGACGTTACCGACATGTTTGTGCAGCACGTATCCCTAAGCTTCTCGAACTTCAGATCATCAAGGACCTCTCCAGCGACGTTCAGCTTGGAGATAAGGTTGGCGAGTGGACAGTCGAGGACATTGAGATTGAGTAGAACGCCACCGCCAAGTTTCTCAACTCTACTGGATCAGCTTTGAGCAGATGAAGATACAATGAGAGGCACATACAATCTGGGTATGAAGATGTTGCAATATCATTGAATTAAAAAGACACTATAAGTAAACATGCGCAGAGACGAAGAGATATCCATACAGAAATATGACAATAGGAGAGTGACTGCTGGAAGTATGATGCCGCTTTTCTCAAAACGCCCAAAAGCACAGCCTTGGAACCAAGGAAACACCATACAGGATCCTGCAAGTAATGGTGGTGGTGGCGCCAAACGCTGCAACAAAGAGATACAGAGAAATCAATGCTCCGGCGAAAACTCAACGTGTCTCCTCAGAGCACAGCACCCGGCCTCTCTCGAAAAGGAAGAACAGCCACCTAAGCTTTCCCCTTCTTCGCAAGATAGTACGTCAGCAGATTCAAATGCTGTTCCCTTGCTCCCGCAACAGCCTTCCAAAAACCCCCGTCTTCCTTCTCACCGCCAGGGCCAGCGATGCGTTCATGCAGTGCGATGCATAGCTCGATGTCTGCTTTGCGCACATCGGCATCCTGATCGTCCATGCAGCGCACTGCTAGCTTGCCGAGGCGAGCAGTTTGTTCAGTGGTTAGGGTGACGTTCTTAGCGCCGCTGATCTGGATGAGGGAGGCGAGGGTGATGAGAGCCATGGTTGTTGTGCGGGATGAGCCCTGGTACGGGAGAGGAGAGATAGAGGACTTTGAGTTTGGCGAGGCGGTTGGTGTCGAGGTAGGTGTGTCTTCGATGAGGGAGAGGACGGCGCTGAGACAATCCGATGTCTGACCGTACTTGACGATCTCATCGGCGGTAGCTTCGAGGTCGATCGCAATATGCGATGTATTCTCATATTGGGCCTTCGTTTGCAGGATTGTGCAGAGAACGCGGGAGAAGTATCTCGCCGTTTCCTTACGGTAGAGGGACAGCATCGCCCGAATAGTCGCCAAGGCTTGAACCTTGAGGTTGATTGCTTTCATCTGGGAGATTTTCAGTTCCTGAACTGGGGCTTCGAGAAATTCAAGACATGCTAGGAGCAGCCTGCCAAAGTTCTCGTCATTTGGTCCCCAGATCTCCTGATTTGACTTGACCATGTCTTGCATGCGGCGGAACATGTGCGCTTCCACTGTACGACCTTCAATCTTTTTGATCCCACTCGCGAGTAACTGACGATTCTTAAGCACTTCAGCATTGTTCGTCTCATAGCTTTCGGTATGCATCACGCTTCCGGTACTGGTCGTCTTATGATGGCCTCGAGGGCGCTCTTCGCTTGCGTTGCCCATCATGATGTCACTTGAAGTGCTCTCGTTGCTCTGTCGTCGTTCATTACTCTTCTCGTTGAGAGGAAGCTCCTCCAGCACAGGCTTCTCCATTTCGGACTCTACGGCAGCGGGCTCATCCCCAACAAACGGATCTTCGAAAATCTGAACCTCTTCTTGAGCATCTGTGCCCCGCGTGCTCGGTCGGTCTGGTGACCTCAGTCGAGGGCTTCGTGTTGAGGAGCGTAGATTGCTGATTTCACCCATGGACGTCGGGCTTTTGAGCGCCGAAGCTCGAGGGCTGGGTGCTGCCAATCGTCCAGCAGATAGTGTGGGCTTTGGAGGAGTGCGCTGTGTTGGTTGCGTTGTAGGCCGTGCAAGGTTCGGAATGACCATTGTAAAATTGTCTTCGTCTCCAAGATCAATCGTATCATTGTCGAGTAGCGCACTTCTATCTAGTCCATTCCGCTGTCGGAATGGAATAGTACCTGGATCTTGTTGACTCTGTGATCGGACCCAAGGTTTGACCATCGTTAGGTCTTCGTCCTTTGGTGGGCTCATAATCGGGCTTCCTTGTCGAGAGCTCGTGCTACCAGCCTTCTGGGACGCTATGGGTTGACCAATGCGGGACTTACTCCGGATAGGGCTCACGTTCGGGCTGTGCTGAGTCTGTGCTCGTGGTCGGGCGGTGCTCTTTGGCGCAACAGATTTCTTTGCTGTCGTTGCGGCCGGTGTCTTTTCTGGAGTCATCGATGGAGTTACCTTTCCCGCACGTCGGATAGCGTATGGGTCTGCTGTTGCCGGCCTAGTCAACTCGGGTCGAGGTCGAATTGGCCGGCGTACGGTTCCTGACATCAATGAGCCAGTGCCAGTAGAGTTCTTCAAGGCGGATTTGGTCGATTCTCCAGACATTGCTGAGGGCGGCCGTGCTGGACCGGATGATGCCGTTGATGCATTGGAGGCAGTCCTAGGTCCTAGAGCCTTCGCTGATAGCGATTTTACTGGTGAGTAACTTGCTGCAGCAGAGTTGGGGCGCTCGGGGACCCCTTTCGCAGCCGCCAACTTCGCTCTCCGTTGCTCCGCAATCTTTTCCTTCAACGCATTGCGTGCAGCCCCAGCACCTACGGATTTCGAGAACGAGGTGGTGCTATTTTGAGACGAAGCAAGTGAAGCATTAGGGTTGTTAGGGTCCTTCTCGAGCGCAGTCTTCTCTCGCTTGTCAAGCGTTTCAAACATTCTGTTGCCAGTGTCAGTAATTTCCAGATCATCTTGAATGGTGTACTCACGTTTCAGCTCTCTGAGGCCATACTAGGGCGAAGGTCCAGTATGTGCTACGATATGCCTCGCGAACCTTGGGATTAGCATCGGTGACACCCTTTCTTATCAGCTTGTCCAGTGTATCTAGGCCACCGGAATGCTCGATATGCGACGTGTGCTTTCGAATCAGGGTCTTTACCCAGCCTGCGGAGTGTGACCGAGGCTGTACATTCTTGTCTTGTGATGCCATGGAGACATGCTGCAACAGGCGGCTAGTGTACGAAACGTTCTGAAGGATGGCGTCTACGGTGATATTTCCGTTCTGTGCGGCGATGTTTTTTGTAGCGGCGCACATCTTGATGAAGGACTGGAGCAGAATCTCGACCCAGGGGTCTATAGCCGGACCCAGCGTCTTCGCGAGTTCCTGCACAAGCTGGCAACCGTTCGTAGACATGGTGGTTCGCAGCGTGTTGGCAACCTTCAGAATACCATCTAACAGCGACTTAATCCCCGCGATGAATGCACCATGGAATTCTGTGGGCGAATTCCCCTTCAAAATGCGCCGTAGTTTTGTACAGTTTTTGTCCCGCGCCAGCCAGTTTTGCTCGGTCTCTTTGCCTTCAAAGTGGGGTGCCATGTCCCGGAAAACATCGTCTAGCTCGCGCTGCGTGTAAATGTGTATGGGGTCCATCGTGACTGCCTCGGTGGGTGGAGGTTGCTCTGACGCGAAGCTGTCTGCAAAGCCTATATCGGGCTGCAGAGTCTCTGCCCTGCGTGCTGTTATCGGTCGCTCTACGCGCGGCAGCGGTTGCGGCGGCTGTGGTGGTGGCATTTCTGCGTCTTTTGCTAGTGCGGCGTCGTCGAGATGCGAGGTGATGTAGGTAACGGTCGCTTTACGGACGTTCAGGCTGATGAGTTGTTTTTTTAGGTTCGCTTTTGCGTGCTCTGGTGCAGCCCTGCTCAAACATTAGTCGCAGACATGGCTCAACTATGTCCATCAGAGGCGTACCCGAAAAGCTCCACAACGGCCCTTTTGGCGGTATCACGCACGCCAGGGTCTGCGTCTTCGAGATTGGCCACAAGCTGGTTGGAATAGCTCTTGAAGGGAAGGCCTTCGGTCTTGTTCATCTGCCGTTCCACTCGTGTTAGATTACGCTCTGTTCTCTCCGACGCGTCTCAGGAGGACGAACCTTCACAACCCACGTCATAGACGTCTCTTTGGCGCGAGCGTTGTTGCCCTTGATAGCCTCATGTACCAGTGCGTCAACTTCGGCAGGACATAGATAGTGCAGGTCGGCGAGTATTTGGGACGCAGCACTCCGGTGGCTCTCGCGCGCGTCGCCTAGTTTGTCCTGCAGTATGGAGCATAGTGCCGAGGACTGTGAGGTGATGACCTGCGTCTCTTTCTGAAGCTGTAGCCGCTTGATAAAGTGGCTCAGTGTGGAGAAGCCAGTGGAAACGAGTGCTGCAGACGTCGAGGCGGTGATGGCGATGCGGATACACTCGAATATGGAAGCCTGGCAGCCCTCGGGAACGCGGTTGTGCTTTATGCCGGATTTAAGGTTGCTGAACAGCTCGAGCCGCTTGTTTACGTCGGTCGATGGCTTTCTCAGCGCTGCGAGGAGTGTTGCCGTCTGTTCCTCCATACTGTCGAGCGGATGCGAATTGTCTACGGGCATATGGTAGGCGCGGGGCAATGGGCGAGGGACTGTATATGTTTGGGTGGAGGTCTTGTTGACACTCGGCAGGGATGCGCCACGCTAACCAATCGTTGCACAGCGACCGTGCTCCTTCCTGAAACATATATTCCCGGTTCGCTCACAACACATGGTCAAGGCGTCGAACCTTCAGGCACAGCCAACTACAATACACACCTCAAGTTGCACACCACAATGACCAGCACCATACTCATGTTTATATCATGTAGAGGCATACGTGCAAGGAGTGACTTGTATAACTATTCTGAGCTCCGGTAATGACAGAGTTTATCATCCAGCATCGTGTTTAACTTGTATACTGCGAGCCATGGGCTTCGCGGACGGAAAGCCCTCAGCTTTACTCGTCGTTCTGGGCCTTCCTCTCGTCCCAAATGCCCACAGCCTCCTCAGCAGCCTTGACACCACTCAATGCCATCGCGCCAAAGGTAGGCCCCATCCTGTTGGCGCCATCGACCTCACTGAGTTCCATGCCACCCACAATCAAGCCCGGCACAATCTCGCGGGTACGCTTGACGATTGCGTCTTCGGCAGTACGCATATCGAGACCGCGCATGCCGCCGAGCTTCTCGAGCTGCTGCATGGAGACGAGGCGCTTGACTAATGGGAAAGTACGCAATCAGTGAATATTCACAAGCAATTCATACATCATTATATCATACCGCTGAAAGCACCGAATGGGCCATCGTGACCGGTGGTCGAGATGACGAGGGGCGCGTTGATGGTATTGGGGTCCATGCAGGATTGGTCTAGTGGAGGTCGTTAGTAACATAAGATGTAAGCAGAAAGAAGGCCATATACCATCATGATGCATGGAGACCAGTGTCCAGTTCGTGACTACACCCGCAATGCGGACGGCGTTGGGATCCTCCGCGGTAGGAGCCGGCCTTGTAATGAGGTCCTCGACTGCCGTAGCATTGAACAGCTTCACGTTCGGGAACTGCAGCACCTTGCTCAACAGCGTACTCGTAAAGAGGGCAGCGTGCTTGACGACCACAAAGTCGCCCTCATCCTCATACGGGACACCAAGCTCGTTCAAGAAGAGCTCAGCCGGCTTCCTCATGACCATGGCGGAAAATAGCTGGCCACCGAGCCAGGCGCCACCGCCAGGGGAGACGCTGGCTTCAATGATAGCGATCTTGAGGTCGGGGCGCTTGGATGCGAGCGTGTAGGCGGCGCTGAGGCCGCAGGAGCCGGCGCCGATGATGACAATGTCGGATTCAGCGTAGGTGTCAAGGTCGGTAAAGTAGCGGCGGGTCATGGCACGAGACACCTGCGACTCGCGGATGGGAGCGAAAGTGAACGTCTCCCAGTTGTTTTCAATCTCAGCGAGCGACTTCGCCAGACCATTGGTAGCAGGCTTGACAGCCAAGTTCTTCTTGACGCTCACGCCATTGCCGTTAAGAGCAACAGGGATGTCGAAAGTAGCGGCAGGAGGAGACATCTTGATGGTCTTTCACACAGGGTCGAAACCTGTCATCTGTTAAGTTTGTCCTCCTAGAGGGAGCAAGAGAAGCATGATCCTTCCGCTGGTATTATCCAGGTCAAGTTGAAACCGTATAATCTCAGAACGAATCCAGCAGTCCTCCCGCCTACTGACTACTCGCTTGCTGAGGAGCAATAAATAGTGTAGCAGAAGGAAGGACCACTAGAAACGAACACCGGTTCATGCAGTATACTTAGCAATAAAAGTACCTTGATAGCTTGAGGATAATGCCCGCGTGCAGAACATGTCTTGCATCATGGCGGCCATACTTGAAGGTGTTGGAGTATCTAGGAAGGAGTTAGCAGTTCTTCTCATCACCATCGGAACAGGTAAGTGAGTACGGATACTGGAGTCAGTTAAGATTGACAGGCTTTGAGATCGATGAAAGAAAAGGAGGAAGAGTTGGGAAGGCCCGAATGATGTTTAAATACCCCTCAGTGCGCAAGTATCCATATTCAACCGTTAGGGCGGGGTAGCTACAGCTAAACCTACAAATGAGCTCACTCAGGCCACGAGACCCACTGTATTCAACGCCGATGCATCCGTCAGCAGAATAGCTTCGATGATCTAATTTGTGCGCCGCTGATATGTGGTGCCATGACGAGTGAGTTGGCGCCGGAGTCGGAGAAGAGGCCAAGACGGATACGGAACACGAGAGGAATACTAACATGTAAAGTATTTTGGCTTTTCAGTAGAAGGACGAATTACAACGCGAAGTACTCGTTGTGCTGTAATATTTGAACCACAAACTCTATGCTCTTACCTTTAAAGGTTCCGCTTGTCACCACACCTTCAAACACTAGCTCAGCACGCATTGCTGAATAGTCTAAGTAGCTTCAGTAACGTGTGAAGGAGCTCCGCTTACTTGAGAAACTGGCGAGGACTGTGAGATGCATAGCTTGCTAAAAATCTTGAGGGTTATTCAACCTGGAGTTAGCATTGAGCGAACAGACTCGACCATTTTCATGGTCGTTGCACACCTGGAACGGTGGTGTACTTGCTGCGGGCATGGCTTGTTCGGTAATCGAACTATCTGCCGGTTGCCATCTCCACAATGTCTGGCCAACTGAGTCAAGACGTAAACACGGAAGGATGGCGCGGATGTCCAAACGATCTGACGTGCTGATCAAACATCGTGGCACCGCTTGAAACCAAATATAAAGCAACCGACTGGTGGCACAATGAAGTGGTGCGAACATTCAAGAACGTGCCGTGTATCAAGCGCGAAAGCGAGGCCGAATAGGTAGAGCCCCGATCGTTGGTACGACTTTGGTGATTGGGTCTGCACGTGCGCGCCATCCGGCAAGCTACCACAGAGGCAAACATGCGGCAACTAGTGGTTGTGACGCGCGGTACGTGGTTGTCGGCGAGGGGTCCTTCGTCCTACTCTGTCTTGTGCTAGACATTTCGACGTTGGTGTACGGATAGTGGGTAGTGTTCGTTCCTGAAGCTGACCGATTCCGGTAGCGTGGATCCTTCAGGCACCGCTCGGCTGGATAAAACATGTCCGTGGTCCCTTGCTATTCCCGCCCGTTTCAGAATCGTGGCTTGATGGAATTGAATTAAACCAGATGTGTGCCCGAGGTCTACGGTTGCACAGAAATTGCATGCATATTGCAGCTATAGGTGATTAGAATGGGAAGTAGACTGTGTATTGCTCGGAAGCAGGTTGTTTGGACCAGGAACCGAGACGCGGGCACGAACAATTAAGACTGGGTGATGCTATAAACTTTCTTCATGTAACTGTGATAGTGGTAGTGGTCGTCAGCGTTGCGGGGAGCATATTGCTCATCCTTCAATCTCGCACGGTGACGGGCGGTATTCGTACTGTAACAGGCGGACACGTGTAGGTAGGCTGTCGTGCAACCTTGTGTTTGAAACGTGCTATCTAGCTGTCGGATGAGCTGTTTGGTCCAAGTCATTCACAGCAAGAGCCAGATGATTGTGGTCAATAAGCTGGCCGCGTACCTGCATGATCTCAGGTGCAGATTGTGCATCTCTAAGATGACGGGCATGCTGATGGAGGCGGTCGAGGAGCGGCCGTGACTCGCAGCATCTCTCGTCCATTTTGAGCGTGGTTCGAGGGTGCTTTCTCTTTTGGGGCTGAGCACTCGCTTCGCGCCTGCCGAACCGTAATTCTGCGAGCAGAAATGCAGAGGGTTTGCCGCGCTTTCCTGGGGGTGGTCAGATTGACCAAATGTATCTTATCTGGGCATGTAAATAAGTTGCTAAAGCAGGCTGCCGAGGGCACGGCAGCCGGATTCGACGATGCTGGCATGTTCA
The DNA here is from genome assembly GCA_021596325.1 of Parafenestella ontariensis. Lineage (NCBI taxonomy): Eukaryota > Fungi > Ascomycota > Dothideomycetes > Pleosporales > Cucurbitariaceae > Parafenestella > Parafenestella ontariensis. Next base: position 184,186 of record JAKGDA010000026.1, read on the forward strand.
ATATGGGCCTTGAATATAGCTCAGCGCGGTAGGGAGGCCCTGATGCATGGACACCCGTCCGCGATCTTCACGATGTGGAGGGCGGAGGGCTTCTTGGCAGGCCCCCTTGACATACTCGTACTGGACTGGGCGTACTCGTAGTGCCGTGGATTCGCAGGCCAGGGCCCGAAACGCGTCCTGGCCCTGCGGCTGGCGCCCTCTTGTGCTGGACGTGAGAGGCCGTGTCTGGGGTCCACGGCTGTGTTTGCTTTTGGATGACCCCCAGACTGGCAGATGCAGCTCCCGTCCATGTCGTGATAACCCCGGCAGCGCGACGGTTCGCAACGTCCTCAAGCTCAGCGCTCAGGCACGCCGCTCGCTAAGTCCTGTCCAGCTTGACCCAGGTGGAGGCGTGTGTGCCGCAATCGAGTGTGAACGGACCCTGGCGCAGAGAAAGCTGGACCCACCACACCAATCGACCCCTGCAACCTCGTCTTGGTCTCCAACACCACCAAGAGGGGATGGCCGTGGAGCTGTCGTCGATTATTCTCTCCGTGCACGGCGACGACTGGCGCAGCCTCGCACTGTCGCCTCTTGCTGCGATTGCTGCTGCTTCACCGACGGCGTCGAGCCGAGTCTCAAGTTGCACAGCAGATTAGTTTTACTTTGGCTCTCGCCGGGTCCGCTCAGGCATTGGAACCGAACGACCATTTCCCACGGCCCGCGTATCTGAGCCATCTCTTCACTCTGCCCTGCGGTCCCCCGTCGGCGGCCACCCCTCCATTGCGCCTGCCCCGAGCCCGCACCGTAACGCTGCACGCATACACGGCGCTGAGGCAACATGGACTCGCCAGGAGCGTATCCAGAGTCTCCGCTGGACCAGGACGACGTCGTGTATCCGTGCAAGGGATGCGGAGAGGTAGGAACAGGCCCTATCACGCTCATTACGTTTGCTCATGCGAGTCCAGATTCTTGAGGAAGGAAAGGCCTTCGAGCTCGGTATGCACATTTCTCAATGAGACATCACGTCCCTCGCGCCTTCCACGCACCGCGCAACATCTGTCGAGTAGTACACTGACATCGAGCAGCGGGAAACCGATGGCACATTGACTGCTTCCGTTGCAACACTTGCGGCACCCTCCTCGACTCGGATGCGAACCTGCTGCTCCTCGGAGACGGCTCGCTCATATGCAACAACTGCACATACAGCTGCAACCACTGCGGCAACAAGATCGAGGACCTGGCCATCTTGACCGGCGACCAGGCCTTCTGTGCAAACTGTTTCAGATGCAGAAACTGCAAGCGCAAGATCGAGAACCTGCGCTATGCTCGGACATCGCAGGGTATCTTCTGCATGTCTTGCCATGAGTCGCTCATGGCTCGACGGCGCAAGAAATCCAAGAAACCCCCAGCAGCGGTCGCGCCAAAAGTGGACAAGTCGTTGCCCGCCTTGCCTCCTCAAGAGCCGCAGAGCACCTTCACTCCTGACCTCGATACGCCGTCGGACGTCTTCTCGGAACCCACTACGACTGACGTGTCTCCCAGAGCACCCCATTCAAGAAGGGGCGACTCGTCTTCGAACTTCAGGCGCGATGCGTCTCCCGTAGGAGATCGACCACGAAGAGGTGCGTAACATTGCTGCACCGTGTCATTCCTACCCGCATCCGTGCTAACCAGAACATTACCACAGACAACACTACGCTGCCAGCCACAACATATAACAAGGAGAACAACTACATAGAGACATCCGACGCCGGCGACGACGGTATCTTGCTTCCCTTCGCTCTCGATCCCAACCCTGCGCCAGGCCCTTCGCCGCTGGGCCGACCAGTTAGTAAATACAACGAGCGAACAATGGGAGCCAATCAGGCTGCTGGAGGCGATGGGAAGAGTAGTCGTGACTACTTCAACAGGCCTTCAACAGACTATAGGGAGAAACTGAAGGAGAATAGGTCCCGTTCAGCTTCGAAGGAACGGCGGCCACCACAAAGTCCGCACATCGCCTTCCAAGAGAAGGGCAGGCAGCCGTCGGAAACCCTCGTCGACACGCTGAAGAAGAGGAAAGATGGTAACAGCGAGTCTCCCGTGGTCGAGCAGCGGTCCCGGAGTCAGCGTGAGTCTCCAGCTCCCTCCTCCGCGACGGAGCCTTTTAAGCTGCAAGACGTACCAAAGAATAAGAAGGCCGAGTCGAAGCGCAAAGATTCCGACTCAAAGACATCCCCACAGCTGCAACTGAACAGCTCTCCGCCTAGGGAAATGTCAGCCCGGCTGAGTCGTCCTCTCATGGAACCGACCTTTGCCTCCTCTCCACCTGCTGGATCCCAAGACTCCCCTGAGACATCGGGCTCTTCTTTCAGCTCCACTCAGCGAGTAGAGCGCCCAACTCGAGGAGATTCGCTCAATGCCTCAACACTGAAGCCTTCTGCTTCCATTTCGAGATCGGAGAGATCTATACCCTCGCCTACTACGCCCACCATCAGCCATCCCGAGCGCACATCGTCTACGACCGCGGCGGCCACGAAACTTAATGCAGGGCTCGGTATCACTAGCCCAGTGGACTCTTCGCCATCTAAAGGCTTCTCGGATGTACCCATTCCTGCACGCTCTGCCGGAAGACCTCCCCCGCCTTCCGCCGACACGTTTACGTCTCCACGAGCTCCTCCACAGCCACCAGCACCCCAGTTACATAAAACTAGCGAATCCACAAGTAGCGTGCAAAGTGAAGTCTCGCGAGATGCCTTCCCTCCGGGTGGTCTTCCTCGATATAGTCACCAAGGCGATTTCTCTATGGATGAAGATTTCGCGCGGCTGCTGGGCAATCAAGAAAGAGATGAAAAAGAGGCTGGGGTTTTTAGAAGAGTCTCTAATGCCGTATCCAAGCATGGTCGTAGTTTCAGTGATCGTGGCTCGGTCACCTCGCGAGGTCACAAGAAGTGGCCAACAAACGGCTCAATTGAAATCAGCAGTCCCACAGTCGCTTCGCCTGATACGAGAGAGGAGAGCGTTAACTTGCGAAACGAGCTGCGTCGTGCACAACAACGAATTGCCGAGCTTGAGGCTGAGAAAAACGGACTTCAAGAATCCATGCATAGTGCTGCCGATATTAGACAAGCAAACACTGTCTTGAGAGAAAAGCGCAACACAATGGCCGTCCTGGACACCCAGCGTGAGATGGTCATTCGCGAACTGGAGATCATGACTGAGCATCTCAAGCGAGCTAAGGACAGTAATGGCTCTATGGACATCAACCAGCTCAAGTCAGACATTCTTAAAGACTTTGCGAATTCTTTGTATAAGCTCAAAGACCAATTGGGAGGTCAAATAGAGGACCTGATTTCCAAGAGGGCCGAGTTGACTGACGAGATTTCGAACTTGATTCAAATGAAAGACAAAGGCTTCCAGGAATATGAGTCGCTCACAGCGGCCAACGCGAGGTTGTCCGCCACGAATCGGGAGCTTGTGGACAGCATACAAAAGACTTTCCAGAACAACAAAAAGGGTGCATCGAGCTTCGACGCTTCAGCGAACGGACTGGGGATATACAACGCACAGCACAAGGGCGGCAAGTCAGATATCTCTGTTGATGCACCGGGAATACCTCACGAACACTCCTTCGCCAACCTTCACGATGCCGATAGTGAAGCGACCCTCGCTCAGCCACAGGTCGTCAACATACGTAAGACTGGCAAGCCCACCAAGTTCGCGACCTGGAAGAAGGGTGGCCAAGCCATTACAAAGAACGTCACAAAGGGCTTCAAGGGAGCTTTCGGATCGGAGGCAAAACAAGAGGACTACAACATCAAAGTCATCGGAACACCATACGGCTCGGTGCATACACAGCCAGACATTGCATCGATGTCTAGCTCCTTCAAGAGTAGGGAACAAGAGCAAGGAACGCCAAAAGGATGGTTCACTGCGAAACCCGGATCAGGTAAACAACCACAACAGCCGGGCCGCTTCAGGCCGATGCAACACAATGACAGCAGCACCAACCTGGTCGCTGATGCTAGCACGGTTCTCTTCGGTTCAGACCTCACAGCTCGGTGCGAGTTCGAGAAGCAGATGATCCCACGTATCGTCAGCCGGTGCATTGAGGAGGTTGAGTTGCGAGGTATGGACGTTGAAGGCATCTACCGGAAGAGTGGGGGCACTTCGCAAGTCAATCAAGTCCGCAGCGGCTTTGAGGCAGACAATGAGCATGACATTTCGGATCCTGATCTGGATATTCACGCGGTAACGTCAGCACTGAAGAATTACTTCCGCAGACTGCCTGTACCGTTGATCACGTTCGCCGTGTACGACCAATTCTTGGAAGCAGGCCGTAGGTGCACACACCCTTATATGAAAATGGCAGTTTACTGACAATTTTGGTAGAACTTGAAGAGACTGAGGCGAAGTCCAAGGCTTTACTCGCTGCAATAAACGAGATTCCAAAGGCGCACCGTGACACCTTACAATTCTTGGTGTTCCATTTGTCGAGGGTGATACAGCACGCCAGCGACAATCTGGTAAGTAGTTTTGGGTACTTGCAACGCACAGTGACTAACGCATCTCCAGATGACTCCGCTCAACCTTGCCGTCGTTTTCGCTCCGACTATCATGCGACCTATGGATATTCAACGTGAACTCACTGACGTTCAGCAGCAACGCGTTGCTGTCCAAGCACTTCTCGAGAACTATAAGACTGTTTTCGGTGAAGATTAGAGTACTGGCCATGTTGTTCAGCGTTGTGGATTTAAATTTGCGTTCTTCATCTGTGCCTCTTCAGCGGGCGTTGTGGTGTTAAAGGGAGGCCCCTCTCCGCCTCCCTTGACTTTCTTGTACTATACGGCTGTTTTTCGTCGGTTTGGATGTTGTTCATTCTAAGATTGCCAGGCGTACAAGGACGACGAAAGCTGTCATTATACCCTTGAGGGTTTGTTTGCTATTTGCTTGATTTAGCGATAGCTGCGAAGTAGCTGTGAATGAATTTGAAGAGCGGCCGATTGCCTGTTCTCCAGTATCAGAATCATGCACAAAGTTGACGGAGCTTGAAACCTCGGTAAATCCACTTTTCCAGCGTGTTTGCTGTTCTGTTCCTATGCTTGGCGGCTTTCACTCGCGTTTGGCACGCTCAGAATGACGTAGGTCACTAGACGCTAAGCGAGCAGGCATGTGAGGGAGCCTGTTTCGCGTTGGCCCGACATCACACGATCGCCCTTTATCTACGTGAAGTCCCCTCTTGTTCATTACAGATCGACATCAAGCGTGCTACTCGGTCATCTTCATTTCTTCGTTTGTGTGTTCTGTAGAGAAACCTGCAAGCCCCCACTCTCCGAACAAAGCTACACAGTCAACATGTCGTACGCGGATATGGCTGCCAAGGGCCCGAAGCAGAGCCCCGAGGAAGTGAGTTATTGAACAAAGTGTTGAGAATGAGCTGATGCTAATGAAACTGCAGGCGTAAGTCAATATGTTCATCTTTTTAAACCGTTGGCTCGAAAGCGACGTGTTTGTGGCCGCAATCTCGAATTTTTCGAACTCACACGCATCACAAGCTCCTAGACTCCCAGCATCTAGGCTACTTAGCAGGACATACACATACTAACAGAGCATTACAGTCGCGCGCCCGCCCCGGTGGAGATTGAGCGCTCCGAGGATGAGGTGCATTCTTTGGTCGACGTCGATAGCCCGCACATCTCCTCCGTGCCGTCCGACTATGAGTCGCAATCTGTGAAGACCGACACGCAAGCTGAGCGCATCGAGCGCGAGGAAGAGATCAAGGAGACCGCCAAGGACATTAAGAGCAAGGCCGCCGCGAAGGCACAATCGGCCAAAGAGAAGGCAAGGAAGAACGCTGATAACCCAGTTGTAATAAGCAATGCGGTCGGCCTTGCACTCGTTGGTGGCATCCTTGGAATTGGCGCGTACAGGAAGTATGTACGCGGAGAGTTGACCGGCAAGGTTGTTGCGGCTTGGGCCGGTGTTGTTGGGCTATTCGCAGTTGGAGATTACTACGTCAGCCAGTAAGTATACGCCACAAATCTAATAGCGAACCACAACGCTAACGAACGCTGCAGGTACTTCTTCAAGCGCAACCCGCCGAAGTAGATGTATACTGTCGGGGTGTCTTTTCGATCCGTGTCGAACCCTCTCTCGACTTTTCCACGACGGTTACGATAGATGCTGGGTTGCACGGTCCGATTCATTGACTCGTCTTGTTTTGTTTATGGCGGTAGTACTACAGCAAGCGTGGGGTTCTCTACTCGGTTCAAAGTCGGAGTGGGTTGCTTTAGCAGGTCCGCTTCTGTGTATATATGAGATTCACGTTGCAATAATACCCATTCAAATACTACTACCACCCTCAAATCAGTTAACATCCTCAGTTGCTTTGGTTTACATATGAGAACACGGTCCTCGAATACTGAAATGTCTTCTGTGAAAGCTGCTTGCCGGATATGGCTGTTATGATGCCTGACCTACAACACGTGACCATGACAATCCCTGCTCTTCCCGCTTAGAAATGCAGGTCCGAGGATCGCGGTCCGAACTTTTTGACATCACGACAATAGCCCCGTCAACGTCCGGCACGACTCTCTTTCCCATCTCTTTCTTCTTTCTTATCGTTTAGCATCATGTTCCGAGCAGTCCCACGGCTAATTGCACGCCCAGCCGTCCGCGCTGCGCCTCTGCCCTCTTTCGCGCCTGCGAGACGGTACCTCAGCACAGCACCCCCAACACAGAAGTCGCGAAGCTGGAAGAGCCTGGTTGCGCGGGTGGGTGCTGCTGGTGCCATAATATACTACTACAATACTACGGACGTGTTTGCGGAAGAGCCTAGACGTACGTCTGAACCTGGATAGGATGAAGTCACGGGAACTTGGGGAAACTAACACCCCCTCCAGACCCCGTGCAAGCAGTCCCAGAAACCGAAGTAGAATCCGAGCATCTCCCCACCATTGAATCCATCGCCGAAGAGCGCCAGAGACGGAAGGCTGTACAGGCGCAACTTGAGGCCCAAAAGCAAAGGCAGCAAGATGATGCACCAGCAGGTGGTGCAGAGGGTGGCCTAGAAGGGCTCGAGGAAGAGGCGGGTCAGCAAGGCGCATTCAACCCCGAGACGGGAGAGATCAACTGGGACTGCCCGTGTCTGGGTGGAATGGCGGATGGACCTTGCGGCCCTGAGTTCAAGGCGGCGTTTAGCTGCTTTGTGTATTCGCAGGAGGAGCCGAAGGGCATGGATTGTATCGACAAGTTCAAGTAAGATCACACCCGGAACGCGGAAGGCTGAAGGCTTCACAGTGGAACGTAGGTTAACAGAGAAACAGGGACATGCAGAACTGCTTCCGACAATACCCCGAAATCTACGGCTCTGAACTCGACTCAGACGCAGATGACGAAGATGACATGTCTGCCGACCTTCCTACTCCCTCGGACGACTCCTCCACATCACCCGCTCCTTCCGCTGCCTCGTCCGACGCACAAGCCGCCACCCCATCATCACAAAGGGCCGATCACGCAACTTCGGCCAAAGCCAAGCAGTCGGGCGAGCCCAGCTCCAAACCTCGCGAGCCAATCGAGGTCGCCAGCAAGTTGGACTTAGTGCCTGAAAGTTACAAGCCAGACGCGAAAAAAGAGGAGTCGGTTAATGAGAGCGAGGGTCTGGTGCCAAAAGCGGCGTTTGATACCAGAGAGGCAAACACTGAAGTTTCGCAGAGGAAGTAGGGGAATAGAAAAGGGAGATTGGAAGGAAGAAGACAGCATGTGGAGAAGATAGGAGAGGATATGGGGGTAAGCTCACATCAGAGCATGTTTTTGATTGTACTATATCGACTCGATTTGGCATGTTTGGAGCATGGTAAAACGAGCATTTGGGAGCATATCGGCTGGTTAAAGTCTCTTCTACTGTACTTCGAAGGTGTACAACATATGTTCAAAATACAACATCACATATACTAAGATCCTGGGCGTATTACTTGGTAGTCAAAACGATCTCTTTTGAAAGAAAACTAGAAACTACTATACAGCAGGACCACTTGTCTCTCAACCCCACTATCAAGTCCAAGCCAACAATAGGGGGAAAACTCAAAATGTGAACCGAACTATCTAGCGACGATAGAGTGTGCTGTAAACATGCAACTCAAGTCTGTGCTGATGATGATGAAGAATTCCAGCACGCCAAAACACCAGTCCAATCCAAACCAGCCAGTCCATCATCGTCGTTCAGGACATCGTACCTCTGCATCCGCAAGCGTAGGACGTTTTTCATTCGTCCTCGAGACTTGCAAGGGCAAGGAAGAAAGAATATTTCTAAATCTCCAACCTAGCATACCCCTCTGCGTCCTCTCCAAGCGGTTGAACGGCCGCATCGCTGCCATCGCGCTGCACACTGGTGATGCTCTCCTCGCCCTTGCCCACGCCAAACGTCCTCATTGCCTCCGTAAGCGCCTGCACCGCATCCTCGTTGCTCAGGCTGCCTGGTAGGCCTTGTCCGCCAAGGTTTGCGGTGATCTTCTTGGTAGCGTCCTCGAGCGCGCGCACTCTCCTCTGGAAGTTGAGGCGGTCCATGAAGAGTTGTTGACGGCGACGCTGCAGATCGCGTCGTTCAGCGGAGAGCAGTTTCTCAAAGTCGTTGAAGTGAGCCAGCTTGAGCTGGAGTTTTTGGAGCTGCAAGTTGACGGAGCCGGAGACAAGGCGTGTGATGTGTCGCTCTTCGTGGGACGCGAGGGCGGTGGATCGAGCGGCTGAGAGCGCGAATGGCAAAGTGACGAGGGGATTGCTGTCTCCTGATGAAGTTGCGGTTGGATCCCGGGTAGCTAGTGCTGTGGAGTCGTCGGCGCTGTCGACATCCATGGCATCACTTGACTCTGGCTTAACATCCGAGGCGGATGCGGTAGGCGTAGACTTCTCACCCTCCTTCTCCTTGCCCTTTTCTGAAGGTGCCGTCGGGGCTTTATTGATCTTATCTTGCAGAATACGCTTCATTTCGCCGACGCTGCGGCCTGATGCGACTGCGGCCTCTGTGACGTTGGCCGGAGCGAGCCCAGCTAAGAAGCTTACTACGCTCAAGATGGGGTTGTCTGCGTGGTGGATGGGTACGCGGCCTTCGCTGAGGTACTCTAGGTCGCGGAGGAACTTTGCTGATGGAGCTGCGGATTGCGACTCAGGTAGGTCCGCCTCGATGTACTTGTCCTCGATCTCAAGCTGCAGGAACTTCATCACGCACTGCTCGCGTGTCTTGGTCTGAACATGATCTGCAACCCGGTTCCAGTCATCGTCGAACTCCTCAAGACCTTCGAGGAGCAGTAGTGTCTCCTCTTCTGTCCACTTCTCCTCAGCTTCAGCCACTGCTGAGTACTCTGGGTTCGAAATCTTGGTGAAGTCTGCCGACGACGTGCCAGAGGGGAAATTGCCCTCTACGAAACACCTCGGGCACAGGTCGCGCTTCAGACCACCTGCACTCTTCGTTTGCCCGGGTTGCTCAGAAGGCTTGGTCTCGTGGAAATGTACGCGTGTGCACTCAACGCCGCAGCTGAAGCAGTTGATGACCTTGAGAGGCTCCTTGGCAGCGGCTTCGAGATCCTTGACGTCTGCTGACCCGCCATTCGCAGCGCTCTCGCCATTAGCGGTCTTTTCCTTGGGTTCCGCCGATGCCTCCTTGCCGTTTGCTTCGTAGATATTGCGTCCAGCTAGTGACTTTGTCTCACTCTTAGCAGTTGGTTGCTGGCTGGCAGCGCGGTCTGTGCCTGCATGTTGCTTTCCGTCCGTAACCTTTGATCCCGGGCCAGGTTGGAAGGGCTGCAGACCACGAGGGGTGTCTACAGTAACGCGGAAGTGGCCAGTAAATGGAGGACCAATATTTGACGGGCGTTCCTGAGGGTCGACCTACAAAGTCGTTAGTTGGACTCACGTACAAACAGCTCACAGGTCAACGTACCTGGTAGTTGATCAAACCCCACTGCTCTAGGAATGCGTGTACGCGCATGATTGCGCAAACGTCTCCCGCTAGGTTCCTTCGGCAGGCCGTGACTGTGAGATACTCGGAGGGGTTCAGGCGGTACGTGTTGATCATGAAGTCGCGGTAGTCGCGGTACACAGCAGGCGTCTTACTGCGATTGCGACCGTTGAAGAACTCTGGCAGGGCCTTACGCTCCCGGTAGTCAATGTACCGCATATCGAACCAGGTCGCGTAGCTCGGAATGATGGTCGCATAGGTCTGGGTAACGAAGTGTGAGCGGGCAGCAGATTGCAGGTCGGCCTTTGCCTGTGCCTCGGGGTCCACTGCATCAGCGCCGTCGCCGTCCTTCTCTTTCTTGGCGTCGTCGACGCCGCCCATCTCCTCGTCGTCCTGGCCGTCCGCATCTTCTGTCTCTGGTCGCGGGCCGTCGGGCGCATCTAGCGGGTTGTCTGAGACGGGGGCAGGTGTGGCTGTCGAGGGTTCATGTGACGACTCCTTGATGGCTGTGTCTTCGAGCATGCTGGTGTCTAAAACGTCGATTAATAAGTTTCCATTGTCCGAGTGCGTGGTGCCCATTGATGCTAATAACTCTTCGAGGCTAGGCAGTTCGCCAAACTCGGTGAAATCAGGAGGATTCATGATGTCGACGCGGTTAAGGATGGAGAGGGTGGACAGCAGTCGCGGGTGAACATACCTTCATCGAGCGCATTGATGTCTGCAGCACCTTCTCCAGCGAGCGTCGGGTCCTGCGCGGATGCGCTTGTGGTCGCGTCGTCGGCCATAGCTTCCACGGTGCTCAGGAACACTTGCGATGCGTCGGGGGCTGGCAGGCCTTATTGGGCAGCACGATGGGGGCACGTGGAGCGCAAATGAGAGGCGATATTGCGCGACTCTGAATGGGTTGCGCAGATGCAGCGCGGTGGTGACGAATGCAAATGAACGTGGGGATGAGGGGGATGCGATGGGTGGTCGTCGCGTCTAAACTTCGCGATGCTCTCCAGCGCCCAGCCCAGCGCAAAAGTCCGCTAAGGAGCAGCATCACGTGATGTCCCCTGCCAATGCAAGGTGAGGCTAGCGCCGGATAACCAGCCTGGTCAAACCGAGGTCATCCTCCTCCGATCGTTTTCGAGGTTGCTCGCTTCTCCATTGCTGCACGGAGGCACTCTTCTGCACCTTTTAATCTAAGGTGTTTGGCTTTCCTGCAAGTTCCCTTCAGAGTAGCCCATCATGTTCTCCGCTGCACGCACCTCAGTCCTCCGCACCGCCCGGACACAGCTGCGGCAGGCGCAACCCATCGCCGTACCACAATACTCCGCTTTCGCACGATTAGCCTCCACACTCGCCGTCCTCGAACAGAAAGACGGCAAGCTCAACCCAGCATCGCTATCCGCAATCACAGCAGGAACGAAGCTCGGCGGCTCAATAACAGCATTCGTTGCCGGAAGTGGGGTGAAGGCGGTCGCAGACGAGACAGCAAAGGCGAAGGGCATTGAGAAGATAATATACGTCGAAAATGGAGCGTACGACAAGGTCAGCAGTCTGCGATTACTACGCCAAACATGGAGACTGATATATTTTACAGAGTCTTCCCGAGAACTTCGCGCCACTCTTGGTTGAGAACATCAAGAAGGGCGGATACACACATATTGTTGCAGGCAACTCAGCATTTGGAAAGAACATAATGCCACGCGTTGCAGCACTCCTGGATACCCAGCAGATTTCAGACATTACCGGCATTGAGAGCGAAGACAGTAAGTGGGGGCACCATACCAGGGTTGAATGACAGTACTGATCATGTCATAGCATTTGTTCGACCCATCTACGCCGGCAACGCCATCATGACCGTACAATCGTCCGACAGCACAAAGGTCATCACCGTCCGAGGGACCGCGTTCCCCGCGCCCGAGACTGAGGGTGGATCTGCGACAGTAGAAGAAGGCGTTGACCCGAAGTCTGAGGCGCAGACAGAATGGGTCTCTGAAGACCTCGCCAAGTCCGACCGCCCCGATCTAGGCTCTGCAGAGAAAGTCGTATCCGGAGGACGTGGTCTAAAGTCAAAGGAGGAGTTCGACAAGTTGATGCCTCCTCTAGCAGACGCGCTTGGTGCAGCTATTGGTGCTTCACGAGCAGCTGTTGACAGTGGTTTTGCGGACAATAGTTTACAGGTTGGCCAGACTGGAAAGAACGTCGCACCGCAACTCTACCTATGTGCTGGTATCTCTGGCGCGATCCAGCATTTGGCCGGTATGAAGGACAGCAAGGTCATTGCAGCGATCAACAAGGATCCCGACGCGCCCATCTTCCAGGTTGCGGATGTTGGCCTAGTGGGCGATCTGTTTGACAAGGTTCCTGAGCTGACCGAGAAACTTAAGGCGCAATAAACATGTGACGGGTTTGATGCTTATGTTGTACATACTTTGAATTGAATAGAGTCAAACAATACCCACATTAAACTATCTTTGCAGCCCATCCTGAAGAGATTTGCGAAACTCTACACATGGTAGATGCACCCAACGGTCCATTCCAAGGAAGTCAAGCATCGTTCTGAAAGCTTGGCACTCGTCAACGGCTGGATCGACGCTAGCATCCTTCCCCACGCAGCTACGGGTCTGACACCTGCAAGATCCCATCTAGCCTTCCATAGCCCATGCGTCGCCTGTGGATAACGCGCACGCAAATACTCAACTATGTTTCTCCCTTAATCACTGCGTTACTTTTTTCCTCTCTCATACAGCCCTAAGCTATTAATCCCTTGACACCCGTGAACGCGCCTTCCTACTATCCTGCTTTCGTCATAGTGTCGCTTGCTCACCTGGGCAGCATTCAGTCACCATCGCGCATAACGCAGCCTTATTCCAAGGTGTCACAGAGTCCTCCGTGACAACCCTCTTGAAAGAGATTAGTTCAATAATTTCGATCATCTTTGGTCTGTTCGTTTAAAGAAGTATGTCCCTGCCGCATCGCATCAATGCTGCCAAATGAAGAGCCGGAGAAGCCGTCGCCGCCGACCGATGGCAGTGACGCAGCAGGAGGTGTTCCCGAGTCACAACCAAACGGAATCAAGAAACTCGAGGGGGATTTGACTAAAGAGGGGAAGAAATGGTGGGATGTGTGGAAGCGGTGGAAAGCGGGAGAGGAAAGTGATTGGTGGTTTGCCTCTACGGGAATTCCGTAAGTGACAGTTTCTTAAAGAAGGCTTAATGTCTTTCGTCAATCTAGCCCGGAAAATTTGGCTGGGTTGGGATGGTCAAAGGATTTGGGGTATTGGAGGCTGACTTTTTTGTGCTGTAGTCTTCTTGCTGCTACGCTAGGGCCGCTAGCAAATGTCAGCTCAATCGCTGCGCTGGTGACGAGCTGGAGGCAGACGAACTTTGTTGAGGGGGCATATGTGCCGGATTTTGATGGCATACCATATACTGATCCACGATGGTAAGTCCACTATTAAATTGCAAAGCTCAAAATGTGCTTGCTTGGTCCCACGACAGTCGAACGCCCCTTGATCAAGACTCCAGGACCTCATTCCTCTTAGCATATCTGGCTTGAGCTTTTACAGCTTTGCTAACATGTCACAGGTGCTACTGGATCAATGTAGCATCCCTAATATGCGGCTTCCTAGGCAACTTGTTCCTCCTGCTCAACTTCACCCAAAGAATTCGATATATCATCGCCCTTCCCGCCACCATCATCTTCTGGTATCTCTCTTCCGGTGCCTTGATAGCAATTACGGCATGCATGAATATATACGATCCGCCGCACAGCCCGCAGGAGGGCTACACCCAAGGCTTCTGGTACGCTATTGCGGCAGCAGCATTTTACACCATCTGCTCGATGATTTTGATGGTCAACATGCTAGGCTACTTTTTGGGACATTACCCAGAGAACTTTGCGCTGAGTGATAGCCAGCGGACGCTCATTCTTCAGACCATGGCATTCTTCATATGGCTAGGAGGTGGCGCTGCAATATTCTCGAAGATCGAACAAAATGCAGGCGAGGATGGCTGGGGTTTCAGCGACGCGGTAAGTCACGGCCCAGCTTGCCACTACTGTGGTCGGTTGCAGAGGCCAGGCGGTTCTTCTCCTGCTTAGCCAAAATGTCGTTGTTATTGTGGGACTGACACCGAGTAGCTGTATTTCTGCGACGTTACCATCTTAACTGTCGGGTTTGGAGATCTCGTTCCTACTACCGATAGTGGTCGAGGCATCGTTTTCCCCTACTCAGTCGGTGGCACCATAATCCTCGCACTCGTTGTATCCTCTCTTTACAAGGCCGTCCGGGAGCTCGGCGAAGAGAAGGTTGTACAAAAGCATGTCGACCGCCTACGCGAGCGAGCGCTTGAGCGAACTGTCACCAACAGCTTCGATCTCCGCCACCGCGAACACAAAGCTCATCACCTCATTAGGAGGCGGACACTTGGCTACCCACGGATCAGCGCGCCCACTGAGCTCAGGCAATATAGGACGCCAATGGGCAATACAATGCGACACACTCCAACGTTTTCTCGCGTACTTCCAGAGGCGTTCAAGAGACGTAAGGGGCCCAAACTCATGCTACTGAAAGAAGAAAAGGACCGATTTGAAGCAATGCGCAAGATTCAAGCCAAGTCCAGGAAGTTCAAGCGATGGATGGCACTTATGTGGTCTGTTGCGACATTCTCTACACTATGGTGCGTAGGAGCCGTAGTGTTCTGGCAAGCAGAGAAGAATAAGCAGAACATGAGCTACTTTCAAGCATTGTACTTTTGCTATGTCAGTCTTCTTACGATCGGTTACGGAGATCTCGCACCGAAGTCTAATGGAGGACGTTGCTTCTTCGTCATATGGAGTCTCATCGCAGTACCGACGATGACGATTTTAGTCTCTGATCTTGGCGATACTGTAGTGGCTGAGTTCAAGAGATGGAGTGACCAGCTCGCGGATTTTACAGTGTTGCCCAAAGAAGGTACGTTGGATGCTTTCAAGCCGTCCTGGAGCCTTTGCGGAGCTTGCTATATATGATGTCGCAGTCCAAGGCCTTTTGAGGCTTTCAGGGCCCCTTGAAGATAGCCAAATCGCTAATTGTTTGATAGGCATATGGCGATCGTATCTCAACAAACATCCATGGCTGCTCGACTGGCTACAGCGCCGAATTGAGGCCAGAGCGGCAAAGAAGCGAATAAAGAAAGGCTTCGACACAATGGACCCGGGAACAGAAAGCATCGCGAACACCGACAGCCCTGCAGATCGCGACGTCGAGAACCCCGAAGTAGCTGATGATGTGCAGTTGACTGGGAATCCCAATATAGTAACACTGGCTGCGGAAGCTGAGCAAGACTCGACTAGAACACCCACACATAGTTCTCTTTCCAGACGATTGGCGCTCAGCATCAAAAAAGTCTCGGGCGATCTCCGATTATCAGACCCAAAACGATACTCGTACGAGGAGTGGGTCGAATTCACCCGCTTAATTCGACTCACTACTCCCGAACACATTAATCATCATCTCGGCACCGTTGCTACCGACATCGAGGATGAAGAAGGATTGGTTGACTGGGACTGGATTGGTAACGAGAGTCCGATGATGTCAACGATGAGTGAGAGTGAGTGGCTACTTGAGCGACTGTGTGAAAGTTTGGTAAGGCTGGAGAAGAGGAAAGAGATAGCTTGCGACCAGAGGGATCTTGAGGCGATGAGGAACATGGAAGCTAAGAGTGCTGATGCACCTGCGCAACCGGAAACGAAGGGGCCAACTTGAGCAACGAATATGATTACTTCCCGGTTACTGTTTCCCTAACGCCTGGCCAGAACCGTCTACTGAGAGTCTGTCCACTCTATATCAGCTTCGAACACGTATATTGCCCAAGCCTTCTTCTTACCAGCACAAGAAGGCCCTCAGGTAGAGGAGAAGAAGAGGCGGGACATACCACATGCCGCGTTTCTGATACTAAATTGGTAACGGCACTGTAAGCTTCCCGCACATGCAAGTGTTTGTGTGGGGTACAGCATGCTTTTCATTAGATCACAATCTCTTCTCTCGACCCACACCATTCGATACACAGCTATAGTCGACTGTCCAGGCAACCACCTTTTCCGCCAATCTTAGCATACGCCCCAAAGTGGGCAAGTCAGTTTGGCAACTACTACGTATCTTCTAAGCGCTACTACACATTTCAGCCGCATCGTAACCGACTGTCCTCGATGCGCACCGCTGTAAGACACGTCATGATGTGCAAGGAGCGGTGAGATTAGGCAACACAGAACGCAGTGTTGTCTACCCCGCAAGTCCGGTTACCCTAGCATCGGCGAGGGACTATGATGGGAACGAACACTGTGTAATTTTTTGCACTTTTGTATATGTTTGTAAAGCTTACTGTGAGAAGATATTTCTTGGATTTGTTTTGTTTTGGGCAAATGTCAAGGACTCCGCCGCTATCAAAATGCGTTGCCATTTTGGCGCATTACAATGGTTATGATATTCAGAAACCCAAAGCCGTATACCTTCATATGAAGTTGCGATTTCCAAGTGAGAGTGCTAAAGCGACCGAAGCTCTTCCAAGATGTTGCCAGACACCGCAGCCTATAGGTTCCTTTGAGTAAGGTGGCCCAGGGCAGTTATTATCTTAGACATTTAGGCCCTATAGCTTTTCCGGATTGCAACCATACTTCATTAGTCTGGGTTGCTGGTAGGATTTGGACTCTGGCCTTGGCCCTGCTTTTAACTGAAAAGGGAAAGACGGATGTAGTGAGTGGGAGACATCATTGATGTAGAGGAGTCACCCACCGTTCCTTACACACGGCGCCGTCAGGCATAATATGACATAACTACCTGCAAATGCTGGGGAAGTCAGGGAACCAGTAGCTACATCTCCGACGGTTATTCGCAAGGCAACCAGTATTGAAGGTCCAGGGACTAAGCAAGAGAAGCGAGCCGCTTTCCATCGCTGAGTCGGGCACAGCGCGGACCGTCCACTAACCGACATCCGGTCACGTGGCCCTGTTGCCCTATCCTTGCTATTTCACCTTTTTTGCTGTTCAGTTATTTTCAGACACTTACTATGAATCAAAAATAATACAAATGACACCTGTCTCTAGGTCAGTTCTGTGCAACTCGCTAACGAGGAAAACTGCGTAAAGCTCGGGTATAACCTAGAGCTCGCAACCGGTCGCTCGATTAGGAACACGGGGAAGCGAAGAGAGGAGCAGCTAGCGCGGATTACCCGCCTCAGGACGAGGCGTCACAGCCCCTTCACCTGCTGGCATGTAGGCCATAATGCATTGGCTGTCGCTTTGTTAGTAGATCTCTGCTTACTGACGGTTGCGCAAATTCCCGCAATTTGTGCTTCGGAACGGATATTGCGAGCTACGCGTTTGCCGTGGCGTAAACAAAGTCACTTCCCGATACGATGAAACCGACAGGAGCATCCGTACTTTAACTTCAGGCACCACCTTTTTTGCACCATATCAAGGCCGCTTAATTTTCGCTTATCCCATGTACTACTTTCAGTAGCACTCCTTACTCTTTCTCTCCCCCATTCTTTTTTTCACATCGCAATCATGACCACCTTTAGCGAGGGCAAACCTCCGCCGCCACCTGCTGCTACCGCTGGGGCGGAGCTCGCTGCACTCAATGCTGAGATCCTCGAAACTGGCAATGCTAAGAACGATCGCGTTGTCGAAGTAGCCGAAGAGACAAATGGCGATGTTGCGAAGACGAAGAAAGTCCCTGAGGCAGGTTTGAAGAACTACTTCGTAAGTGTGCCCACATCTGTGTTGGTGGAGATGGATCTGTTAACTTGTGATAATCAGCGGGTCTTCTCCTACGGCACCACGCTTGATTACTTCATGATTCTAGTGTGTTGCCTCACATCAGTCGGGTCTGGCATTGCTATGCCATTAATGAACGTCGTTTTTGGTATGCTTAAGTCTTCCTGGGTGGAATTACAGTACTGATCCTCCTCAGGCCAGTTGGTGGGCAATTTCGCAGACTACTTTATGCCAGGAACAACGGTTACGCAACATGAATTCCAGGCCGAAGTCAACAGACTGGCTCTGCTCATCGTCTACCTATTCATTGCGAGATTTGCAATGTCCTACGTTGCCATGGTCAGGATACTCCCCTCGGATCGGGTTCAACAATACTGACATAGGTTGACTAGTTCACTGTTCGCATCAGTGGTCTACGAATATCTGCTGCTCTACGCTTAGCATACCTTCGAGCCCTATTCGCCCAGCCAGTCAGCGTGATCGATACCATCAGTCCTGGCAAAGTCTCCACTCGCATTACAACCTCTTCGAACACCGTCCAGCTCGCTATATCGCAGCATTTTGCTATGTTCTTTCAGTCGCTTGCATTTACGATCGGCATGTACGTTGTAGCATTCGTCAAAAGTTGGCTTCTCACGCTCGTCGCGTCGGCATCGCTTCCATTCATCTTGATAGTCTACGGAGGTATTATCCCACCTTTCCTCAAGATACACAAGATCACCCAGAAACACCACGACGATGCTTCTGCAATGGCTTTCGAGATGTTCTCCTCCATACGCATTGTGGCTGCTTTTGGCGCAGAAGCCAAACTCGCGAGACAGCATGAACAGATGCTGGACAAAGCTCTCCAGAACGAGAGGAAAGCAGCCCCGTTTATGGGACTGATGATGTCGCCGTCACAGCTAGCCATGTATGGAACGTTCGCCCTCACCTTCTGGTTCGGTATCAAGCAGTATACCGAGGGCAAAATCGCGAATGTCGGCATAATCACAGTTGTCCTATTCTCTGTCATGAGTAAGTGTTCACGTATGAATTGCATCTGAAACATACGCTGACCTTGTACTTTCTTTTCTTGCAGTGGCTGTCGTAAATATTGGCCGATTAGCGTCTCCTATCATAGCCATAGCGAAGGCGTCCTCTGCCGCTGCCGAGTTGTTCGCGACTATCGATGCTCCCGCCCCAGATACTTCCGGCTCTAAAGAGCCTGAGATTACCGCTGATGCCGAAATCACATTTGAGGATGTAGCATTCTCGTACCCGAGCAGACCTAACGTTCAGATTCTTCAGGGACTTGACCTGAGGCTAGAAGCCGGGAAAACAACTGCTATTGTTGGGCCCTCCGGGTCTGGAAAATCCACTATTGTTGGTCTCGTTCAGAGGTGGTACGATCTACTCGGAACAACTGCCATAAGGACTACGGCCGACAAGATCACACTCTCTACCCAAGATCTCCCTGCCCCAGAGGGAGAGAAGCCGAAGAAGTCTAAATGGTTCGGAAAAGGAGATGGGGATAGTAAAGACACCGCTAGGAAGACTGCTGATAACCCTCAGAAGGGGAAGGAAGAGGAGGAGGTCGACCTTGGGCCAAACACCTGTACTGGCACTATCCGAGTTGGAGGGACAAATCTTCATAATGTCGACGTGAAGTGGTGGCGCTCGCAAATCGGCCTTGTACAGCAAGAACCTTTCCTTTTCAACGACACGATATACAGTAAGTGTACATGTATCAACTGTATGTGGGACACACACTGACCTCGTGCTTCCAACTTAGACAATGTTGCATTCGGCCTCTACGGGACACGCTACGAAAGTTTGTCCAAAGAGGAAAAGCTCAAGATGGTGGAAGAAGCGTGTCGCGAAGCTTACGCTGAGGAGTTCATCTCGCGATTACCGCAAGGCTTTGATACCCTTGTCGGCGAGAGCGGCATCAAGCTCTCGGGAGGACAACGTCAACGTATCGCTATTGCGAGGAGTATCATCAAGCAGCCACCGATACTAATCTTGGATGAGGCTACTAGCGCTATCGATGTGCGAACAGAGCGTATCGTCCAACAGGCGCTTGATCGTGTCTCGAAGAATCGCACGACGATTGTCATCGCTCATCGCCTTTCTACTATCAAGCGGGCGGACAAGATCGTCGTGTTACGGCAAGGCAAGGTAGTCGAACAAGGCACTCATGAGGAGCTGCTAAAGATCGATGCCGGTGTTTACTTCGGTTTAGTCCACGCCCAAGAACTCGCAATGGAAGCCGAAGAACCCACACCCAAAGATTCCACCATCGAGAAAATCAAGACGGCTGATACAGAGGAAATTGATGATGCACAGGAGCGTGGCAGCCGGACATCCGAAACAGATCCAGAATATAAGACCAAAGGTCTATTTGGTAGCTTCGGACGCCTACTGGTTGAACAGCGTCACCACTGGATTCTCTACAGCTTCGCTATCCTGGGCGTTCTTGGTGCCGGTGCGGTATACCCACTACAAGCCTATTTTTTCGCCAACGTGATCAACGTTTTCACATTTACGGGGGACAAGCTCGTCAGCAAAGGGAACTTTTGGGCGGGCATGTTCGGTGTCCTAGCTGCTGGAGTCGGACTATCGTACTTCGTTCTCGGTTTTGCAACCCATCTTGTTTCCGGTGCTGTCACGCGGACGTACCGACAAGAGTACCTGAATAACATGATCAGGAAGAGGATTCCATTCTTCGATGATCAGGGGCATAGTCCTGGCTCTCTGACTTCGCGATTGAGCGCGGACTGCGAACAGCTCCAACAGCTCATGTCAACAGAGATGTCGTTGGCGCTCATTGCTGTTGTCAACCTGGTTGGCTCGACCATCATCTCGTTTGTGTATGGCTGGAAGTTTACGATTGTGGTTCTCTTCGCCGCAATGCCGCTTATTCTCGCTGCTGGGTACATGCGTATGCGTCTAGAGATGCAATTTGAGCAAGCGAACGCGAAGGTGTTTGAAAACAGCAGCCAGTTTGCTACAGAAGCCGTCGGCGCTTTCCGAACGGTCGTCAGCCTCATCATGGAAGACATGATCGGAGACCGCTACGCCACGCTGCTAAAAGGCCATGTTAACGAAGCATTTCACAGTGCGAAGTACGGCACCATCATCTTCGCCGCCAGTGACAGTATAGAGATGGCATGCATGGCACTCGCGTTTTGGTACGGCGGCAGACTTCTCGCGCAACGCGAGTACGGCCTTGTTAACTTCTTCATCATCGACATGGCCATTATTCAAGGCGCCATCGCGGCGGGAATGTGGTTCTCCTTTGCGCCCAATATGGCCCAAGCAGCTGGCGCATCGAATCGCATCCTCAGCATGCGACCTCCCAAGACCACTGCTCCGCCTTCATACCCCCCCATACACAATTCGTCTGATGGTGTCGGCATTGATTTCCAAAACGTGTATTTCACGTACAAGGCCCGCGAGACGCCCGTCCTCTCCAACCTTAACATTCAGGTACTACCCGGCCAATTTGCCGCTCTGGTAGGCGCTAGTAAGTGAACCCTTTACTCTGAACTGCATATGAGACATGACTAACTTGACACCTCTTTACCTTAGGCGGGTGTGGCAAGTCCACCACAATCAGTTTACTAGAGCGGTTCTACGACGTAGACTCCGGGCAGATTCTCTATAATGGCCAAGACATCAAGTCGCTCGACCCTTCAGAATACCGAAAACAGCTTTCGCTCGTCAGCCAAGAGGCTACGCTGTACGAGGGAACTATCACGGACAACGTCGGACTGAGCGTAGACAGCGCGACAGATGAAGAGATCCAACAAGCGTGCCGCGACGCGCAAATCCACGACTTCATCGCTTCGCTTCCTGAAGGCTACGCTACGCGCCTCGGGACCAAGGGCATGAGCCTGTCTGGCGGGCAGAAGCAGCGCCTTGCGCTTGCGAGGGCACTGCTGCGCAAGCCCAAGGTTTTGCTCCTGGACGAAGCGACGAGTTCGCTGGACTCAGAGTCCGAGAAGCTCGTGCAAGAGGCTATTGAACGCGCCGCCGGTGAAGGAGGACGAACGGTGCTTGCTGTAGCGCATCGGCTTGCGACGATCCAGAAGGCGGATGTTATTTTCGTGCTGGGGAGTGGCAAGGTGTTGGAGCGAGGCGATCATCAGACGCTCTTGAGGAAGAGGGGGGTTTATTGGCAGATGGTAAGTCTCACCCTGTATAGATCGTTCAATTTTGATTGTGTTGCTAATTCATTTGGTTACAGTGTCAAGCTCAAGCTTTGGACCGATAGAGCGGGATGGGTTCGAATACTTAATTCTGGGGTTTGTTCGTCACTTGTGGGTTTGCATAGTTAGATATCACTTCCATCTCCGTACATTTGGGTGTAGTGCCAGGTTCTATTTGCTGGGGACTCGATACGTCGCATTATTCACTTTTCGTTGCCAGGTATAACTTGTAATCTAAATAGATATTAATGAAAATTCACCCCTCTTGACTAACCGATGTTGATTGTTATCAGTCTCTAGTGCAATTAGTATTTGGCAACAGCAATGGGTACTAGCAACTGGGCTAGAAGTGGATTGAACATAATTCGTGATCCCATATTCTCTACCCATAACGCTCAATATATACACACCGTCCCCGTTAACCTCCCTTCCTTCCCAACACATCTACTGCTTACCCATAGCCCCATCAGGATATTCCGGCTGCCCTTCCGGACCCAGATCCTCCTGCCCACTCGACCCCGTCGAATCTGTAGGTTTCATCTCCGTCACAGGCAACTTAGGTTCTCCCGCGCCGCTGGGTGGCGATGGAGTCTTCGTACCCGGTCCGCCACGACGCTCCCAGTCGAGCCATGAGCCACGGTACTCGCCGACGTTTGTATATCTATAACACCTGTCAGTCAATCCATCCATGTGTATAGACGGCCGCAGCAAGATTGTTCCAACAACCCCCACCACCACCACATGAGAGACAGAAACCACTCACCCAGCCTGCTTCGCAATCCCCGCACTAGCACTACTCCTCACCCCCGCCTTACAAAAGAATATAACCTCCTTAGTCGTCGGCGGTTTCGCGAATCCAAATCGATCCATGAAATCTTCTTCATTCAGCAGCAGCGCGTCGGGCTGTGAGGTGACGGGGATGTTTATCGCGGTGGGGATGGTGTTCTTTTCGTACTCGTGGGGCTCGCGGACGTCGATGAGAAGGCGCGTGTTGGAGGGTTGTTCGATGATGGCGAGGACCTGGGTGGGGATTGTTAGGAGACTGGAGGAGAGGGGAGAGGATGGAGAGGGTGGAGAGGGAGGGAGGGCATACATCTTCGAATTCATAGACGTTGCTCTTTTGATCCAATGGTGCGCGTGAATGCCATCGTCGCTGGACAAAAGGTTCTTGCGGCCTGCGCACAACTTCGAAAGCCCTCTTTGAAACATACTGCTGCTGCTGCTTTGGCTGTAACGCAAGACCACTAAGTGCCCGTGCTGTCTGGAAGCTTGATCGCATTGCCCGACAACGACCTGCGGCCGAAGTGTTGGCGTTGGAGCGCAGGCTGAGGAGTTGGACAGTGCGTTTCGACGCCATCGTTGCACTGGAAGCTAAAAAAAAAGAATTTGTGTAACTCGGACTGACTTTAGTAGTTGACGGCTACGAAACGCTGGGATACAGGGTTTGTTCTTTTTCGTGTGTTATGAAGCTTGACGTGGTGGAGCCATTGAGGGCTCGGAACTATAGGCATATCGCCGACGTCACTGTGCGCGAACGTGTGGGTGGGTAGCCACGTGTACGCTAGCCCCTTCAGATAATTGTCAACCCAATGGTCGATATATTGAGCAGGAACCATGAGCGGGCATCGATGATAGAAGGAAAGACAACGATGGGATGGAGGCATGGTTGTGGATTGAGTATGCTTCGTTTGTCTATTGTGTATATCTTGTCTCTGTGTTGAAAAACTTTTGCCATCCACTCTTCCACGGATAATATAGCCGTCTTTCCTTGAGCCAGAGAAAGGTCTCCAAGAAATCTTGAGTGGAGAGTGAGATAGGCGCGCACATCACCTTCTTGATTCCCTAACCCCGTCGTACACCATCCATAGCCCACCAGGTTCCGCCTCACCACGGGTATCATCCGTCCATCTTGCACCAGAAACACAATGTAGCAAACGCACAGAAATCCACAAAGCAGCAAATTGGTATATTTCTTTTTGCGCCAAGGGGGAATCACTCAGAATTCCACAACGCCTTAGGACAAAAGCACAAAGCTCATACAGATAACAAAAAACGTGGCAAGCGCAAACAAGAACAACCAGCCAAACAAGGCTTTTACGTATTCGCCGTATAGTAGGAGGGGTATAATTCTTTTCTCGTCGCCTAAAGGCGCGCGCATGAGGTACCGAGATAGGACAACAAACGCACGCGTAGCGGGGTATACTTCGTAAAGCCGGTTATAGTATAGTAGTAGTATGGTATCATTTAACGAGGAGGCCCAATAGGAGCCGGGTATCCAGATGCAGAATGAGAAGTACTGGGGCGGCCGCTGTCCACGGAGCCCCGCGGATCGTACCTGGGGGTCACGTCCCCAGACGCCGCTGAAGAGGAACCAAAAGGAAACTTGGATTCAAAACGCGGGGTTGGCATCGGCCAACCATTGGTGTGGTGCTCGTCGTCTGCGAGGTTGATGCCGCTGTCGTTCCACGGATTGCGGTAGCTACCAGTGGATTCGAGGCTAGCAAGGGAAGCCTTGGAAGCGTTGCTCGAAGCATGCTTGAAGAGCGATCCAGGAGAGTTTGTGTTTTTCCGTCCGTTGAAAATGGACGTGAAGGACGACATGCTACCTGGCTTGCGAAGCCGGTCGAGCATGCCGCGGGGCTCGTCATCGCCAAAGTGGGAGCGAGTGGGCGAGTCGGTGCTGTCAACGGCCGGCTCGGCTCGCTGGAGCAGCTTGGACTCGAAGAACGGCAGAGAGTCTTCGAAGGAGTCGGACTTGGGGCGTGGCAGGGCACCACGAACAGTGTTCGTGTCTAAGCCATGCATGACTAGGTGGTTGAGCAGGAAGTCGATGGCGTCCTTCAATCCGCCTGCATTGTTCCTGGTGAACACGAGATGGAAGGAGTCAATCTGCTCTTCCTTGCCTTCGATTGTTTCAGTTTGCGTGTCCTGAAGCTGAGCGTCAACCACATGCTGAGTTTTAAGCTTCTCGAGAATGTCAGTCTTGAACTCGGGGGAGCGGATATGCTCGCTGAGGTCGGAAGTTGCGGGGAAAGCCAAATCATGAGACTCCGGCACCATGCCCTAAAATTCGTTAGCGGTAGGTTACCGAACAAAAGACCAATAATACCCACCAAGAACTCATCGACTGCCAATGGCACCTGGTACTCAGGGCCAGAGACAGTAACGGTGTCGCTCGCTTCCTCGGTGCTGGGGAAGGTAATCTTGCAGTTGAACTTCTTCTCCAGCTCGTCAATCTTGTCTAGACGAGCGATGAGCTCACGGTGATACAAGCGGTTGATGTTGATAGTCTCAGACACAAATTCGGCGTCTGCCTTTTCAACCATATCCATAATCTCTTGCTTGACCAAGTCTAGGTTCTGAGCGTTCCGAGCAGGCGTGCGGCAGATGACGTTATCGACCTTGATATCATCTTCCTCTTTGCCGAACCCGCCGCGATCCATGGCATTGGAGAACTTGACGAAGACGGAGTATTTCTTCATAATACGTTGAATGTGTTGGCCCCCAATGCCGATGATGCGCTTGTGGTACTGGTCAGGGACATGGAAAGAGATGGAGGCGGGCATCTCTTGTTCGACAAGGTCGAGACCATTCTTGGTAGCCTCGTACTGGGCGCCGCGGACTACGATGTAGAAGTTGTACTCATTGAATCCATCGAAGACGATTTGCACACTACTGTGGCTCATGATCTTGTTGATCTTGCCGTTCTTCTTACCGCTGACGAATTCCTTGTGCTCGTTTGCAAGTTCAATCTTGACGCTCATGTTGTACTGGGACTTCTTCACGAAGGGAATATTGCTGATGACCATCAGTGCAGCCCTGACAGCATCGTCGGATCCGTATATGTGGAAGTTGAGCTTTTCGAAGCTGACTTCGGCGCCAGAGTTGATGCAGATATCAGAGAGCATTGCGCGAACATCAGCTGAAGTCGGGGGACGCTGTGTGGGATCAGGGTGAGTAATGAACCATGAGGCACTGTAAAATTGGCCAGCCTGCTGATTGTGAGTATAGAAGCGATAGTGAGACGTCGACATGACTTACGAGCTGCATTAATTCGCGCACCGTCCGCTCGACATGCAAGACATCGGTGCCCTGGACTCGGACCATGCCTCGCTGATGGCCAAGAGGCGGCATCAGGATGTAGGAGCCGTTGTTCTCGATAATTTTTCGCACCTTGTCTAAGCGTTCGAGGAGAATGGCGTCAAGCTTGGTGTCAGTGACCATGACTGGCTTCACGAAGACTTTGGTCGACATGACAAGATCATGCAAGCGCTGTTTGGCGCGAAGAATGCATTCCGAATTCTCTCCGGTGATGTAGACCAGGTCATCCGGTCTCCGCACAGCACCTGGTGGCGTATATCCATATAGCCGAGGAAATGGAGGCGGGAAATAGATGGCGGTGCCCGTGGCAGACTCGATCATCTTGATGTTCTTGCGTCCGCGTCCACATATCAGGGTATGCATGGTCAGCTCGAGCTTCATGGTATCAACGTATCGCTTGAGCTGTCACGGATCCAAATTAGCATTGTGCGCTAGTAAGACAGCTGCGGGGCATCAGGGACTCACGATCTGGTCAATCATGATGAGTACGCGCGTCTTTGCGTGCTCCATCGTCTCCAGGTCGCCGTAGATGGCACAGCGCAGGCGCGGGTCCATGCCGGTGTCAATGTTGCCGTGGAAGCTTGCCGTCTCGATGTCGGGCTGTTTTGGCATCAGCAGGAAAATGTCAGCCATGGTCGCCTTTGCGATGAGATCCAGCTGCTGGAGCACTGGGCCCTTGACATTCTGCGAGGGCGGGTCAATGATGAGCTGTGAGTCGATGTCGACGAACGAGGACCGCTGTGCCAACTTGTCAGCAAGCGCGCCACGGCGGATTCCAGCTGCATGAAGCCTACCAGAGAGATGGGCGTCGAGTTCAGGAGCTTGCACCGCATCTGATTCACAATCTCCAGCTCGCCAGACAGGCACACGTTCGTCACCAGCGCCCGCAGTGGCCCTCGCTGCAGGCCGGGCAGCGGCTTGGATTCTGCGGACGTGACGGTCGCCGAGACGCGTCCCTCGGTCTGCTCACTGACGTCCCGACACAGGCTCCGCAGATTCTCGACATTCTCGGCGTGGACGGGCAGCTTGTGCGTGGGCGTGGCCTCAGCCGTGCCTTCCGGATGGGTCCATCGCGCCTTTGCCCCCGGGCTCGCCCACATGATGTCGTCGGGATCCGGGCCTGCGAGATTCGACGAGAAGGGCACATTGAAGGACAGATTGACCTGGGTGCCCGGCGGGATGACGGGCGGGGCAGAGGTTGCGGTCGAGGGCCGCTTGATCGGCGGAGCTGCCACGGGCATCTCGTGGTTCGACCTCGAGAACGGGAAGCCGGTCGACGGGGCCATCTTCTCCCAGCCGTGCCGGGCCTGGCCCGTGAAGTTTGATATCTTGTGCATGGTGGTGGGGGGGCGCCCTGGGAGATGGCGGGCGGGCGTGATGGGTGAGAGGGAAGTCGAGGAGGACGAGGAAAGGTCCGGGACTGAGAGCAGCTGCAGTCGAGCGTCGAGCAGGGTGACGACGTGAGCGATTGGACCAGCTGCGCGCACGGGCCCCACTAAACACGCAAAATGCCAGCCAGGGTGCCAGCCAGGGCAGCGCCTCGTTCACAGCCAGGCAGCGATCATCAGTCATCAGTCAACATGTAATAATGCCACCGCGCCCAACCCGCCGCCAACCCAAACCCAGCTGTCTTGCAGAGCCTCCAGAACCGTAATTAGCGCTATCGCCAGCTGTCTCGAGCTGCTCTTGTGCTCACCATTGTTGAGCGCTGCGTCGGCGCGTGGCCCGTGGACAGCTGCACGTCTATCGCCGAAGGAGCATAGGTCGGCTCAAGCGAAGCGCTCCATATTACCGCATCATCGCTGCCAGTCAATAATAGAAACAAACCCTCACCCTCATCCGCCTATCTTCGCCAGACGCCTGTCGTCCGAGTCACCCGAGATCTAGTGCCCGTGTCGTCTCACCACGCAGCGTCGTTCATGCGACCGTGCCGCTTGTTTGTTTGACTTAGCTTCGACATCTGGGCCCATTTGCTTCACTTGACGTGCACACTGGCAGTGAGGCTGCCAATCGCCTTTGTACCCGCAGATGCAGCGTTGGAGAGTCCCGTGGGTACCACAGTCTCTGTTGTGTAAGGCGGGTAGCCGCTCACAGGGTTTACAAGGGCGAACGTGACTTGAGGACCGAGACATGAATCTGGTACAGTACCGAACGCAGAAGCCCGTCAGATCAACTTCGGTAGACCAGACCGAATTACTTCGGGCTTGGGAGACTTGAAGACATGTCGTATGAAGGCTGTATCGGAATGCAACAGTAAGCCACAGAGAGACGCTGAAACGTGTATGCAATTACAACTTGTAGTTTGCTATGCTTGTATTGGCTATCCAAAGCTCATAATACTACAACCCCAACCTCTACAATCTTCTACCAACCCGTCTTCCAGCCCAATACATCCAACAGAGTATTCTACATCTCCAGCTCTGAACTTGCATTACAACTCTGCTCACAAGCCCCACTAACCTCTTACGACAGTGCTAGTAGCGAGTGTACACTCGACGTGCTTCTGCTGCTGGGTATGGCTCCTGCGCAACTTCAATAGGCCCCTCTTCAACATACCGTCTACTCTGCGGTGCACTGATGTAGCGACGATCATCAAAAGGCTCCTGGTGCACAATGCTAACTTCCCGATATCTGGGCTGAGAAACACGCACGGACCCTGGTTGTATGCTCTCGTGGCGAACGTATCCCTCTGGGATCTCTCGTCGAACCACTTCCGGGCGCATACTGTATGCTCTAGACGGCGCATACTCTCGTGGTGGTCCCATCTCTTCATACTGCGGGACAGGGCGGTATTCCACCTCCACAGGCCGGCGAGACGCTTCTCGCTGACGGTAAGATGGACTTTCAATCATTTCAACGTCCGACGCTTCCACATACCGTCGAGGTGGTGGAGGCATCCGCTGTACAATGTCTTCTTCGTATAGCTCAGTGCGAGCAGGAGCACGAATCGTTGGCTCTCGTGTCACGGCACGCTCATAGTAGGGATCAACGTCAACACGTCGGCTGGGCGGTGCCATTGATTCTCTCACATCCACAGGTGCTGCGTAGTATTTGTTGCCATACTGATCCACCACAATACGGCGAGGAGGCGGAGCCATGAGAATGGGAGACTGTTGTCGAGGCAGATACTCATGAACAGGGGATCGCGAAGGTTCACGTACATATCTCGGCGCGGCTGACGGGCGGGTCGAAGCTTCTCGGTAGAGGGGGGGTGGCTCTGGGCGATCTACAAACGCATGTGACGCTGCACGCACTTGGCGAGGCTCTGGAATCGCGTAGACTTCTCCGCCGCCACCGCCTGGAGAGTATGGCCGTCGAGCGTACTGTAGACTCGCAACCCGCCTAAGGTCTTGGTCATCGCGTGGCACTTTTCTTTGCGGTACACGTATGACGGAGGGCGAAGATGGCTCATCGTATTCACGATAAGGGCGTGATGATAATGGCTCCGGGTCGCGGTAGTAGACAGGCTGCATCCTAGTATCCTCCCGCGGAGACAAGGCCTCCACTTCGTTGGAAATGGGCTGTAGAGCGCGTCGCTTGTTAGGTTGCGAGTCAGGGTAGGCCGAAAATGGAGGCGGCGATTGGGGCTCCTCTTTGATGTATGGTTCCGGGGAGCGGACAGCACGCTTGTTGGCTTGCTGTTGCCGCCGCTTTTCTGCTTGTTTCTCTTCTCTTCTCCGCTTGCGAGGATTGTGAAGAGGAGCAGCAGGGCCAGTTGGGCTTTGGCGACGAGACAACCTACATATATGTTAGCATTCTGGAGTTCATCCACAGAAACCGAACCCAAACAAATCCACAATATGGAAGGGAAGCCTCGTTGCCGTCCAATCTGAACATCTGAGGGAAGCCAGGCAAGTTGTGACTGATGACGGATGACCAGGCCTTTTCGAAAGTCCCGTGGTTCTTGCTTGATTCTAGGCGCAAACCGCTCCTCTTGTCATGACAAAAGACGACAATTTGAGAAACTGTACGGACGAAAAGAGAAAGAAAGGTGCCAAGTTCATACCCATTCGTGCCGCCATTATTTGCGGCGCCACGGTCCCGCGCTCGACCCCTAAGAGGCTCACTTGTGCCAATATCAGCCGGAGGAGGCGAATAGTCTTCCTCTTCCGCTTCCTCATGCAGCAGTGCAGACTCAGGCTCATAGATCTCTATATCATCGGCAGGCTCATAAGCCTCTTCATCGAGATCAATCACTGTAGGCTCATCGGGACGGGATTGGGCAAATACTGGCTTGACGGTTTGCTTCGCCTGTGATGTGAGTGGACCTGCAGCATCAGCTTTGCTGTTCTGATTGGTATCAACCTCGTCTGAAGACCAGCTATCTGCCTTGCTAGAGTAGTACGAATTTTCGTCAAATGACTCCACACCGTCGCTGTTGTTAGTGGTAGATGGTAAGCCAGATATGGGTGGGACTCGTAGCTGAGCCTGGATCAGACACTCCTCTACGTTGATGTGGGCTTCCCGCTCCTCTGCATCGTTGCTCCGACCCTTTTTGTCAAATTGATCCTTCAGAAGGCGTTCTATCTGTTGCCGCTTGAGCTGCAGTTCTGCCCTGATCAGGTGGTCAGATTTTGTAAGCAAGACCGGGTCGATGCTGGAAGACGAGGTGGCCGAATAGGGTCGCTGTGTAGGTGGGACAGAAGACGTAGGGTGCTGGAGCGAGCTCTCCGGGCGCGGAGGAAACGGCTGTGATGAGGTCCCATTTGGTGTGCCGTTGGTCGTGGGCCTGAACGTGGCTTGCGGGAAACGCGGTGCAACCTGTTCAATTACTTTCGCGGGAAGATGGATGCGCGGATGTTTGCTAGCAAGCACTTCGTCGCGTATCTGCAAAAGCTTTTGTAGAAAATCGGCCTCGCGAAGTACCTCTATGGGTAATACGCTGGCTCCGTTCAGTAAAGGCGACGGTACTGCTGCTGTCGACATTGCATCGACTGGTGTTACCCGACGACACTCTGCCACGCTAGATCGCAAGACCGATACCAACTGGAACGTATCACCTATCCAAGTCGTGATTATACAAATACAAGTAACGCGCGCTTTTTCTGCGGTTGAGGTTGATGAAGAAGGGGTTGGGCGCGGGTGTGCCAGCGATGCGGCAGAGGACGAAGCCGGCGCGCTCGAAAACATAACTCGATGTCGCAGCGCCAAGGCACTAGTCCCAAAATAGGCTGTGACTTCCTCATGTACTCATCGCGCCTTGGTATGACTCTGCTTTCACCCTCTACAGTTAATCGAGCTCGAAACATTTCAGACTATCCTTCACACAGCCGTCATACCCACAAAAAGCTCTCCAAGATCAACGCTTCTGTTCCACATAGTAGAGCAACATGGCAGACGAAAGCGAAAAGCCAGTCTTCTTCTTTGACATCGACAATTGTGTACGTAGTCTGGATTAAAACATGAACCTAAACTAACGAATATAGCTCTATCCTAAAAGTATGCCCCTCACGACATCGCCGGTTTACTAGATATTGACGCCATTAAGGTCTCGACATTCACAACATGATGGCCGTGTTGATAGGTATGTGCTAGAAATTCCGACGAGGTTGACAGGTTGTATTGGTATATTCGCATAATACATCAGATCTGTTTGGTGTGCATCACTGAGCTTGGACATCTACTGATAAAATTATAGATAAGTTCTTCGAGGACCACCTGAGCTTATCAGAAAAGGACGCCAATGAGCTTCATTACAAGTACTACCGCGAATACGGTCTGGCTATCGAAGGCCTCGTCCGACACCATAAGGTCAATGCCCTGGAGTACAACAGCAAGGTTGATGATGCACTTCCTTTAGAGGATGTCATTAAGCCAAACCCGGAACTGCGCCAGCTGATCGAGGACATTGACACAAGCAAAGTCCGGTTGTGGCTGTTCACGAATGCTTATGTTACGCACGGGAAGCGCGTCGTGAAGCTGCTAAAGATCGATGATTTGTTTGAAGGCATGACGTACTGCGACTACGGATCAGAGAAGTTCTACTGCAAACCGCATGTGGAGATGTTCGACAAGGCAATGCAGGAGGCAGGCATAAAGTCGAACCAGAAATGCTACTTCGTCGGTGAGCGATGAACATAGAATACGACATTGTACTGCTGCTGAATGTCACCAGATGACTCCTACATCAATTGCAAAGCAGCTCACGAACGTGGCTGGAAAGTAGCGCATCTTCTGGACAAGAACGATCCGCCGCCTCCTCAGCAAGCGAGCAAGTACCAAATCAGAAGCTTGCAGGAGCTCCGAGCGATCTTCCCAGAGGTCTTCAAGAGCACAAAAAAAGAGTAGTCAAGGGAGGGAGGGTGAAGTCTTCGCAATTGGGTAAGAACACGGTCATTCGGATAGATTGGATGATGCGTATACCCGCAATTATCATTTAAGCTTCATGATCTCATTGATGAACTCAGCTTGGAATACGCGACTAGAGCATATAGACGTTTCTTTCAACAAGACAATAGAAGTACAATTCGTTTGGCACCAATTGTAGCAACTCTTAGCGGGAAGCTAGCTTATCTTATCGCGTACGAGATGAGGTCAAGAACTCAATAGCAACTCCCTTACGTCCCAATTCACCTTGGCCCTAGGCACCGTCGCTATTCTAGCTTCCCTCTTGACCTATTAATACACCGCCCCTTGATATTGCCGAGTTGTAGATGCCTTTCCAGATGCCAAAGTTCTTCCAAACCATGTCTCCCACCTCGAGCACTACCCCACCGGCCCCACAGACATCCGCATTACCCCCATCCCACCCATTCAACACCGATCACGAGCACAATACTTCCGATATCGAAAGGGCAGAACAGACTGTATTGACTTCCAAAGTCATCCCCCAACGCAAACCTCTCCTGCGCCTCGAACTTCGCGATCTTTCTTCAGAAGGCTCCCGCGCTTTCCTCCGCCTCATACACGCCTCCAAAGCTCTCGAGCATGCAGTCGATACGGTACTCAAGAACCTCTATGCTGGCTTGAATACGTCATGTATACCACCAACGCGATCAGTAACTTTGGTGCTGCGCGACATGGATGGCGTCGCATATACGACCGGCCGGGACATCGATGACGACCACAAGGAAATACACATCAATACGAAGTACATCTCGCACATATCCGAATCGCGACAGAAGGAGGAGATCCTAGGCGTGTTAGTACATGAGATGGTACACTGCTGGCAGCATAGCGCGTTCGGCACGGCACCTGTAGGCCTAACAGAGGGAGTCGCGGATTGGGTGCGCTTGAAAGCCGGGTATGCCCCGCCACATTGGAAAAGACATTCAGATTGCGATTGGGACGCTGGATATGAGCGGACAGGTTACTTTCTGGAATGGTTGGAGAAAGAGCACGGTGACGATGTCGTTCGGAGAATTAACGAGGGCCTCAGGGAGTCCAAGTACGATGTTGATAGTCTTTGGCACAATTGTTGTGGAAAGAGCGTGGAAAAACTGTGGGAGGAGTACAAGAAGAGTCTTGAAGATTGCAAGTAAAAGAGCAAGGGAACGAATTTCCTGCAAGCTCTACTCAACTCTGTCCCCTCGTTCAACCCAGTCCGGATGTCGCGCAAGCTGATGTTGAGCAAGCTTGTGCCGCTGTCACTGAAGCCGAAGAGTGAGCGAACCCAGATGATGCTGAGCTACCCACATAGACAGCCGGTAAAACCCAGGGCATTGTCTTGACAACACCACATGTCCTATGTCTGGCGGATGTGGCAGCTTTGAGATACCAACACTACACAGTCCAGCTAGGAAGTCTCCAGCAGCCTTCATAAGTTTCGAGTAATACCCAGAAGAAGCTTGAAATCAACTACATCCTTTCGGTACTAGATCTTCAGCCTATTCGACTACCAGACGGATGGCCCGGCAGCTCTCCTCGGATGCACAGCCTTGCTATTCTCTAGAGGATATACCAGGCTCCGTATCATTCGGCATTGCATAAGGATCACATACAATTGGATTGCTAGGGAGCCCAGTAGCCTTAGTAGTAAATGCAAGGTTTTGACACTAAGCCTCAGCCTTCGCGTTGTTCCGAACCGCAGTTCGGCGGAATCCTCACCGGGACAGCCTTGCTCTTCCGTGGGAAAGTCATCACCCATGGTTGATCGACCAGGAAGGCTGAAACACCTCAATGCGATCTTCTTCCAGCCTTGTTCCGAGCTTCTGGTTCTGTTCCTGCGTCGGCAATCGCCAACATAGGCATAGCAGAACGGTGTCACTGCTTGGCCATGTGAACACCTCCACACGAAATTCAGCTGCGACCCTTGTCAGTGGCTTTGCAACGATATGCACACCTCGCCTTCAGATCGTCTAGATTATCGATCTCAATGCATCGTTCAGCTGTCTCGCGTAGCCCGACGCGCTTTTCAGTTTCCTTTTATCTTCCTTGCTGCAGAGAACGGCTCAGCTATAGACAGTTCAAGGGCGCAGAGTGCAGGTTCACCATCTGTAACGTTCCATTTTTCGAGCGTGCGACAGTCGGTGCTTGGTGTTCAAGATCTTTAATCTAGTCCTAGAATGCCATCATGCGTAAACAAAAGGAGGATGCCCGTGGTTATGCGCGCACGGACCCGTTCACACGAAAAATTCAACACTCCAAAACAACGACCACCACCCAGCACGACAACAAAAACACAAAAAGAAAGCTGGAAAGCCTGGAAAGCCCGACGTGGGGCTCGAACCCACAACCTTGAGATTAAGAGTCTCACGCGCTACCGATTGTGCCAGCCGGGCTTGTTGTTGCTTGATTGATGGTAGAATGTTGAACTATTCGAACTATATATCAGCACGGAATTTGTATCAGCAGCTCGCCACTAGAAATTTCCTCTCAGTGAAGGGACCAAAATATGCAGAAGCTATGGTTGAAATATTGGGTGTGGTAGAAAATTTCTGTAATGTGGGTCGGGCCGGTGACTGGTACGGGCGGCGACCTATCATTGCAGTACGAAGAACAAGCACATGGAATCTCGACAATACTACCTGTTTTCTGGACTGATATAATTCTATAGTAAAAGGAGCTACGAATGATACATTTCTTCATTTTTTTCTCTAATTCTTTCCAGAACACAAGATGGGTATTACAAATGTATCCACAGATTCCACATGTCATAGCGCACTCAATTAGGAAGGCAGGATTCAAGTACCCTATCATATGCACCGCGTCGCTGGCACTCTGCCTTTCTATCTGCCTTGCAAGGTCCGGCATCGACACTTGACCGGAATTAGCAGATTGATACCCTTGCATCCATCCACGTAACCGCGTAGGCTGGCAGCTCGGCAACTCTTGCATACCTGTAGAAATTGGCCGGGCCGCACATCCTTGTATAATATATACACACACCGCAAAGTCATGCCCGAGCGAGGAGGTGTCCAAAGAAAGAGTGGCGGAGCAGTTTCAATAGTCCTGCGGATAGACTAACACAGTAAGCTCGAAGTGCAGGGGTAGACGCGGATCCAACGATTAGACACCAATCCTAGCAAGCCGCCAAAATCTTAATGTGACGACTTATGCTTTGCCGAGTACGAGTTGAGATCTTTTAGTCAGACACCCTCGGATTGCGAGTACGAGGCAGACTGGTAGTGCATATCCGTGAGTCGTCAACAGAGACACGCGGCGTGAGCTCGTCGAGGCCGGGTGACTTGCGATAGGGAGCAGGTACTACGGCAACGCTCCGTATCTGCGCGGATCGCTTGCGTGCATTCTTTCAAAGTAAACACACCCAACCGCAGGATGTCACGCTGAACTTCCAAGGTTCCTCTTGTTTACCAGACCAGTACTTCGTTTCGTACACAGTAGCATTTTCCATTGTGTCACGTCTACTCTCAACCCCTTTTTCAAACCTAGAAAATGCAACCTGTCTCATCACGCCGAACTGTATTCCAAAATTTAACCACGCCGCAAACTTGAGCCAACACGAGAAGAGAAGCACCTGTGGAGATGCAGGCCGGGATAGAGAATAAAGAGAACCAGTGAAACCTCTGCCGAAAACAAGTGGCAAGAAGATGAAGTCAACATCAGACCAAGACGCTGCAGCTGAAGTTAAGAAGCATAAGAATAACGCAAAGCCTAAAGCAAAGCCCCAGAACAATGAAGAGAAGAACGATCGGAGCAACCCTAAGGGTCAACCACAGAAGCCCCGCCTCACGATTGCCGATCTCGAGTTTGACTACGACCGATCACAGCTACGAGACCCTCGACCGACTCTAGGTCGGGAAGTTCACCCACGCTACGGAGCTTTTGCTATTCCATTCGAACTCAGGATGCATATGGAAGACACTCGCGAAATCCCCAAGCCGAAGAGGCCGGCAGGACGCCTCAGTTTAGATCAGGAGATGCAGCTAGACATCGATGAGGCATGTATCAACCCACTTGATAACGGACTACGACGTGTATCGCTGTTGGGACAAAGGGCGCGACGGCTCGCCCACCTACGATGATGCGGGCTTTCAAATGGACTGGAACAAGGTTGATGCATGTATGAACCTCCATCGTTTTGACATGCATGAGGAAGAGGAAGAAAGGAAGAAAGCCATGGAGAAATACCTGCATTTTGAGAAAACGCCTTCACATTGTTCTTTGCAGAGAGGCGGGATCGAAGGGATCTACCACGTCACGTCATGGATTATGTCAAGAGCAAATTTCGAAGGACCTCAATATTCCGTGGCACCAGATCGGGCCTGAGGACGTGGTGATGTGGAGAAATGAGGGGTTTGAACCTGTGAGACTCGAAGACTGGTGGAAAGAGCCGACCGCGGAGGAGGAGATGAGCAGGGCCAAGATGGTTGGATGTTATGGGTTGTGGAAGGATCTTTGAATACTGCAAATGATTGGTCTCTAAACACAACATTTTGCTGAATCGTGCATTCCATCTTCTGCACGGTGGACCCTCGGTTCACATGCGGTATTTGCCATCATTATTCGCTTTTGTGATCAAGTATCAGCATTTACTAGAGTAGCTAGTGCAGAAGTCACAAAGTCATCACTTGTATTGCAATGCTTATTAGCGAAAATGCCCCATTCGCGGGCTTAGCGAAAAGATTGGTTTTAGTGAACAAAAAAGCCACAAATGCCCGCTTATAAATCCAGAACACGCAACAGAGTCTAGTTCCCTGGTGTACATCAGGAAAGGTTACGAGTCATATTACGCTTGGCAAAAGCTTATTTCGTAAGGCTTTCGCTTTCCTCCGGCAAGGCAAACCCCAAGGCTTTCGCTTTCCTCCGGCAAGGCAAACCCCAAGGCTTACAACACAGTAAATTCTCCTCGATCCTCCACAACATCAAACTAACTCGACATCTGCAACATAAATCCTTCACCACGTAGCCCGCTCAACCTCGTTGCTGATCTATGTCACCGCACATCGTCTCGTCATACCCTTCACGCCACTATGCATTCCTTCCCCATCCTTCAACGCGTTTTATCCGGGCCCAACCGTGCGGACTAGAGGCTTCGGCATAAATCCTTCTAGTGCCGTCCTATCCATCATGACTCCTGAGAGTATTTGGCGATCATGTTGGACGGATCCTTTGCCGATCATCACCATGGGTACATCGTCTACGTTGAAGGACGAAGGTTTTGCCCCCAGTCCCCCTCAGTGTGGGCCTTGCAGCAGCAAGTGCCGAGAGAAGACTTGCACTTGAATCCGGTTTGCGTGTGCAGAGAGGAGCGCCGAGAAATATCAGTCGGCATTTGCAAAACACCATGGATACGTCTCGTGGAAAGGGCCCAACATGCGCTCCATGCGGCAAGTGCAACGGCCTGTCAGATAGCATGTCACCGCACACCTAAGAACTCACATGTGCTCGCATTTATGTTTTAGCAAACCTTCTCTGACGGACTTAGGACGATCGCTACGGCAAATTCGGCCATTGCGAAGCATCTAGACTGGCAAAGCCTCACGGAGAAGCCGCGCAAGAGCCATCTGATGCAACCTTACCGCCATATGCTGTCCCGTTCTCTAGACTGTGATGTAGAGTCACGACACTAAGGCAGCAGACAGACAAGTGGAGTATCGGAATGTCTTCCAACCACGTGGGTGTTTCAGATCAGATCTCTTGGCAGGAACCGTACGTGCTGTAGATGCCATAGGAACGGTAACGGTAGCGGGTCAGGCAGCAGCCTAGGCACAGAAGCATATGTTAGGCGGCATCCGCGGCATGGCCTGTCCGCCGCGGAGAGGTCGCTTATAAGTTGACTAGGATAGGGAAAGCTTGGCTTGAGGACGCGTACTAAGTACTGAACGGTGTAACTGGTGTTGGATATTGGGGCTGTGTAATCAAGCGCACCAACCTCACCTGACCTGGCGCTACTGACCAGTCGTAAACGTGCAGTAGTCAACCACGAAACTAAACGATCCTTCCGAAACATATGGCTGCCCAATGGAAAGTTTCATAGTCGGCTTTGCCGAAGTCGTCGATATTAGTGTACGCTATCCTATCCTATCAACCAAACGCCAAGCTCGCCTACTATATTATACATGCACAGCCTCAAAATCGATACATAGGATGAGGTGGATACCTAGGATCTGGATATGCCGTCGACGTGTTGGAGCCGTAGTGCTGCTGCTCTGCCGTTGTTATTGGTCTAGGCATGCTTGTGAGTGGCTGATTTGGCACCGTCGTGTATGTAGCTCGGACCGACGATTGTGGGTAGGTAGGATATCGGCTAGCCACCGGCTGTTGAACAAGTGGGTAGTTGTTATATCCATAGAATGCAGGATTTGGCACACTTTGACTAGTTGCAGGTGATGTGGAGTGCATTGCCGACGAAGGATTCATTGATGCTGTCCAATTCCAAGAGTCCGACGCGGCAGGAACGTTTGAGCTTAAGATCGGTGGTTGGGCGGGCTGAGCAAAAGCATAGTTTGGCACTGGCGCTGTCGCGTGATGAGTCTCAAACCCTGTTGTCGTGGTGCGCATGTTGTAGTCCTGTGCAGATGGCCAAGCTGAGTACGCGTCCCTCTCTAAGCTTGGCCAAGAATGGGGATTCTCTGACAATGTGGCTTGTAAAGAGGTTGAATGCAGATTATCGTACATGTCTGCGGTGGATGGAAAGTACGCCTCGTCTTCGGGATCGGGATAGCCCGAAAGCGCGGTTGGCGTACTCGATTCGGAGGGCGAGCTGGGAGCGCTGGGAAGGGTTATTCCTTGGTTCTGATACCGCCTGACGAGAACTGTATAGCTTGACTCTGTTAATACGTTATCCCGTGCATTACTAAAAGTGACGTACCGGTTCTTGATGCAGTTCTTCGATCGCCCGGGAAAATGCTCCCGTTGGATGTCCTTCCAGTGTCGTCCCAGCCGCTGTGTTGCGTCGATGAGGATCTTGTCCTAAAACTTGAGTCAGTTGACGAGAACTACTGATCAATGCAATGACAAACCGTGGTCACTAACCTCTGTATCACGCCACTCACTACGATCCAGGTCAGGGTCAAGAGACTGTTGCCACCGCTTCGCGCATTCTGCCTCGTCATTAATACATTGAATTATGTGGTAATCAAATCGGCTGTACTCACGGTCGGCGCTTCTTGATACAACGCAGCTTGCTACAAGGGTCCACCTAAAAGTGATCTAGTTAGTGATGAAGTTTGGTTAGGGTGTCTAGGATGTACCTTTGACCATACTGCTCAACTCCTCTGGAAAGCAGGTGGTCTTCGCTTTTCGACCATTGTCCTTTCTTGAGGCCTCCAGCTACAGAATTATGCCACCTCTTTCGACAATCCTTGTTTGATCGACCGGGGAGTTTGGCAGCAATACGACACCAGTCTTTGACATCGCCACCAATCACTGTGAAATATTTGTTAGCGTTTGGTTCAGAATCTGGTGTATATTGGGACCATGCAATGGATACCTGCCAGAGGCACTGATGAAAGAACATGTAGATGGAGCTGCTTGAGGGAAACTTACATTGAGCCTCCACTTCTTCTCGTAACTTTTGGTCTTCTGCTTGGGTCCACTTTCGAGGTTGTCGACTGGACGTATCCATCATCAACAATTAACGAATGTCGACCCCTCACGAGATGTTAGGATGAGAGTTAGTGCGGGCCCTAGATGGCGTGTACTTTAGACTGAGTCTCCGAGAAGTAAATAATCGAAGATGGGCCGATAGTCAGTACGTGTGGGTAGTTCAGGCAGCGAAAGATTGTAATTTGGTAAGAGTCGTGGCAAGTAAGTCCGAGATCGGTGTAAAGTAAAGATCGTCTTGAATTTGCAACGAAGTTGTAGAGACTTAGTCCCGATCTTAAAAGGGGAGTCAGCATGAAGGGAGTATGGCTTTCGGCTACAATCTACATATGACTAGTCCAACACATGCAGCACTCGGTTCGGAGAGGTCAGTTGCTATGGGACGTTTCATGCAGTCCAACCCCTGGGTGGCTAGCCAGTGGGCTTACCTACGTGCACTCGTCCCGCGCTTCTAGTGACCGGCATGGTCTATGCACGGTATCAAGACTTTGCGGACTTAACGCTGGTGGTTCAGGGCTAATGCATGGTCTGACGGGCCGTTGATGGTGGTCCGTACAGCCCCCGTCCGTGTGTTGGTAGGGATCAGGTCCCCTGCAACTCAGTTAGGGCTGCAGACCACACACCGCCAAAAAGTCGGCTGAACACCACATTCGGCTTTTAAATAACGGGCATCAGCTTATCGAACCACAAGAGTTTCCATCTGGTTACCAAAACATGCAGTTTGGAACGCGTGTTCGTTACAGGTATTGTCGTGGGCAGCATGTCCGGACCAAGATATCGCTCCACGAGGGCGTCACGTTACTCCAACGATGCACAATGGCCATCGGTGCGTGTATCGTTCCACGATGGGAAAGAGCCTCAGACAAGAGCCCGACTGACTACCAAGAAACGGACGTAGACAAGCCACGGAAAGGACGTTGGAGAGGAAGCATGAGCTGTACCGAGGGCCAATACTTCAGAGTGTGGCTGAGCTGCAGGTGGTTAAGTTTCCAATTTGAGCAGCTCATGCGAGACCCAAAATGGGAGCAACTCACCGGAGGAGATGCACTTATAGATGTTGCGACATGTGATCAAGAAGAGCCGTGTCCCTAATAATGATGATAATAGTATTGGACCTATGTCAGCGTGGTAACCCAATAGAACATAGAAGATCGGAGGACTGTTGTGCGGCACGGTTTAGGTAGCGACTATCTAGGCGTTTGGGCCTTTCGCCGCCTAGTAAGCCGTGACGTATGTTGAAGAGGGCGTCCGAGTACTTGGGACGCGCTGTTGGAGGCGGATTGGAACGGCGGTCAAGCTAGGACGATAGGGAATCGGAGATCACAGAAGATCTCCGGTGACTGGAAACAAAGACTGCTTGCTGGGGTCACAGGAGCTTTAATGAGGAACTGTGTGGGGTCAAGGTGAGTTGTAAGAGGGACAAACAAGAGTAACAGCGAGGCTAGAAAGGTTAGGTGTCCACTAGCTCGTCGCTCCAAATTCCTTCGGCAAGACCGATCGACCGCTAGCGACTAAACTTACCTCGCATCATCAGCCTAGTCTATCTACAGTTCTCGAAACCAGCCTTGGGAGTGAGATACTTAGAGATTCATCGTTGGGCGGTGCGCACGCATCCACGTTCTGTTTCAAAGACGAAGCGTAGCATTCGCCCGTAACAGCCCACCGCTCTTTCCTAAGGCTGAGATCAAGGCACTATGTGAAACGTTGGACAGCATGCGACCAGTCAGCTCGAAAGCCAACTGCCCAAGGTCCGAAGCGTCAATTACACAATCACTCTCATACGTCGTGCAGGTTTTCGAGATGAATAAGGTCATTGCCGAATGATCGCTAGTGGAGCTTCGACTTTATCGCAAATGTTCGCTTCTTCCCAAGAGGTCATAACAACGCCGCGATTTCAACCAAATGACATACATTCCATATTGCCGCTAATCGCCCCCAATTTCCGATGAGCGGGGGCAGGGCTGTGAACCATCGCTACAGTGATAAGCTGGCTGTTTAGCAAGATCTGACCGATCAATGTGGTCAGGCTGCTGCAGATCTTGGCAACGTGGAAGCGCCTGAGCTGACTAGGGAATATTTGCTGCATGCTCGTTGCAGATGTAACGCGATCCCGGGATGACTCAGATAGGGCTGAACAACATGTCTAAGGGTGGTCCCGAGCCGAGAGTGCACCGCGGAGACGGCTAGATACCGATCCCATTCGCGGGAAGCGTGGGGTCGCTCTTACAGCATCGGTCGGTTGTCTTATATCTGATTGCTGTTCAGGTCGTGCCCATGAGTCTCTGCGCTTTTGCGAGTAGCACAGTGCTTTCGCGACCGAGCTTCCTCTGGCCATTCGGACCTCCCCTGGCTTTTGCCATTGTCTTTCTGAAGCGCTCCCTTTCTGCAATCTTTCTCGTGCGCTCTTTGTCTGCCTCATCCCTGGCCCTCTGTCGTGCTTCGGCATCTTCCTTCTTCTTCTGCGCGATTTCAGTCTCCTTCTTGAAGGGCTGGGGACGTGGCCGTCGCTTTCGCCGCTCTGTCGAGTGCTCATCTTCAGGTTCTGCCACATTCTCCTCCAACATCCTCACTCGATCGGGGTGTGGCTCCAAGCTGGGCACAGGTGCCGGCTCGGCAGGCTCGTCATGCTCGTCATTCTCGTCGTTGGCTTCGCTTTCGCGGTCGTAGACGGATTTGCGTGGCGTCGTCGCTTCGGCGTCGTCCCGTGCCTTTAGCTTGGCATATTCCTTCTTGAGCTTTGCCTTGTGGATGAGATCCTTTTTGATCTTCTGCACTGTTCTTCAGTCAGTATAAAGTTCACAAGAATCCCAGCTTGTACGAGACTGGAGCCTCTAGCACCAACCTTTGCGCCTGTGTGTACCGTCGGGCAGATTGGCAGGCCCCACAGAGAAGCCTTTCTTCTGCTTCTTCACTTTGCTCCCCAGATCATCATCGTGCGGCCTCTTAGGTGCCATGTCAAGTGATGTGGTTGGCGAGGAAGGATGCAAGAAACATTGTAGAACTGGCTAGGAAGGCGCGAGCGGAATTTCCTCAGTCTTGGCAGGAGCGGGGATCATCAAGGGCCAGTCACATCGTCTGGCACACCGCGGCGAGTCTCATGCTTCAGCTTTGTGCACCATTGCATCTCTGCGGGAGCCTTTTCTTTTCCGCGGGCGTGCAGCAGCGGCAAGAGTCGATTTTTCGTCGTGTGACCTCTTTGCAGCGCCAAAGCGCCGGCCAAAACCGGTCTGGAGCGCTGCGGTACTTTATCAGCAGCGATTACATACTAGACCCTCCGCGCTCGCCTTTGTCAACCATCACAGCGCGTCATCCGTCTGAACCCTGTCGCAATCCTCTCCGCACCTTCAGCCGATGCTCCACGGCGTTTCGTCTTAAAACTGGGAAGAAGAATCGCCGCGCAATGAGGCGGCTACTGGAGCCAACACGCTTCTTATTTTAACTGGAACCTCTTACTCATGTTATTCGTCGGGCCAGCAAGTGCTCCAACCATCTGAGCTGTCCCCGCGTCGTACCGAGCAGACATCCCAGTGCTCCGCGACTGTCACGTCTCATAAGCTCGCCACTGCTCCCCAGTCTCGGTCGAAAAACTGTACTCATGCTGTCTCGTGCGATAATTTGTCTGAACTATGCCCATTTTTCATGATCCCAATGGAAGTCCGCCGAGGCGGTCATCCTCACATCAGGTGTCGTCCACCGGGCTCCCAAGAGCAGGAACCCCGGGGTTTGGCTTTGAAAGGCCGCTGATAGACGGCCTGCAAACAGAGCAGGCTCCAAGTTCAGATCTGTCCTTCGATATGACCCCTGAATCACCTGGCCAAGGACGCAAATCATTCATGTTCGACAGGATGGAGCTGATAGAGAGGCTCAAGAGGTCGAACAGTCCTCTATGGCAGCAACGGCAGGGTGTGAGTGACCGACCTTCTACACATGGGGAATATGGGCTGTTTCTGCATCCAAGCAATTCAGACGCTAATAGAGTGTCACAGAATGGCAGTCAGCGGCACCAAAGTCCTGGGCCCCGGCCCCTCTCTCGAGACCGTCCCCAGACCCCTCTGCTTTCCTCCACTGAAGTCAAACCCTCACGTACTTCCACTCCCGAGCCTCTACGAGACCTTGCAACGGCAGGGTTAGAGATCGAACGACCTCGATCGGCCCTACATTCTGGGGACTTTAGAGAGAAGAAGGAGGGTTCCGAAAATGACAATGGGCCCTCTTCATCGGGTTTCCTGGCAACTTCGCCAGTGGCTCCATGGAACCGCTCATTTCCAGCCGCTGCTTATTCGTCACATCGGGAGGAGGCCTCGTATGCTTTCCAGGAAGCGCTCCATGAGGAATCTCGTCCCATTTCCCGAACACGGGCGGTATCGCAGTCGTCCTTCGGCTCGTTTGCGTTTTTGGCCCCTACGAGCCCGCTCGTCCAGCAGGCCAACAACACTGATTTGGATTTCTCTTCAAGACCAAGTTCTCGACAAGGTTCCAGAAGTCCGGAAAGGTCCAATCGGCGGCATACGTACTCTCCCGCGTCTTTTCATGGCTATCAGTCCACTTCGATGGCTCGTTCTGCGTCGGGCACCCCAGCTGCACGTCACATGCGCCATGGGGGCTCAACACCTTACCAGGCGCATCAACCTAGACGGGTATCGATGTTTAATCAGTTTCAGCCGCAATCTAACCCACCAACTCCGTTTCTGAACTCAAGGCGGCCATCCTTCTCTTTAGAAGCATCGCCTCTTCAACACGCACCCATGGTGGGCTCATACGAAGAGTCCATATTGCGGGGGCGGATGTCGACAACACCGTCCCGGCCGTTGAACTTTGTTGCCAAAATCGGCGTGCTTGGGAAAGGACAATGCAAGCCGAGCCTTAAGTGTCCTCCTCATGTGACGGTACCATTCCCTGCGGTTTTCTACAGCTACAATACCGGTAATGGCAGGATTTCGGATAACGAACCAAGCCCATACGTTGGCCTCGTAGATTTGGAAAACTCTTTGCCTGCATCTGAAGAGAGCAACGAGTTTAGCAAGCGCAAGCGACGGCACACTCTGCCTCCACCAGATCATGACGAGCTTGACTTCCGGTTACACTATGCAGA
The DNA here is from genome assembly GCA_021596325.1 of Parafenestella ontariensis. Classification (NCBI taxonomy): domain Eukaryota; kingdom Fungi; phylum Ascomycota; class Dothideomycetes; order Pleosporales; family Cucurbitariaceae; genus Parafenestella; species Parafenestella ontariensis. Next base: position 229,172 of record JAKGDA010000026.1, read on the forward strand.
AGGAGAGGGCGATCGAGGCGTCAAGGAGGATCTTCGTCGAAAAGAGAAGAGGAAAAGACGCTCCGCGTCTCCAAAGGCGCCTCCCGGAGGATCTTACCGTATTCCGCCCCAAGGTCAGCTCCAGATCGTGTTGAAGAACCCAAACAAGACCGCAGTGAAGCTTTTCCTTGTTCCTTATGACTTGTCGGATATGGAACCAGGTCAAAAGACCTTCATCAGGCAGCGCAGTTACTCCGCCGGCCCCATTATCGATATGCCTGCATCATCGCGAAAGAATCTCGGCACAGATCGACCCGAAGCTGCCCTCAGCAATTCAGACGACCCGAATGACCGTCCGATACTGCGTTACCTGATACACCTGCACATATGTTGTCCCTCGAAGGGTCGATACTACCTTTACAAAAGCATTCGCGTTGTCTTCGCCAATCGAGTGCCAGATGGGAAGGAGAAGTTGAGGAATGAAATCCAGCTGCCGGAGCCACGATATAGCGCGTACAAACCAACGCGCAATTCGATCGCATCACAAAATGTATCCTCGACAGGAGTTCAGCTTGGCGCTGAGAAGACGGTCCGCCGTCGAAGCGCAGGTTGGCCTCTATCCCAATTTCAAAAGACGTACGACCAAATCGATGGCTTGCGACAATATCCTGAACTACCTCCTCCAGCCGTTCAGTTTACCGGAGGCCCACTCAACTCTTCAGCGTCCAGTGGCTTCAGCTCGCCCGTGCCTGACCTGCAGCCTATACCTTTCAGCCTCACTCGACTAGCCGCGATAGAGTCACGCCCCGTCTCTCGCGAACACATGGATATTGATTCCAAGAGTCCCTTCAGAACACCTGTTGCGTCACCGACGTCTGGCGGAGGCAGCCCAGATAGCCCGGGGGATGGAATATTTGGGAAGCTCAACAAAGGCGACGTTGGCTACGGAGGCAGCGCCTTCTCTCCCATCGGCAGCCCAACCTCTCCACCCAGCGCAGGGCTTTTATCACAAAGGCTTCGAGGACTGGATGTGCGGCAAGGTACTGAGACGGAGCAATAAACACTGAGTGCTTTTAACATTTTCTTATAGCATTTAATACCCCAAGGCTTTTGTTGTGTATACCGGTTCGGTGTTTGGGATCCAGGCACTATTGCATAACGTATTACAGCATGGCATCAAATAGCTTCTTCCATTTCCTCCTCAAGCGGATACTCTACTCTATATAGCTCCTTATCACCTAATTAAATGATGTCTCATTCAGTCGTCGGTATTAGGCTTCAACTCTAGTCATGCCTTCCTGTTCCGTAATCATCCAGGTCAGTGTGGTTGGCGCTCCTCACTCAGCCCAGAAGAACGACGACGCCGACTCTAAGGCTCGAACCTGGACTGAACCGCAGCTGTTAGTGGTCTACTAAGCGAACGCGTCAGCCTGGTGTCAGGCGCGTAGCTTGGTAGCTCGCACTTGCCTCTCACGCAACTCCTATCTCCATACACTTGTCCCGCTCACGGCTACCATGGATGTGTTCAACGGATTATTAAAACCCAGCTATGGGTTTTGCTGCTTCCGCTGTCGCAAACTCTTGGAACTCGCTACACAAGGCCACTAATCAGTTGGGCTCTCCCCATCACACATGTACAGTAGCAGCCGCGAGACGCTTCTAGGTTTGGTGTGTCGGTTATGCGAATTCATAGGCAGTCTAAGGGTCGACGGTAGCTATAATGGAGGACGGGTCAAACTTCAGAGTATTTACAGTCTCAATCCTAATTATGCCGACTACGACTCTTCTAAGTCCAGGTCTCTCTTGGCCGTCCAAACAATGTACCAGCCTTCTGTGTATGTTGGAGAAGGGACGTTCGGATTGCTACACCCCGACCTTGCGAACGACGGCATTAAACCGCGATGAATCGAACCCCAAGCAATTGATTTCAGGATTGTTCGGGATTGGGTGCACTTCTGCGAGGAGCATCACCAGAGTACATGCCGACCCGCACTTGGAGAGCTTGTGCCCAAGTTCAAAGTCATTGATTGCCGACATAGGCGAGTTGTCCAGCCTGAGCAGCGTCCTAGATACGTGGCATTGTCGTATGTCTGGGGAGCTTTGCGCCTGCCTGAGCATGTTCACGATACATTTCCTCGAACAATCGAAGACAGTATACTCATTACGCTTGAGTTGGGGTTCCATTACTTATGGGTAGACAAATACGTATTGTCCCGAACCCAGATCTACGTCGAAGTGTACAACCTGACTTGATTAGTGTATAGACCAAACAAACGAAGGCGAGAAACATGACCAAATTCAAAACATGGACAAAATTTGTAGGTACGACGCCATATTCGCAGCAACCCAAGCACTAACCTAGTATTCCGCTGTCAGATTCCATGGCCGACTTGACAATCGTGGTAGCGGCGGGCAAAGATCCAAATTATGGTCTTCCTGGTGGCAGTACCCGAGCCCCTCAGCAACAAAAGCGCCTCAAGTTAGGTATCATTGAACTGGTACAGATATACAGCGACACTCCAGACCTAAGAGAGTCTTCATGGGCTACGCGTGCCTGGACTTTTCAAGAAGGGTACTTGGCTAAGAAGAGGCTCATATTCACTGATCACGAAGTTTCTTTCTTATGCGAGCACATGTATTGCCAGGAATCTGTGGACCAAGAACTAATCCATCGTTCCCAGGGAACGTGGGACGGAATAGACGGCTCTCATCTTTTTGGGCCAATTCCAAATCGGAATCGCGAACACTTCAGCGCGGACCGCATCTTGACGGAATACACCCGAAGAATGCTGTCGTTTGACACTGACGCTCTCAACGCTTGCTTAGGCATCTTAAAAGCTGCGCAGATATCACACTGGTACGGCATGCCGATTGAGCCCATTTATCTCCTCGGGCCAGCTCACGATGAACCTCCAATGGCGCAACATTGAACAGGGTCGCCGAAGATCAGAGTTCCCCACCTGGTCGTGGACAAGTCTCAGCGGCGGAAAGGTTTTCCCGGAAGCAAGGTGCATAGGAGCAGATCAGTGCACCATCTCTGTACCAACGGCGAACGACCAATGGCTGACTATCGACGATTGGATGAAATCCGGAGGCAATACAACTCTCCTGAAACACTCATCTTGTCTTCGCATCACCGCCTACGTTGCGCGACCAGTGTTGGTTGACGCGCCGTGGATATTGAAGCGCAGACGCAACAAAAACTTCTCCGATTACAAGCCAATTCGAGTTGGAAATGAGCCCTGGGCAGTTCTCTCGATCAAAACCGGGGGGTTCTCGAAGCTGCCTCAGACGGCCCATCAAGACCGGAAATTCCCAAGCTTCTTGGCTTCCCATCAATTACAATTGAAGAGCATGCTAGATCCCAGCATTGGACATTCTCGCGCCGTGTTCAGGGTGCACCTGGATATCAACATTGAAAACTCGAAAGATGCCAACAACTTCCTCTCTGATGCTGTCGTCATGCTCTTGCAACCTGGTAATAAGGGTGTGCCTCGAACATATCCTGTCATGCTCGTCTTGAAACGATTTGGTGATCACTACAAACGAGTAGGAATAACAGATTGGAATCACGCTTGGTATATGCAGAAGTTGGGTGACGATTTGGTATTTACTTGGCAGGAACATGTAATTGATAACTTTTTTGAGAAGCAGACTTTATACGTGGAGTGAACGGCACGGGTGATTAATTTGAGCTTGTAGAAAATTAGCCCTGCATAGTAGTATCTTTCCGGGAAGGAGAAAGCTAACATAATACTAAAGGTCTTTCCTACCTGTGGTTATCATATTGCCAGCGTACCACGTATACACCGTCTGGATAATGACTTGGTTAGGCGCTGGGGAGGTTGTTAGCATCGACGTTGAAGGACTACCTCTTGGCGAGGTGAGTTTGAAAGACATGTACTATAGGTAAGTAGGGCATCCTCTGTGGTGGAAATTTGACCCCCTACCTTTATACCGTGTGTTATTGATTAATAGACAGTGTCATTTTGTCGGGAGCCCGTATTCATTCCGGGAGATTTTTGCCTAAACTTACTGCTAGAGGTTGTGGTTATTTCAGGCTGCCCCCAATAGGTGACATCCAGTATTCATGTTGGAGTGTACTAGTCTAGACACGTACGAACCTTGGAACATACTTGCTTTCAAGGCAAGTGTCATTGAGCTTGGAATGGAACGCTACAAGTCCGACAAGATCGTTATAATCGGGAACTATGTGCCACTTTTCGTATCTTGAAACAGTTGACTTTTGTTGCTAGTCCGTCTGTATGGTGAGGGTGGTAGTAGCGGCACCCCACCTAGTGCACTAGTTCACCCTTACGTAGTGCATATCAAAGGCTTTGTGTAGCTGCTCCTAGCAGCAACGGCCCGTGATACACTAGCCGGCCCCGAGTGGATATCATCAAAGACTCGACGGAGGGGCCCCTTAAGGGCCATGTAACCAGAGTATTTAGCAGCGTTGAATATGTAATATCAATAAGACCGCCCTCAGTGTCCTGGTGTAAACGTGAAGTTGGTTTAACTTCATATCACCTAGGTGCTAATCATCTGCCTTCACTGAATATTTGCGTATAAGATCCAGTAGCGAGCTAGTGCATTCACTTCTTGAGTTGCGAATACCTGATATCAGTCACACTACTTTGCAAACTAGACCCAACGCAGCATCAACTCACCATCTACACAGCATACAAGTATCTTCTCAACCACAACCAATACACCTATCAGAAATCAAGATGCATACCTTCATCCTCCTTCTCGCTCTTCTGAGCAGCTTCATCAACGCTCTGCCAGCTGTGAGTATAGCCGATTAGCACCTTCCGGTCACTTCGCGACTTCGACTGCGAGATCCTCTAGCAGTCTCGCTTTCACTCTACTAACCTTTCCTAGACCCCAAACGGTGATGGCCGCGGCGCGACTATCTGGACCTCACGCAACTTCCAAGGCTCTTCGGTCGCCATCCCCGCCAATAACTGGTGCACTGACATGAACAACGTCTTCGGCAACTTCGATGGCAAGGGGCGTAGCCTCATCGTCGAGCGTGGCTACAAGTGCCAGTTCTACACGTAAGTCACTGAGCTCAGTCATGTACATACTACGGTAGGCGGCTTTTGCTAACGTTTTACAGCGAGTACGGATGCCCATCCAACGGCAAGAAAATTGATATCGGCAAGACGGATGGGGCTGTCGGAGTGAAAGAGCTCCCGGCGCCCTTTGACCTCAAGATTCATAGCGCGGCCTGCACGAAGATCAATGCGCAGTCCGCTTCATCTGCCGCCATCGATAACGTCAATGAGGACCAGTCGACCGGTCTTACTGCACGCACCGACACTGAGACTACATGGGACACCGCTTGCAGCCTCTCCGATGGACAAAATCTCCGCGGAACTCGCTCGACCAACCTTCCTTCCAACGAGCAGTGTTTCGACCTCGAGTACCGAAACGAAGGATTTGACTGGGCGGTCAAGGTGCGCAGCTTCATCGTGTTCGCTTACAACCGCTGCCAGTTCTACACGTAAGTGACCCGATCCTTTGGGGTGTCTGAAACTGTAGGTATAGCGGGACTGATACTGACGTTGGGTAGGGAGGACGGATGTCCTGAGAACGGTAAGAAGTTGGAGGCTGGTAACAAGGAAGAGCATGATCAAACGTACATGTACCTGCCTGAGGAGTTTGACCGGAGGATCCGGAGCGTGCGTTGCAAGATGTTGGTCTGAGTGGATGCTGCTCCATGATATGGCAGCGTCCTGAGGTTGGAAAGGGTAATGTTCACGGACGAGGGGTGTTCTAACTTGGCTTGAGGCAACGGTCATCGGCTCCGTCTATGGGACGACTGGTATATGGAGCTTTATCTAGCTCACGTTAATCAGTCGATGGCGACTCCCTGTGCCCCAATTTCCAAGTCATGAATGGCGTGCTTAAAGTACTATACGACGGAGAACTTCTGTCTCGTTTGTTCAAACCACACGAAGTAGCTGTAGCTGGATAAGTTGCCTCGGACGAGGATGGCGGAGCAGTCCTACGTTGCTAATGGCTGAGCACCACAAGCCTCCTGACGTCGTGGCGAACCGGTGTTCACCGTATGCAAACGCAAGCACCTGCATCTGCGTTACTTGTTCAAGCCAAATGGAAAGGATTGTTGCGGTGAGGCCATTCTCCCACTAGTGTGCTCCGCCCCATTCAGCCACGGCCATTCGCACTCTCCGATGTCCACTCCACCAAACTGCTCACAGCTCAGCCGCAATTGCACCCATGTCTCGCTCGTTGGGTAGGACCGACCCTTTGCACCATGTGGCGCACTCGGTCAGCGCATGCGAGGGCATGTTGCATTTATAGGCGCGTGTGATGCCGCAAACACCCACGCCCAATCTTATCCTGCCCCTCCCCCGCCATAAGCACCCCCATAGCAATCTCCCGACCTCTCCCTCCTGCCTAGTACCCCTCATCTACCTTTGACTCTCTTCCTCTTGAACACCACATTTCGAGTTTGAGAAACATCATGTCAAGCCACGACTATTACGGCCAAGGCCACGGCCAGGGTCAAGGTCAGGGTCAAGGTTACGGCTACGACGGCGGAAACCAGCAGCAAGGCTACGGAGGCTACAACTCGAACTATCCTCCACAAGGCCAGGGATACGGACAGCAGTCGCACGAGCAGTATGGCCAGGGAACTAGCCCTTACCCTCAGGGACAGGTGAGTACCATTGCGCGGCATCGACACGCAGCTATGTCGCAGGATATCAATGGCTGACTGTTGCGCAGAGCCAGTACCCACCGCCCTCGCAGTCTCCATACCAGCAGCCCCCGCAGCAAGGCTACGGCGCTCCTCCACAGGGTCACTACGACCAGGGCCATTATGATCCAAACCGCGGCACCTCTCCCTACACACCTCAACAACAGCAAGTATACCACGACCCCAACCAGCAATATGGGGCCCCGCAGCAAGGCTACCACGACCCACAGCAGGGCTACGGTGCTCAACAACACGGCCAGCCTGGTGCGCCAGGCGGCCCTGCGGAGGGTGACCGTGGCTTAGGTTCGACGCTCATCGGAGGCGCTGGTGGCGCGTTCCTCGGCAACAAGCTAGGCGGTGGAGCGCTGGGTACGATTGGAGGATTGGTTGCTGGTGCAATCGGTGCGAACGTCCTAAGTGACAAGTAAGTCATCAGCTCTTTCCTTACCCATCGTCGAGTATTAGCGAAAGCAAGATATTAACATATCACAGGAAAGAGAAAAAGCACAAAAAGAAGAAGCATAGCAGCAGCCACGGCGGCTCTCACCACGGCTCCTCATACGGCGGCTCATCTGCTGGTTTGGGTGGCCTTTATCCCGAGAAGAAGCACAGGAAGCACAGGAGCCACAGTCGGGGAGGAAAGAGTAGCTCTTCATCGAGTAGTAGCGATTCGGACTGAGTTTGCACTGAACTTTGGCAAAAATCTCTCTGTTGTTGATGTTCTTAGTCATCCAGTATACCTTGCGTGGCAGGGCTCGAACGGTAAGATAGTCCGTCCCGGTCGGTACTCGACGTAGTAGTAGTATTCGCTATGAATAACGAAGTTCCATACCTATAACACACACTTAATGCTAGTGTACATCTATTTGGCAAAAGTCTTTAGTTTGACGCGTTCGACTCACAAGTCTGCATAGTAATCTGGGCCTTCAAACTTTTCGCCGTACAAAGTAGGAGGTGTTAATCGTGAATCTGAATCGACCTGCCCTCCTCAGATATTCTTCATACCATAATGAAAAAGTAAGTCAGATGCCCTTGTGTAAGAGTTAAGTCCAGGTCTTCGTGAAGGCTACCAAGGGCTATGTCCTAAAGCGGCTTAGTGTGCCACAGCCCAATTTTCTCCGAGTTTACTCATCGCCGGACTCACATTTTCAACACCACCCCACAGCGACATACAGTTCCGATTTGAAGATGGGGGACGTTTTTCTTCAGTTTTTCCGCAGCTCTCTGCCGGACGAGCTCGCCGCCGTCCTAGAAGATGTTCTCAAGGCTACTGAATCTGGAGACTTCTTGGCTGTATTCGAGCTGCCACAAGTACAGATTTTACTAGGCCACCAAGACAATGAATCTACAAAAGATACCAAGAGAGAGGATTTCGAACTATGGAGCGACTATATCTTCCACCGCTTGGGGCTGATATTGTCGAAACGGAATGAAGAGCAGGGAACGCCAGTAAAGGAGACAGCCGCATATCGGCAACATATGTTCTTCGTCGTTGCGGTCGCAGCGCTATATGCGTTCCTGCAATCGAACGTAACAGGCCCGCCACTACCATTCAAGTCCGCAGAAACAATATTGCCGAAGGATATCTCGAGCGATGCAGCTACGCTTAGCAAGACTCGCGCGGACCTTATCGCGTCAGTAAGCGCAGACGGAATTGCTGCGTATAAGCTCACACCGAACATTGAGCTACTATGCTTGGCAGAGTCAATTCTGATATGTCCGCCTATACAAAAGAACATCGAGCTTTCGGCTTGGGCGCGGTGGAGGGTCAACTTTGTGCACCAACGGTTGCTAAGCGAACCAGCCCCCAGTTTACAGACTGCGATTTACGATGACTTGAAGATCGTCGAGGATCTGATCCTTAACTCAGGAAATAGCGCAGAGATCAAGGACCTACGTACGAGCTTCTTGCTGGAACGAGCATCTATTCATACGCATCATGGCTTCGACAAGAAAGCTCGAGCGGATCTGGATCAGGCGACTACGGAGCGGAAGTTTGAGTTTGCGTTGACTGGATTGATGGGCAAGAGAACGAAGTTTCAGCAGAAAGACACCAGTCAGTTGCTTGTCCTTGCTCGAAGTGCGGGATCCGAGACGAATGGCACCGAGGACGGAGCTTCAAAGCCGAAGGCGCTTGATTTGAACGATGACACGCTGCTAGAATCGATATCGTTCACCGAAAACACTGCATCTACCGATATCAAGGATGAGTCCGCACTACCAGCATCTTTGACATCTATGGACCCTTCAAACCAGCCACTACTCGATCCGTTAGACTCCGTCATTTTGCTTTCGCTGGCAGAGAGCATCAAGAACACCAATCCTGCAGATGGACTCACAAGAGAAGAAACGATTCCATATGCCACGAGAGTTTTGGAGGGTGGAAGTTCGAACTGGCAGGTTTACACCCAGGCTCTTCTAGTGCGAAGTCGTATCGAAGGCTACAAGACAAGAACTATGGAGCGCGGTCTGCTCCAACTACAAGCACTTGTTGACCAAGTCATTGCAGAGACTTCAGGCGACGCCACAACAGATGCCGAAACAGGTGAGAAGGTGACATCCTTCCTGCCACAAGCGAAGGAAGGAGAGGCAGCCTCGGTAGAGGAACGTCTGCGGTATATTTTCCCTCTCTGCTCGCCCTCGCGCTGGGAATTGGAGGCTGAGCTAGCTGCTCGGTGGGTGCACATTGGTGGTCTACGGTCTGCTCTTGAGATATACGAGAGGCTGGAGATGTGGGCCGAAGCAGCATTATGCTACGCAGCCACAGAGAAGGAAGACAAAGCACGCAAGATGATTCGAAGACAGCTCTTCCATGCAACGAATGGTGACGGTGATACCGCCGATCTCGATGCGGAGGCTTGGGAAGGACCGGCACGGGACCCACCACCAGCTGAAGCTCCGCGTTTCTACTGCATCCTCGGTGACATTGATCGAGACCTTTCCATGTATGAGAAGGCGTGGGAGGTCTCTGGAAAACGATATGCTCGCGCCCAACGCTCTCTGGGTCAACACTACATCGGAGAAAGAAATTATGCAAAGGCTGCGGAGGCGTATTCGTTGTCACTCAAGATCAATGCCCTGTACCACCCCGCTTGGTTCGCTCTCGGTTGCGCATATCTCGAGCTCCAGCAATTTAAGAATGCCGTCGAAGCCTTTTCACGTTGCGTACAGCTTGATGATCAGGATGCGGAGGCATGGTCGAATCTTGCCGCTGCATTGCTGCATCTTCGACCAAAAGAAAGGGCAGATGCAGATGGCGAGGATGGTAGCCCTGTAGCAAGGGTCACTAATCATCCCAGGACGGATGCACTGAAGGCTTTCAAGCGCGCCGCCAACCTCAAACATGACAACTACCGCATCTGGAACAACGTGCTAGCCGTTGCACCATCCACGAACCCACCATCCTGGAGCGACGTCGTCACAGCACAGCGCCGTATATGTGAAATTCGCGGTTCCACAGATGGCGAGAAGTGCATCGACGCTGAGATCCTAGACTTGCTTGTCAAAGATGCCGTAAGTTCAGAGCGGGGATTCGACATCTCAAGGCCTGGCCCAGCCCGTATGGTCAACGAGCTCCTGGAGAAACATATCAAACCTCTCATCACCTTTTCACCTAAGCTATGGAGTATTCTGGCAACGCTGTATACGCACACGTCCCGCCCTTCTTCCGCACTAGAATGTCACGAGAAGGCCTGGCGAGCTGTCACATCACAACCGAAATGGGAGTCTGGTACCGAAGCTGAATGGAACGCAGTCGTGGACCAGACGATTGATCTGGTGGATGCATACGAGACGTTGGGCCCGAGGGAGAAGACGGAAGGCCTAGCTGCAGACACTGGGGAACTGGTAGCTAAAGACTGGAAGTTTAAGGCGAGGAGTGCAGTGCGGAGTGTGATGGGGAAGGGCAAGGAGAACTGGGAGGATGGTCACGGGTGGGAGAGGTTGAAGGAGAGATTAGATGAGCTTAAGGGTAGGGAATAGTCCGAGGCACTAGGATAAAGTCTCAAAAGTTTATGTTCACTATATCGAGCACTTAATTGGTTTTCTTGGAGCCAAGTTAGAATGCACCTCAGCTATGAGTCCCTACGCTACGACGAGTTCCCACGCCATTGATGAGCTATCACAGGTTATCGCCACGCACGACAGAAAGACGCTAGAATATTTATAAGTATCATGAGAATACTAAGAAAACCTTACATGATAACTAGCTCTCTGTATAATGAGATGAAGCAAGGCCGTGCAGCACACCCAGTGTCTACCCTGCGTCGGTTGTCTGCACGCCAGCTGAACTGGGCATAGCTGCGGAAAGATCGCCACTTGAAATCAACTAGGACCAAATGAATGGATTACCCATAGCTACCGACAACAACCCATAAAAACGTTTCTATCCTGACTTAGTCCACGATTCAGCTTTCTCTAAGTTACGTCCATGAACACATCATGTTCAAATACCAGCCTTTTCCGTCCAGCCGGTCAATCAGGCTGATCCGTTTCGAAGACGGCCCAGATCTAGTATGCAGAATGATCACAGTCGAAGTAGAGAAAGCGCCGCCCTACGTAGCACTTTCCTACACTTGGGGAAGTAAGCGCCTATCCAGGACCATATCCGTCGACGGATACGATGTACCCATTACCGCCAACTTAGCCGCTGCTATCAACGCCGTTTATGAATACGCTAGAGAGCACGACAAGTTCTTCTGGGCAGATTCAATATGCAGTGAGTACGTCTCGTAAGAGGAAACTTCTATCACTAAGCAGGCACTCGCTAATTGAAACTTCTGCGTTTAGTCAACCAAGCAGATGTCCATGAGCGCAGTAGGCAAGTCAGCCTAATGAGCACCATATACCGCTCAGCAGCACTCGTCTTGATCTGGTTGGGGCCCGCGGCAAACGACAGCAATCTTGCATTTGACCGGATGCAGGAATGGAAAGTGCGATTTGACAAACTGCTAAAGAAAAACGACAACGTCATTGAGTTAGCTGCTTCGAGCATATCGCCCAAGGACCGGCGATTTTTCGGATCTCAACAGGAACGAGCCTTAAGTGCAATGGGCGCTCTGTATCAGCGCGAGTGGTGGACGAGAGCGTGGGTAGTGCAGGAAGGCACGATCGCCAGTTCAGAGCGAACGATCCTGTTCTGCGGGACGAGAAACATGCAGTGGACGTGCTTGCGCGTTGCGCTTCACATTGCATATTACGGAATAGACGTGCAGTCTCCATCCGCTAGTAGACGATGGGCCGATTACCGAGCCGTGGCGATTGAGAAGTTCCGCGAAGTGAGAGAATATGGGGGTCATGTTCGGCTTCTTTATGTTCTGCATCTGCTGAGGGATTTCCTGTGCGAGGATCCACGCGATAAGATTTTCGCAGGTTTGGGCATGTCGATGGATGTTGATGAGGGTGATATCGTTCCGGATTACACCAAGGGTTATGCGGAGATCTGTCTCGAGGTGGTTAGGCATTGCATGTCTCAGCCGAATGGCCATTCCCTGGATTTTCTCGAAGGAGTTGTAACACGCAGACAGGCTCCTGGAGCTGAATACAAGATGCCATCATGGATCCCAGATTGGACGTCCGCGCCCTCTGTTTGCCCTTTGGAGAAACGCCTCGACCCATTCACACATTGGGAGGCCCAGAAGGCTTATAACGCGTGTGGTTTGCTCCCTGGGTCCTGGTCTATTGACGGTGAACGTCTGCATCTACGAGGCGCAGTCATCAGTCGCATCACACGAGTTTGGAAGGTATGCGACGTAAGGATCGCCGATGGAGGCCTTGACTTGGTAGAGTCGTGGATGCCACAAGACTCTGGCAAACTGTACTTCAACGGGGAAACACTAATCGATGTTTTCAACCATACCATCGTAGCCGACGTAGAGCTTCGTACCAATGCCAAACTAGACCGGGACTGCGCCATCGACTGGGGCCCCGCCAAGCGAAGTAAGAGGTTCATGAGCACAGAAGACAGGTTCAATCTAGGTCAGATGCTGGACGATTTGGACAGGGCTACTTTCGGCAGGAGACTGTTCCAGACGGACCGCGGGTTCTTGGGCTTGGGGCCAGCGGCTGCTGAGGTTGGAGATGAGGTTTGCGTGTTTCTGGGCGGACAGGTCCTGTACGTGGTGAGAGATAGGGGTGATGGTACGCATGAGTTTGTTGGCGAGTGTTATGTGCATGGGATGATGGATGGGGAGGCATGCAACAAGGACTGGTTCAAGATTCAGGACTTCATACTTGTCTAGCTTCGCCCTTTAGACGCAGACAGTTCGTTCCTAACAAGATCAAGGTTTCTTAGAGCCCAGACAAGCTGGATGATCAGTCTCGTGTCCATATCTTATGTAGGTATATAGTGGTAACATCAAGATAGGAACGAGGGTGTGCAACCAATACCCGAGAAATGGGGACCTGGCAGCTGCATTAATGTGCAAATGAAAGTACAGCGGCTGTCGTTCACCTCGAATTTGTTAGCTGTTCTAGTTCGGTGCATATTAGCGGGGCCCCGCGGCGGTCCCTTGTAATCCCTGTCGTCAGCCTTGCAAACAGAAAGACGCGCGAAGAATCGGCATGAGGCACAACACATGGCTGAGGAATAACGACCGCGTCTCGCCGCTGTCGCTCTTTTTCTCCTCGTCGTGCTGCGGGGTATCATGGTGGTTGTAGATCATCTGTGGTAGACATTGGCCGCCGAGGGGATCCTGCGCGTTACTTCACGATCCCACTCGTTCCTTGGCAGCTTGCAACGCCCAAGTGTACATGACGTTGTGGTAGAGCTTCTACTCTCGACAGTTCTCTCCACTCTTTATGGGCTATCTCAACGTGACCGCCGTATACGAACGGGAGCTTCGGACCCATTGAACGTCCTCAGTCGCTTCAGGAATCCTCGTGGTGATCGGTATATTGCGTGAGGAGGTAGCGGAGGAAAGGTGCGCACGGAAGCAACGGTCACACAGTAACTAGACGGAAAGCGCGAGCTGTGAGGAAAGAGCACCCGTGCCAGTGTTGGGCACGCGTTCAGATGCAGCGGCGCCCGCCCGCCGACCCAAAATTCCTGCAAGACGACACCGCTTCGACCGCCGATATCTTGCCCGTGGTGTCTCCAGAACATGACGAGAAACTCGACAAGCGACTTCAGGGCAAAGCAGTGAAGGCACAAGACTGGGCGAAGACAAAGAGTAGGAAGCAGGCAGGGAACGTGTCCGTCCAGGAACCTTTGATCTCAAAACGTCACGCAGATAACATCTCCGCGGTCGCCGCATCACAACCACACATGTCGAGCGAAAAGATAGGCGCAGTGACGGGCTCGCTGGCGAAGGACATAATACCGGACAGCACAGACGAGGGCTATGGCGACAAATGGCGGCAGCGACTGCGCAATCCGTGGGCATGCTCGCCGTACACGCTGCTGACGACATTGGCCGCCTTCGCTGCCCTGTTTCTCATGGCGCAGTCATTCTTGACGCGGCAACTCGACCCCAAGGGCTGCGAAATGTCGTATATGCGGCCTGCCTACAACAGATACCACGACTTTGACACGGAGCACACGCGCTTCGCCACCAAGTACTCGCTGTATCTGTACCGAGAAGGTGGCATAGACGAGGATTCCAGGGTCCGCAATTCCCTCAATTACCTCTGAGAAGGCCGCTGACGAGATACAGGTCAAAGGTGTGCCAGTACTTTTCATACCTGGGAATGCCGGCAGCTACAAGCAAGTGCGTTCGCTCGCGTCCGAAGCAGCATACCACTACCACAACAATATTCGCGGCGATACTGGTGCAAGACATGCTGGAAAGAGACCTCTGGACTTCTTCTCTGTCGACTTCAACGAAGATATCACTGCATTTCATGGACAGACATTGCTAGACCAGGCTGATTATCTCAACGATGCCATCACATACATACTATCCCTATATCACACTCCGGGACACTTCCTGCGCGATGCGAATTTGCCCGACCCCACGTCGGTCATCATAGTCGGGCACTCGATGGGAGGTGTGGTAGCACGTACCATGCTCACAATGCCCAACTACCAAGCCAATTCCATCAACACAATCATCACCCTCGCCGCTCCACACGCAAGGCCGCCAGTCTCGTTCGACGGCGATATCGTCCGCACGTACAAAGGAGTGAATGATTACTGGCGACATGCATACTCACAGAAGTGGGCTGTCGACAACCCGCTCTGGTACGTCACACTCATCTCAATCGCAGGAGGAGGGCTGGACACCATAGTCTCCTCAGACTATGCAAGCATTGAGTCTTTGGTTCCCGATACTCACGGTTTCACTGTCTTCACGTCATCGATGCCAAACGTGTGGACTGGCATGGATCATCTGGCCATCACCTGGTGTGATCAGAACAGAAAAAGCGTCGTACGCGCGCTGTACGATGTCATTGATGCGTCACGACCTGCACAAACCGTGCCCCGTGTAGAACGTATGCGCGGTTTTAAGAAGTGGTTCCTGAGCGGTCTCGAGGATATCACAGAGAAGACCTTACCCCACAAAGAAGCAAAGACGCTGCTCACTTTGGAAGAGGATAGCGCCATTGTCTCCCCCGGCGAGAGGCTTGTACTAAGGAGCCTAGGGAAATCTAAACAAAGGCCGCACGCTTACCTGCTTCCCGTACCACCGCAAGATGCACAGGCAAAGAGATTTGCCCTGTTGACGAATGAAAAGCTAGACTCATCTGGCGAGCATGGCATGCTTGAGGTTCTCTTCTGTACCGTGTTCCCGGCAGCACCTGGGCAATTCACGACTCTTTTCTCTATGAACATGGATCTCTCGGGTGACAGCACCGGTGCGACAAGACTGGCTTGCAAAAATGTCGCATCAGACGTCGTTGCTCTTCCAGCATCTACGCGTCAGTCCACCTATCCTTTCAAGATGGATCAGCGTCCATTCTCGTATCTCCAGTATGAGCTTGAGGATCTTTCAGAGTATCAGTTCGTGGCCGTTGTTGACAAGGCCGGCGAACGCAGCACGGGCTGGGTTGTCGCCGAGTTTAGCAACACTTCTGATTCCCTAGTTAAGATTGATATGGGCATACAGCGCCTCTTGACGACAGGGCTATCACTACGCCTTCCCGCTCAGCGCCCATTGATGACGGATATCAAAATCCCTGCCTTGCACTCCAGTCTTCTGGCATACAACATTCAGATCGCCAATCAGTCGTGCAATAGGGGGCAACTTTATTCTCCCCTGTTGCGGCAATACATTACCGACGTCTATGAAAGCAAGTTCTTTGTCAATGTTAAGGATGCTAGCATCAACCTCCATGGCGTGTCACCGTACATGCCACCGGCACTACATACCAAGCACGCATCAAATGGCTTGTCTCTCCAGATCTGGTCAGACCCTACCTGTGACAGTAGTGTGGATCTTAACTTGAGGGTAGACATTTTGGGCAGTCTCGGAAAGTTGTGGATGCGTTACCGAATAGTCTTCGCAGCGTTCCCCTTGCTTATTGTTGCCCTAGTCCTGCGCCGCCAGTTCAGGACGTATGACGAGACAGGAGTTTTCATGAGTTTTGCACAAGGCCTGAACGAGTGCCTCAGCACCTCTCTTCTTCTTGCCCTGACTGCGTTGACCTGCCTTTCAATCGCCCTAGCCGGCGCTCGGCACCAGTCTATGAAGCACATGCCCCTTAATGGGGGTCCCAGCAACGCCACTGCAAGCTTCGATGACGCCCACCACGAACTACTGCTTGGATCGGATGACCCTTTTTTCTGGTTCCTGGTTCCGCTATTTGGGCTGATGTGTACCGGTATATGCGTCGCAGTCAACTACGTAGCGCTTCTGCTCGAGTACGTCTTCGCATTCATTTATTCCCTCGCTAAATCGTCTACACTTCGAAATGACGAAGCGAAAAGGTTGCCATCAGCCTTCGCTGTCACATCGACTCGCCAACGCGTCATCACAACTTGCGTTCTGTTGTCTTTGATCTCGACGGTAATACCGTACCATTTCGCATACGTGGTCCTTTGTCTGGTCCAAGTTGCGACTTGTGTCCGGAGCTTTCGACTGGCAAAAGAAACACGCCTCGATTCGAATTTCAACTTCTACAACTACGCCCATTCAATTCTCATCCTCATGCTCTGGATCCTTCCAATCAACCTTCCAGTTCTTGTCGTCTGGGTACGGAACTTGGCTGTCCACTGGCTGACGCCATTTTCATCTCACCACAACATCCTGTCGATCATGCCCTTTATCTTCCTTGTCGAGACACTTAGCACAGGCCGCATGGTGCCTCGCGTGCAGTCGCGCATGTCGCTGTTCACCAGTGTCTTCCTGTTCTCGATTGGTGCCTACGCTGCCGTCTATGGTGTTACATATGCGTACGTTCTGCATCATCTCGCAAACATACTCTGTGCGTGGCTTGTCGCTATACACTTTGATGCTTTGAACCTGTCCCCTAAGAGAATCAGCGGCCTGCTAGTGCATGGCAATCCGGTCAGCGAGACGAAGAAACAACCATGAAAGCTCGTTGAGGCTGGATCTCACAACTGTATATCCATTGCAGCATGATACCCATTTCGCGCATAGTGCGCGTCTCGTCGGCACTTCATGCCTTCGTTCCCTTCATGCAGTTGCTTCAAGCATATCCTGGAGACGGTCTCCCGGCGTTTCAACATTAAAAGATCATCATTTTCGGCAATCTGTTCATAGCCGTTTTCTCTTTGGATCACGATCGCCTTCGGGTTAGATTTTCAATTTTGCATACTGATGGGGGGCATCTTTTACCATCAACCGAACACAGATATCAAAGGCGGATATTGGCGACTGATGGGTTAGGATTGGGTAATGCGGGCGTTAGACAGTGGTCTAAAGAGTAAGCCATACACAAAAGTCGAAGCATGGCTTCAAATAGAACAGTGCTATGTACAGGGAGCACTGTTAGATGAGAAGCAGGGTGTCAAGCTATCAACTGACGTACTGTCTAATGTGTATATAGCGAATGAGAAACTATATCTTTCCAAAGTTCTCGTCTGCAAAAAACTGTTGTTTATGTGAGAATGGCATGTTGAAGTCAGGAAAATTTATATTTCCCCTACAACGGACAGAAGTTGCGAACGCCATAAATGCTATGCCACGGGCTTTTAAACACACTCCTGACCCACTCCACGACATCACTGAACACCCTTACCTTCTCCTCTTCCCCCCACCACCTCCACCAGCACCCTCCCCATCCTGATGTCTCCGCTTCTTCCCCTCGCGCTGCCAATACTCCTGCTTCTCCCTCTTCTCCCTCTCCCCCTTCTTCTCCGCATTCTCGGCAATCTTCTTCTTATACGGATCCTTCCTCTCCTCCTGCTTCTTGCGCCTCTTCTCCACTTTGTCATTCCTAATCGCAATAACCTGATCCATCAGCCTGCGCGCCTTCTTCTCCTCCCCGCCGAGCACAACCGCGCGTTTCTGCAGATACGTCTCCTTCTTCTGCGGTTTCATGTGCGCGATCTGCGACTTGAAGGGCAGGTCGGCGGCGAGCTTGCGGGGCACGCGCAGGGGGTTAAAGACGCGGGTTTCGCGGACGACGGGCCGGTAGGCGCTGTTCTTTGCGCTGGGCGTGGGCAGGTTGGCCTCGTGGCGGACTTGGCCCGTCAGGCGCATGCCGGTCCACGAGGTGCTTTCGCCGCTGCCCAGGTCGTCGGGTGTTGCGGGGGCGAGGAGGTTGGAAACGGTGTGGTAGAAGCGGCGGGGCTTGATGGGGTACCACGCTCGCAGGAAGACGATGTCACTCATGAGGATCTTGTCTTCGAACGTGGCGCGGAAGTTGCCTTCGGGTTTGCTGAGGGCGCGTTTGATCTGTCCGCGCACGCCTGAGACGGTGCGGATACTTGCGCCTTCGAACTTTGCGATTTCGAGAGACGACTTGAACATGTCTTTGATGAAGGCTGTGTTCTTGAAGATCTTGTACGGATGGCCAGTCAACTTCAACTTCTTGACAATCTCGGTCGATTCGTCGACGTTGAGCACGACGCCCGTCGCCGATATCCGGAACCCAGGCGTCTTGTTGCTGAGGGATTGTATGCAAACGAATCCAGTATTTGGCGCAACCAGTGGGCCGTAGAAAGTACCGAAGCAGTGCATATGCTCGGGTGTGTACTTCAACATTCTGTTCCGCGTCCTGGAATCAGAGATAGAATAGATAGGGATAGTCTGGAATCGCCGCCACCCCAAGGAGAAGATCAAGGGGTCGTTGGTCTTCAGAATCTTTTTGTGCCATCTATGCCTCTTGATACGGATCTGAACGTATCCGAAGCGCTCTTCTGTGGGTGTAAGCCCACCGATGAGGATGGGGAAGCGCGGGTTGAAGTGTGCGGAGAATTCGTATGGGACGTTTTCGAGCACGATGCGAGCATAAGTGCCGGCCTTGTGTCCCTCAACACGCACGCGGGAAAGTTCATCCAGTTGGTCGAACTCGGCGCGGTTGATGTCGAGCTGCTTTTGGATCATGGCTTTTTGAGCGTCATACCAGTCGTCTTCGCCGAATTCCTCTTCTTGTCCGCCGCCTTCTTTCCGAGCGTCCGCTTGGTCGTTCATAAAGCCTTCTCGATCTTCTTCCTCGAAGCGGAGCTTGAGCTCCTCTTTTCTTCGGGCGTTCTTTTCACGCTCTGCTTCGATCGTTTTGGCCTCATCGTCTGGCTCGTCTTTTGCTTCCTCGCCGCCGTGCTTCTCGCCGGTCTCTAAGTCCTCAAACTCTCCGTCGCCTTCGTCATCTTCATCGAAGCCTTCAAAATCATCGTCTCCTTCTTCGCCGTCGCCCCCCTTGCCATTCATATGACCAGTGGCGAACCGACTCATCAGAGCTTCAACGTTATCTTCGTCTTCCCACTTCTCTGCTAGCTCCTTATAGTCAAAACGAGGAATGTAGCGGTCTTCGGCGTTGGCAGAGTCCTCGGCTTTTGACTTCTTGAAGAAGCCACCCTCGTCTTCCTCGTCCTCTTCAAGGTCTTCCTCCTGGTCATTCCCCGTCCACTTCTTGATAACATCTTCTGGCGCGAGATCCATATTGTACATCATTTTCGCAAGATCGGTAACGCGATACGGGCGTTTCTTTCCGTGTAGCTTCGCCGCGTTTTCTCGAAGGTTAGATTTCCAGCGTAGTGCGCCATCTTCGTCTTCGTCTTCATCTTCATCTTCTTCCTCCGATCCAATGTCGCCGTCTTCAAGTTCATCTAGGTCGAGCTCGTCTCCAGATATAGATCCTAAGTCGGAATCACTGTCTGCGAAGGCCACGTCTTCTGCGGCGTCACCGTTAACATCCTTCTCTTTGCGTCCGAACTTCGGCTTGCCGTTTGCAGCGCCGTTAGTGTCCAGGAAACCCGTGTCATCTTCGTCATCTTCTGCGTCGCTGTTGTCCTGCTGAAGCTCTTCATCATCGCTGTCGATGCCATCCAAGTCCGCATCGTCAACCTCATCAGCATCTGCAGCTCTAGCAGTGCGATGCGACCTTCGCCCGGTATCTTCAACATCGTCATCAAGACTCTTGTTATCGACAAGCTCGGCGCCGCTGAAGAGCCTGAACCCTCGATCATCTTCACCGAGCAGCTTCCTGCCCCCTTGTAGACCGATCATCATTTGCTCGCCCAATCCTCGTTCCGAGTAATCTGCCTCTGGATCAAATGTGGCAGTCTTGACATCGATATACACAGCATCCTTATCGACCAGCACACCGCCGACGTCTGACATGGGCGCATACAGAATCTTCTGCTTCTCGCCCAGTCTTGTGCGCTTCTTCTTTCCGCCACTCTTCTCGATCTGCTTCTCTGCGTATGGTGTAGGGCATGGGTCTGGTAGTGCTTCCGTTGAAGTAACCGTAAGATCGCCGACACCGGGTATATGCACTCGCGATCCTCCCGCCGGGAAGTTCGTGCCACGTAGGTATCCATACAAGGCTATCGATCGATCGCACTTCGGGTTCTGCTCGATATCGGTAGGCGGCGTAATGTCAAGGAATCGGTCAGCTAAGCAGTATGGATGTGAATTCCTCCACACCAGCGGCCTCGGGTTCTTCATGACGCTCAAGAATCTCGAAAGATTCATGATCTCTCTGTCTGGGTATCGTCCATTTACCACACCACTCAGGTAGAACAGCTTCGCGCCTTGGTACAGTTCGCTCCAGAACCTGTGCTTCAGTCTCTTCTTTTGTAGCTTGAGCGCATCCTGTTTCCTGAACAGATCCAAGTGTGTAAGGATACCAAACACATTACCCGGCATACCGCTCGCGCTCAGCACGTTCAAAAACTCCATAGTCTCCATTTCGAAGCCGTAGTTGCCGTCGATCATGAGCAGCACTATATCCACCACTTTGGCGATGTCGATCATGCTGGCGAGCGAGTCGGCGGGACATTCTATGAAGGTGAGGCGCCGCCGTTTCGAGGTTACGACTGTGAGAGGCCCGGTTGGTGTGGAGAGTGTCTGCTTGGTGTACCGTCTGATCAAGCTTTTGATGAGGGTTGTTTTTCCTACACCTGGGGGCCCAACGACGCCTACGATGATCGGGGGAGCTTCTTCGGGGAGGCGGTCGACGAGCGGGACGTGGAGGCGCTTTTCTTTGACCTGCTGTTGTCAGTACAGCTTTGCGAAGGGAATAAGGGAGTAGCATACTTCCGTAGAGCGCGCTGCCTGCTTTCGCAATCTTCCCGGTGCCGCATATGCAAAAGCCTTCGGGTTGGGCCCTCCAGAATGCGCTTTCTTCTCCTTGGTGGCCCTATGCGGCCGGTTTGCCTGCTGGTCCGCCATGGTTGCGATTGTCCGCGTCTGTGCTTTCCCTCGCACACACGAGTCTTTCGGACAGTCAGCAACAGTCGAGAAAAAGCCGACAGCAAGGTCGTGCAAGCAAAGCGAGAATGCAGCGGCGAGCACTTTCGAGGTTCGCGGTCCACGAACTTTTTCGACGCTAAGCTGCCGCGCTAAGCATCTGGCTGCAGGGATCAGTTATCGATAAGCGCGACTTCCGTCCATAGTGGTGGGGCACTTTGGTGGGCTGTGAACATGTCCTCGTGCTGGGCTGGAACACGCACGTCATCGTCGGTGCTTCGCATAACCAAGGCTTTAGTGAACGGTAGGGTTATCTCGGTGTTTGGCTCTAGATCGACGTATATAAATCACGCCTTGACCCCTCTTCGACGCGTGCCATAGAACAACCAACACTACAACTCACCACTCCACACACACCCTTCATACACAAACTCAAACACTAACCGTCAACATGCCTCAGTACAACGTGCGATTTCCCCTCAGATAACACCGCTACCCACCCGGTCCGCTAACATCCCGCAGGTTACCCTCAACAAGGACGCCTCCAAGGACGACCTCGAGAAGGCGAAGCAGCACGTCAAGGACCAAGGCGGCGAAATTGTCAGTGAATTCAGCTTGATCAAGGGCTTCACGTACGTTTTGCACCACCCTTCTTATCTCGTCTCCTCATGGTCATACTGACGTGACAACAGGGCCAAGATCCCCGACGATGCAGTCTCGACGCTCCAGAGCAACGACAAGATCACTGTCGAGGCCGACGGCGAAGTGAGGACCCAATAGAGCCTTACTTTTGTCACGATAGCGGGTACAAGTCATGAGAGCACTGCTCAGCATGATAGCATGATAGCATGATAGCATGATAGCATACGACGGAGCATATACTTGGGGTAGGTGTTCTAGGTAGACACCTGGGTATACAATAATAATCTAAACAATGCATGTCTTCCCTTCTCGTCGTGACTCTCCACTCATTTCTTCAGCCCGTCATCACCCTCCACAGCAAACCAAATATTCTAACATTACTTAGGCTTGCAAATCCAACTTAAAACTTTTCTATACAACCTAGGGAAGTCCTCCTACAGATTTATTCTCTTATTCGACAATATGTGCTAGCTCCCTACGATTCCTACATACTTTCTTTACACTACAAAAGTACGCCTAAATTCAACATCGTGAACCTCCTTTATGTAAGTGATGTGTCAAGAAAGTAGAGGACTTGCCTTCACCTCACCGCTCCCCACTCATGCGACAACACCGCTGAGGTACGTCATCAAAAGGCGAGGTGACGGTGACTTCGAGGTGCTTTCCTGCTCTCACCCCATGAACAAACCCGCTTGACTTCCTTCTCTTCCTCTCACCACCCCCCGAACCTTACGACTGCACAACATCATCACACTCCATCCCCCGTTGCAGCAGCAGCAGCAGCAGTAGTGACTCATCCAGCGCACCTTCAAGAACAAAATCTACGACAACAACAGCCAACATGTCGGACGTCGAGCAGAAGACACCAAACAAGACAGGTGCCAGTGGTGCTGCGTGGTCGGACGCCGAGAAAGTGAGTCGCTCCGCGCAGTTCTGGTTCCATCAGCTGACCGTATTACAGATCGCGTACCTAATCGTCCTGTGTGAGAACGAGGGCAAGATCGATGGCAAGATCGCCGTGAGTACAAATATCCTCATGCCCGACTCCAATGCTAACACACAGGGCAGAACGCTCCCATTCCCGCGGGCCGCTCAATCGTCTCCTGCAAGAAGCTCCTCTGGCGCCTGAAGGAGAAGCACAAAGACGACATCGAGAAGATCAAGAACGGCCAGCCCGTCGCTGCTCCTGCGATCGGTGCCGATGGCGAGGCTACTGCTGCGCCTGAGAAGCCAAAGACGCCCCGAAAGCGCAAGACCAAGGCCGAGGCTGTTGGTGAGGGCAATGACGATGCTGAGGGCTCGCCCAAGAAGAAGTCGGGTGGTCGCAAGAAGAAAGCCGATGCTGCCGTCAAGGAGGAGGCCAAAGCTGAGGACCTCGAAGATGAGACGATGGTCTAAGGTGTTCATGCATGGGGCGAGGATCTTCATGGCTTGGTGGTAGGTGGCAATGCTGCAAACATGGCGTACAGCAGTTTAGTCCGTGCTTAAGACTGCTGTCTCTGGCTCTTTCTTCATTCTATCGATGAACTACCCATACGGCTAGGGTTGGGACGTTGCTTCAAGGGAGCTCGCTATTGAGCTTGGTACCAGTTCAGTATTGAATCATGGAATATCAAGCATTGACGTGAGCTGCTTTGTTCCATCTGCTTTGAAATGACACGAGTGACTGCAGTGAAGCTAGGAGAGTTTGATGGCTGTGAGGGTGCTGCGTTAAGATGTTGGAAGGTCACGATTGTTCGCGGATCAGATATAGGGACATTCTCACATACTGCAGAGGTGGTAGGTGGGCGCACAGTGGACTGTCAGGCTGGAGAGGTTCAGACTCCATACGGAATACGAGTAAGGAGTGAGGATGGCCCTGGAGTGTGTGGCTCCCTTATATCGTTAGGGTTGCGTTTATGGATGTACATGGCTTCCGGATGATTGTAGAACTCGGTGTAGCGCCAGGCCTCATTGTACAATGTGCAAGCATCGTGCAAGCAACATCGTGCACTCGCACAGCTAGCGGCAACCTCTACGTGACCTAAGTCAATAGCGTAGAAGTCCCCAAGCAGCAGACAAAAGATGCAGCACTGAGCTGTGAGGTTCATACAGGTACAGGCTAGACCGCGTGCCTGGGGGCTGTGGGTCCTTCGGGAACTGAAACCAGCAGGAGCGATAGTGCGCACGTGCACCGGCGCAGTACGTCAACGACGGGTGGCAGGTGCCTGCCTAAACCCCAGCCTCCGCCTCCGCCTCCGCCTCCGAAGCTCCCAGCAGCTCCATCCCCAAACACACCACACCACTCACCACAGCATCCATCAATACTCTCCTACCCATCGAATACCCCTCTATTCTTCTTTCACGTCTTTCTTTCGAGACTTCTGATCGACTGCCATCATGAAGTCGGCCATCTTGCTTGCCGCTTCTAGCGTGCTAGGCAGCGCTGCCGCCGGCGTGCACAAGATGAAGCTCAAGAAGATACCGCTTGATGAACAACTGGTAAGTTGCCATCGACGCTGCTACGAGCGGCGCAATATGTGGTAGAGCCTAGTCTGATTGTCGGCAGCAATACGCAAACATTGAGGAGCAGGCTCGCATGCTATCTCAGAAGTACTCACAGAAGCTCGTCGGCAGGCCCCAAAGCCACATGGAGCAAATGTTCAAGGCTCCCTACATTGCCGACGGAACGCACCCAGTGCCCGTCACCAACTTCCTGAACGCGCAGTGTACGTTGCGCACCTTCCGCAGGCCCCGAGGCATCGCGTGGCGGCTGCTAACCAACGCCAGACTTCTCTGAGATCTCCCTCGGCACGCCTCCGCAGACCTTCAAGGTCATCCTCGACACCGGCAGCTCCAACCTCTGGGTTCCTTCGTCTGAGTGCAACTCGATCGCCTGCTACCTCCACACCAAGTACGACTCGTCGTCGTCATCGACGTACAAGAAGAACGGCACTTCGTTCGAGATCCGCTACGGATCTGGCGAGCTCGCCGGCTTCGTGTCGCAGGATGTTTTCCAGATTGGCGACCTCAAGGTGAAGCACCAGGACTTCGCCGAGGCCACCTCTGAGCCTGGTCTTGCTTTTGCCTTCGGCAGGTTCGACGGCATCATGGGCCTTGGCTACGACACCATCAGCGTGAACAAGATCGTTCCCCCGTTCTACAACATGCTCGACCAGGGTCTGTTGGATGAGCCCGTCTTTGCTTTCTACCTCGGAGACACCAACGAGCAGCAGGAGTCCGAGGCTACGTTCGGCGGTATTGACGAGAGCCACTACAGCGGCAAGCTCATCAAGCTCCCGTTAAGGCGCAAGGCTTACTGGGAGGTTGATCTTGATGCGATCACCTTCGGCAAGGAGACTGCTGAGATGGACAACACCGGTGTCATCCTTGATACTGGCACATCTCTCATCGCTCTTCCCTCCACTATCGCTGAGCTTCTGTGAGTTCACCTCGTATTACTACTCAAGTGTAGCATGCTAACATTCTGCAGCAACAAGGAGATCGGTGCTAAGAAGGGCTTCAACGGCCAGTACACGGTTGAGTGCGACAAGCGCGACAGTCTGCCCGACCTTACCTTTACGCTTACCGGCCACAACTTCACCATCAGTGCCTTTGACTATATCCTCGAGGTTCAGGGGTCCTGCATCTCTGCCTTCATGGGTATGGACTTCCCTGAGCCAGTAGGACCGCTTGCCATTCTCGGTGACGCTTTCCTCAGGAAGTGGTACTCTGTCTACGACCTTGGAAACTCGGCTGTCGGCCTCGCGAAGTCAAAGTAAGGGCATGAATAGGCGAGGTGATAGAAGTGGGACTGAACAGATTGCTGGGAGTGTCGGTTGTCGGTGACGGCGTTTGGTTCAAATTGTACCTATGCACTAATGGCTTGCGTGTCTCTTTGGTTCGTACAGTATTACAGTCATATGTACATTAGCGAAATCAGATGGATGAAAGACAAACTGCTGTGCCTTGCAACCGTGACTACTGCGACTGCGCTGGCGCCTGCTGGGTGCTGGCTGTTATCGATAGGCATCAAGTGACGTAGCTCAAAGGCTTGGCCGAGCTTGAACTTCCGATTTCCAACGTCTCAACATATAGCAAGCGCAAATATAACGGGGAGTTTGAAGCGCGAGACGTGGTAGGCCGGCTCTAGAGAATGTTGGGACAAAATCTGGCTGTTACGGGGTACCAGGCACCAGCGTTATCATGCTGTCGCTTTTCATAGGCAGCCTCGTGCATGTGCCGCGCTAGCACCCCAGAGGAGCGTGGACCCATCTCGTGCGCGCGAAGATGGGTTTGCTACCAGCGGGGACTCATGCTCTCAATATGTGACATTCAACACTAGCGACTGCCAGCAGCAGTGATTCGTCTTCTCTGCAATAGATACAGACACACGAAGTAAGCGCATCTGCCGGTGCAGGCCTCTTCAACCACGGCCCGCAACCCGAGTACCTCAGCGATCACTAGCCACAAGCCCGCGTAATAACCACACACGATGGCGTCACAAGACGGAGGAAGGGGGAGGACGAGTCGTAAACTGACCAAGAAGCGGAAGGACTCAAGAAGAGAAACGCGCGGGATGTCGCTGGATATACCAGAGCGCTTCAAGGACGGGGACGATGAGCATGTGGATGTCACGGCGCCGAAGGGGAACAACACCATGTCGATGAACCAGTCCATCTTCTCTATGATTGCACGAGCCGGACAGCAGTCACAGACAGACCTGGGGGCCCTCCAGGAGATAGACTCGGGCGACAGCGAAGACGAGGGCAAGAGGAAGGTACCGTATCACAGCTTGGATGGTGCTGCAAGGTTGAGCCGTTTGAGTTCAGCGAACGATTTCGGGACCCTGCCTCAAGATTCACAAGATGGGAAGGCAGACAAGAGCAAACACAGGCGGTCACTGTCGGAGAACAAGCTGTTGCGTTCGTTGCCCAAGTTGAAAATGTCCACCAGGAAAGAGGTCCGGTCGGAGGGCCAGCCCACGGATCAAATGTCCTCGTCCCAGTTCCTACCTCCTCGTCCGCCGCCAGAACAGTCGCTCCCAATCACCCCGAGCGAGCAGGCTCCGAAAGCAAAGGCCAAGGTTACGCCTGGCGAGGAGATATACGTGGAAAAAGGCCGGAGGAGTAGACACGAAGGCTCAGGTGGGTTGGGTAAAAGCAAAGCACCCGTCACGCTTGCGAAGAGGTTACAGCAAATATTCGAGTTCGAGGCCGTCGAGGAGGTCATCTCAGAGTATCCCTGCTGGTTGCTCCAGAGCATCCTGCTGCAGGGGTATATGTACATCACCCAGAAACACATATGCTTCTATGCATACATCCCGAAGAAACATGTGAGCCGTCTTTGCAAACTCTTTGACGTGGTTCGCTGATTTTGCGTAGCATGACGTAAGTAAGACAGGCTACATCTTCAAGCGTGGTCGGTCCAAATACAATAGATACTGGTTTGTCCTACGAGGCGATGTCTTATCCTACTACACAAATCCTGCCGAGCTCTACTTTCCACGAAACCGCGTCAACCTGCAATACGCCATCTCAGCGGACGTGGTCGAGAGCAAGAAAAAGGGCGACGAGGAGACTATCTTCATCGTTACCACGGATGAGAGAAAGTACCAGTTTAAGGCTGATAGCGCAGCAAGTGCAAAAGAATGGGTCCGGTCCATTCAAAAAGTCATTTTCCGCACGCACAACGAAGGGAACAGTGTGAAGATTTCGCTGCCAATAATGAACGTCCTCGAAATCGAAGAGAGCTCGATACTCGACTTTGCAGACACGGTCAAAGTTCGTGTGATTGATAATGATGAGACATTTGCGATTGACGAGGTATGCCACCCTGCCCACGCAAGAGTGGAGTTAGCTAACCTTGGTAGTACTTCTTCTCGTTCTTCAACAACGGAGCAGATGCACTGAATGTCCTGCGCATAATGATCAACGATAATGAGCATCACCAGACCGCAGAAGGCCAGGATGAGAACAGTGCGGTCAATCCTACTCTACTAGGGCTACCGAGTCATCGCGATTCTGAGCCATCGCCAAACAGTCCAGACAGCACACCATACATAACAGAGAACGTCCGGGCAACATTGTCACCATTGCCTGGGCCGCACGTTGGCAGGGCAAGCTTAAGCGATGTCTCCGCTCGATCCAGTATTGATATAAATCGAAAGAGCTGGGACGTGCGACGCAGTATGGATGTCAGTCGCACCCTCCGCCGCCCGAGCTACGAGGTACGGCGCCCTAGCCATGAAGTCCGCCGGAGCTTTAGCGGTGGTCGCCATGACAAGCAGACAAGAAGTCGACCGGGAGATCGATCGCCGCTGTCTCCAAGAGCGATGGACTCGGAATCTGCTACTCTTTCACTCGAACCCGGTACAGAATCGTCAGCCGCCATCCAATCAATAGATGAGAGCAATGCGTCTGCCTCTCAAATCCTGAACCGTTCCGACGTGTTCTTAGCACCTATAGCTCACTCACCCGACGCCTCTCCCTCTGATGGGACGGGCCAGTTGGCTAGACATTCACAGGATACAACACGCTCTTCTGGGGCGGGAAAACCACAAGTGAAGTCCACACGGCCTGTGAAACGACCGGGCAACGCCCCGCCACCGACTGGCACTCCTGATGTTGAAGAGGACACAGACGTTGGTCAAACACCTCCACGTTTATCAGGCTCCTCCTCCGCCCTCCAAGATATTGCCTCCTATCCACTGCATAAAGCCTCCGGCTTAGCGGGCTTTCTTCGGACACGATCGAAGCGAATGGGCAATCTACTTGCGACTGAGTCAATAGGCTACTACGAGAAAGTATCCGGAATGCTAGCGGGCGGCCGAAAACACTACACTACCGCAGAGGGCTTAGAGACAGGGGATCAGGTACATGGATTTGAAGACGATGAAGACGCAATGAAAGCGGCAGAGAACTTTCGAGAGCACTTCGCTTTCCCGGAAACTGAGGTACTCCAGTCGTCGTTCTTCGCCTCGCTTCAGCGGGTGCTCCCGAACTACGGCAAGATCTACATCAGCGGGAAGTACTTCTGCTTCCGCAGTCTAATGCCTACGTCCAAGACCAAGGTACGTTGAGCTGTGTGATCTAATTACTACATGTGCTAACAAACATAGATCATTCTGCCAATGAAGGATATCGAAAACGTCAACAAAGAGAAAGGTTTCCGGCTTGGCTACCACGGTCTCGCAATTGTCATCAAGGGCCATGAAGAGCTCTTCTTCGAGTTCTCAAAGGCCGAATACCGCGACGAATGCGCCATCACCGTCCTCCGCATCTTGGAGAACACCAAATACCTCGAAGATGAGGACTCGTCTTCTTCTGGTGTAGATAGCGATGACGAGGCTGCCAAAGCTGAACACGACCTTCTACAACAGGCCCGAGAGAGCAGCGACGCAGGCAAGAATATCAACGTATCGAATATCGTACGCGCCGCGGACCATGATCGGATTCCTCTCATCTTCGATGACCCCCTTGCCTCATTTGTCGACTTTAAGCCCTCGGAGCCGCTGACAATTGTATGTCTTACCATCGGCTCTCGAGGTGACGTGCAGCCATACATTGCACTATGTAAGGAGCTACTGAAGGAAGGACACAAGCCACGGATTGCGACACACGCCGAGTTTGAACCTTGGGTGCGGAAGCACGGCATAGATTTCGCACCCGTGGATGGTAATCCAGCTGAGCTGATGCGGATTTGTGTCGAGCACGGCATGTTCACATACAACTTCATGAAGGAAGCCAACTCCAAGTTCCGCGGATGGCTCGATGATGTGTGCAGCTCTTCATGGCGGGCATGCCAGGGTGCAGATGTCCTAATTGAGAGTCCCAGTGCCATGGCCGGTATTCACATCGCAGAGGCTTTGGAGATCCCATACTTCCGTGCCTTTACGATGCCTTGGACACGCACTCGGGCTTATCCGCATGCCTTTTCAGTGTTGGAGAAGAAGATGGGCGGTGGCTACAATAGCATCACGTACATCACCTTCGACACCATCTTCTGGACTGCCATCTCCGGCCAAATCAACAAGTGGCGTCGTCGAGAGTTGGGGCTTCAGAACACATCCCAGCACAAGATGCAGGCGAGTCTCCGACCGTTTTTGTACAACTTCAGCCCCCACGTGGTGCCACCGCCGCTTGATTGGCCAGACTGGGTCCGCGTTACAGGGTACTGGTTTTTGGATGAGGGAGACATCTATGAGCCTCCTTCAGATCTGATGGCATTTATCGAGCAGGCGCGCAAGGATGATAAGAAGCTAGTCTACGTGGGCTTTGGCTCCATTGTTATTGACGACCCCGCCGCTCTTACCAAGACTGTTGTGGACTCCGTCTTGAAGGCAGATGTTCGCTGTGTACTGTCCAAGGGCTGGTCCGACCGCCTAGAAACCAAAGACGCTTCGAAACCCGAAATCCCTCTCCCACCAGAGATCTTCCAGATTCAGGCGGCACCCCATGATTGGCTATTCAAACAGATGGATGCCGCGGTGCACCATGGTGGCTCAGGCACAACTGGAGCCAGTCTTCGAGCCGGTATCCCCACGATTATCAAACCCTTCTTTGGCGACCAGTACTTCTTCGCCCAGCGCGTGGAGGACATGGGTGTTGGAATCTGGCTGAAGAAGGTCAACACGAGCGTGTTTAGTCGTGCACTGTGGGAGGTAACGAACAGCCAGCGCATGATTGTCAAGGCGAAGGTTTTGGGGCAGAAGATTCGAAAGGTAAGCGCACAACTTCCCAGTCAAGGGAAAATATTAACCTCTTCTAGGACAATGGCGCACAAGTGGCCATCCAGACCATCTACCGCGAACTCGACCGTGCTCGCTCTTTGATTAAGAAGCATGCCAAGCAGGACGACGACCATACGGACGAGTTCGAGGAGGACTGGACGATTGTTGAAGACGGCGAGGAAATCGACGTCTCCCACCCTTTCGAGATCCAACAGCCGGTGACGGGGATCAGCCAGGATGCATCTCGGCTCGGTGGCGGTTCTTTGGTTTTAGGTAGCATGGTGTTGAAGGGCGCAGGCACGCAGACGCGCAACTCGGAGTCTGCTTAGAGAGATTGAGCACTCGTCTCTACATTGTTTATGAGCATGGATGAGGCGCAATGATAATTTCGGTATAGACGGGCAGGACATGATGGGTTTGGAATTAATTTGCATATAGATACCTCGGCCCGTCAAAGCCAGCATGGAGACTTTCATCGTTCGGGGGTATATAAGAGACGGAGAGTGTGTTTTGGTCGTCATAATGTTTCAACGTCCGACAAGACTATAGCTTATAGGTGTCATTAGTTGTTTATAATCGCAGGGGGGTAGCCGCGTGAGCAGCCGAGCAACGTCTTTGTCTACAAATGCAAGTGATGAATGGCGTATGAGGAGCGGGCAATCTGTGACTGTATATCAAGTAGACGGTGGTCCAAGTGTGGCGCTGCATGCATGCAAGAGCCCAGTTCAGCGGTTGCAAAAGCAGCCCGTGTGCAGATGGAATGGACAGAACGAGTGGGCCAGGTCGGTTCACAGCTGCCTGGAGTAGCTGCCTGGAGTAGCTCATGGAGCAGCTCGCAGAGATAAAGCTCGAGAGCTGGCGTCTGAGTACCAAGCAGAAACGCGTTCTTTGATGGGCTGCTTCCGCAAAATGCAGAGAGGGCCTCTGCTGGCGCTCTTTGTCTCGCCATCGAATGCTTGAGGTGGGCACGTGACCGGGCTTCTGTGGCTCTACTTATAAAAAGCGGCCTGCCCCGAGCTTTGAGAGCTCAAGCGATGGTCCAGCTCCAACGCCATACGTCAATCCTTGTCACGTCCAGCCAACTGCACTTCTCTACGTCGCACTCGCACTGCACTGCAGTCCAATTGCTACCACTCTCTGCGATACCGCGATACACGACTGCCGACTGCAACGGCACGCTGCCCCGGCGCCGAATTTCTAGTGACGCGAGGCCGCAGGGTCCCTCTCTTGCGCCGACGCGCGCGACTGCCCCAAACACGACACCGCTAATCACATGGACTGCCGCCGCCAGGAATGAAGATTACATCGCCGCGGGATCTGTCGTATCCCATTACCATTGCCGACCTCCTGAGACAGCGGGATGACGAGGTCAAGCGGTCCGACAAGCTGTTCAGCTACCGCTATGAGACGCCGGTGCGCGAAGGCGACAAGTGGGGAGGGGAGAAGACGGTGATGAAGAAGTTGCTTCAGTTCTTCCATGCGAGCACCGAGGGCAAGATCACGCGATGGCTCGTCAAGACCGGCGCCGTCATTGAGCGTCCAGGGTAAGCCAGTTGTGTTGCGATGCTTGGCCATGGAGAGCAGAAGGATGCTAACGTAGGCCTAGAATCGACCTGCTCGAGATCCAGGAGCCATGCACGCACGAGACGCAGTTCGGCGGCCTCTGCGTCGACTGCGGCGAAGACATGACCAAGGTCGACTACCTCACAAAGGAGAGCAACGCGGCCCGCGCGACGGTGAACATGACGCATGACAACGTCGCCCTGCTAGTCAGCCACAAGGAAGCCGTCGCCGCCGAGGAGGACGCCAAGAAGCGACTGCTGAGCGCAAAGAAGCTGACGCTCATCGTCGACCTGGACCAGACCGTCATCCACACCACCTGCGAGCGAACCATTGCCGACTGGAAGGCCGACCCCGACAACCCAAACCACGATGCGGTCAAAGACGTGCAGGGCTTCCAGCTAGCCGACGACAACGTTTCCAACGTGGCTGCGAACTGGTACTACGTCAAGATGCGCCCCGGTCTGAAGGACTTCTTTGACAGGGTATCCAAGCTGTACGAGATGCACGTCTACACCATGGCCACCCGGGCGTATGCGCAGGCAGTAGCCGAGATTATCGATCCTGAGCGCAAATACTTCGGCGACCGCATCCTCAGCCGCGACGAGAACTACACGGACAAGCTGAAGAGCCTGACGCGACTATTCTACCAGAATACCGCCATGGTGGTAATCATCGACGACAGGGCCGACGTTTGGTCGTATAGCCCCCACCTGGTCCGCGTACCCGTCTTCAACTTCTTCCCTGGTGCCGGCGACATCAACGCGAGCTTCTTGCCTAAGCAGCAGGAGCTGGTCTCGTTTGCGAAGGACAAAGCACCGCCATCGCCGAAGAATGGGGAGGTAGACAGCGCTTCCTCGAACGCCGTCTCTGTTGCAGCCAAGCCTGCAGACTCTGCTCCGTCAGAAGCTACCAATGGTGACCTCAACGAGCTAGGACAGCAGCTGATCTCTTTGGCGGCAAATGAAGATTTAGAGGAACAGGCCAAGGAACAAGAGAAACTCATCATCGCACAGCAGACCGAGCGGCCCCTATTGCAGCAACAGCTCATGCAGGACAAAGAGGACGAGGAGGCTGAAGAGAGTGAGAAGTCTGCCGAGGCGGCGAGCGGCGAACCCCATCACTCCGAACAACCCAAAGTACGGCACAGTATCCTGGACAACAATGACAGGGGACTGGAAATCATTGAGCAAAACCTGGTCCGCGTCCACCGCACATTCTACGACGAATATGTCAAGGCAAAGGCAGTGCCAGCGGGCGGCCGTATTGCTGAGCTGAAGGGCGAGAAGAGCCCAAAGAAGCGTCAATTGAACGATGTAATTCCTGATGTCGCTGAGATAATGCCGCGCATCAAGGAAGAGGTGCTCGATGGCGCAGTGGTCGTTTTTTCGGGCATTATTCCGCTAGGCGTTGACGTTCAATCGTAAGTCCCCACTGACAACCTCATTGTGCAGGAACTAACATTGTCCAGCTCTGACTTCGCCCTATGGATCAAAAGCTTCGGTGCAGAAGTATCTACCAGCGTCAACCGCCGGACAACGCATGTCATCGCCAATCCCGACCGGAAGACGACGAAAGTCAAGCGGGCCGCACGCTACCCGCACATCAAGATCGTGAACCCTGAATGGATGTTCCAATGCTGCACGCGGTGGGAACACGTGGACGAGACGCCATATACTATTGAAGTTGACGCTGCTGAGCGTGGTGGATCACCGTTTGGGGAGCTGGAAGACGAGAGCATCGGCGCTACAGGCGATGAAGAGGGAGAAGAGAGTACTGACTCGCCGGTCACGCTCGATCTAACTGCCGACAACTGGGCCGATGTTGATGATGAGCTCAACGATTTCCTGAACGAGACAGATACCGAAGGCGACAACGAGTCAGACTCTGACAGTGTTCGTTCAGACAATAGCACGGCATCAGACGCCAAGCAAAACAACAAGAAGAAGCGGAAGCGAACCACAAACTCGACAGATGTCAGCGAGGCGGAGGAAAGCGATAGTAGCGTCAACAGCACTTCACGACTACAACGACGGAAGAAGCGCACTATGGAGAGGGTGACTTCCTTGGCCAACGTAGTGACCGCAGACAAGTCGTCCGGCTTACCCAGTCCTGAGGCGACGGGGCCAGAGGAGGGCCAAGGAGAGGACGACCAGAAAGCGCCAGAGGCGAATGGAGTTGCGCCGGACCTGCAGGAGGACTACGACGATGGACTGGAGGCGGAACTGCTGGCAGGCTTCGGTGACAGTGAGGAGGAGTAGAGAGTCGTGATGATCTTGTATTGATATTTACTCACCTGCATAGCGAGGGGTTTGGCATGCGGCGTTATGGGCCATTTTGGGATACCTTACATCTGGAACGAATACCCCAGGGTCAAGCTAGCAGGCGGCATAGTGGGTCAACTAGCAAATGGAAGTTAGATACCCCCTGGTATCTTTTGTCTATTATTGTGTCCATCATCATGCATGCTTCACCACTATTTGGCGTGCTGCCCTACTACCGTGAACCATCAAGAGCACATCTAGCGCTCATGCCTTGCCTTCATAGTCCCGTTTCCACACCTCTCTAAAGTTCTCCTTGTCCACAGCAAAATCTTCCAGGAAATCCCGCTCAAGATCGTGCGTCCTCTTCCCCAACAGCACCAAACTATGCAGCGGCTTCCCCAAGTCAGCATCGCATAGCTGTGCCAATGTGCCTGCAACGATCTCTTGATCCTCCGCGCCCACTCTGGCCACACCCACCGCAAGACTATCCCTCGTGTATACACCTTCCTGTTTGACATGTTCCTCAATCTCCAGCATCTGCTGCGCACACTGTGCGACAGTCATGTACCGTGGCGGCTCATAGATCTTGCGCCCCCTAGCCATGTTCTCCAAGCTCTGCTCCTTGACCTTGATGTCGAGCAGGACGAGCGTGTGCAGGCCGATGGACACATTTTCTTTGATACGGTCGTAGAAGGAGGCGGGCTTCCAGTTGTCGAGAAAGAAGACCATGGACACGGTTTGGCCGAAGTTGTAGAGCTGCAGGCCGGTGGTGCCGATTGAGGTCAGGATGCTGGCGTTCGGGATGGAGCGCGTGGGGATGGAGAGTTCGCGGGCGCGCAGGACAAGGTCGGTGTGTGTTGTCGCTCTGTCATATCGTCAGGACATGGTAGGGGAATTGGAGGACAAGGAAAGCGCGCATACCCAAATGGATCTCCCACGACAAGGAATGCGACATCCACTTTGTCGGCGTCTTTGAGTATGTCGTCGCTGGACGACTCGACCATTTCACGGTCGGCTATGATGACTTCGCGGCCATAAAAGGCTTCCTACTATCGTGACAATTAGCTTCGCTATTCTGCGATGTGACTTGATATCTGCACTCACGAGCACATCCTTCTCCACCAGCAAGACCGCCGTGTATGCTTCGAGATACACGCGCTCGGCCTTCTTCACAATCTCGAGCCCTTTGACCGTAATGTCCTTCTCGTCCGCCAGCCCAAGTCCGACGAGGTACAGCATGTTTGCCGTGAATTTGCGCGTGATCAGTAAATGATGTTACTACATTGGTGCGGGGACCTGGCTTGAAATTCACAAATAATTTAATTAGTGGGGCACGCAGTCCGGTTTGGTAGCGCGGGCTGGATGAATGGAGCCAAGCAAAAACGCAGCAGGCATCGCATCGTCTCGAATGCGCGCTAGTTTGACGCGCCAGCCACGGCTATCATTCACGTTCACCGCAAGCATCCACGCCTTTTTCTTCTTTATCCCTAAAACCCCGAATACACTGTACAACATAAGATTTACGGATTTCCTAGACGGAGTATAGGGGGTTGCTGTTGTTGTACGAATAGAGCATCATGGCGGACAAGGACAAGATGGCCAAGTATCGGACGGAGATCCAGCAGGTCAGTAGGCTCTCACGCTTTCCCGCTTTCTCAATTTCCTACCTTTTCTCTTTCGTCAGTTAATGTTATTGCAAGAGAAGGATACGCATGGCCTGGTCTATTGATGTTTTCCCCTGCTGCTACGATGATCTGATCATTGCATCCGTTTCCTGTTCGGGCTGCGACCTGCATATGCAAGTCTTCGAGAGTCGACATGTCGCTTTCCAGCCTATTCGCTTTCATTATAATTCTGGCATGCTACCTTGCTCGATATTTTCATCATACATCCGCTGTTGGCCCCTGACTTTCATGTCTTACACATCCCCCCTCGTTTTGCGTATATCAGCACTGGCCTGGCTTGTACTCGCCTTCACCTCCATCTCATTTTGTTTAAGAGTCTTGTTGGCATCCGAGCGTCTGTCCCAAAGCTCCCGCACAAGATGCCCATTGCTCATACTGTCCTACCAACCTGACTACCTCCCTCACCCCGCATCTTTCCAACTTCTGCTTCCTACTATTTGGCCATAATGGCGCTTTCAACACCACTATCACCGCCCCATTCCCGCTCGTCCTCACCAGAGCAACTGTTACTATCTGATATTGGACTGCCTCTTACGATGCCGCAGATGATGTTCGTCTCCGGCGAAACCGGCGAACCCTCCCCAGAAACCACGACGCTCATCGAGTCCATCGTGCAGGACCAAGTGCAACACATGCTCCGTGAATGCACTGCCCTTGCCACCCGACGCGGTAGCAAGTCCATATCCACAGACGACCTCTTCATGCTCATCCGACACGACCGTGCAAAGATCTCGCGGTTACGTCACTTCCTGCAGTGGAAAGACGTCCGCCGCTCCGTAAAAGACAGCGACGACAAGGGCGGAGATGCTGGCGCGGATGTGGGTGCTGGCGACGCCGACATAGCTGCTGGCGTAGTGGGCGCCGGTTCAGGTCCCACAGGCGGCCCCGACGCAGGCAAGAAGGCCAAGCGGGCAAAAGTCGACTTAGTCTGGGATGTACACTCGTTCTTCTCCGAGTTCCCCCCGTTAATGGATGACGTCGAGGACGAGGAGGAAGAGGAGATGAACTACGCAACCCTCCAACGCTTGAAAAACGCAGACGAGCGCACAAAAAACATGACGCGCGAGGAATACGTCCACTGGTCCGACTGCCGCCAAGCCTCCTTCACCTACCGCAAAGGCAAGCGGTTCAAAGAATGGGCCGGCTTCGGCCTCATCACAGACTCCAAGCCCTCCGACGACATCATCGACATCCTCGGCTTCTTGACCTTTGAAATCGTGCAAACCCTCACAGAGGAGGCCTTGAAGGTCAAGGATGCAGAGGACTTGTACAAGAAGAATCACGGTGGGGAGCAGAACCGGCTGAAGAGGAAGAGGGAGAGGGGCCTGTTTGATCCGCCCGAGGAGGCAAGGGAGCCAGTGCAGCCCAGTCATGTGCAGGAGGGGTATAGGCGGCTGCAGAGGGGTGGGAATAAGAGCAGGGCCATGCTGAACTTTACGAGAAACGTCCATCGGGCGGCGCTGAAGTTGGTGAGTTGGATTATCAAATACTACGCAAGAGAGCGAATGCTAACATCAAGCAGATCTAAGGGACGCCGTTATGTGTCTGAAAGTATCGTGGTAAGGAGTTCAATGGCGTTCACAATCATTCGATACCCGTGGATGGCTGGCATCATGGGGTACGGCGTTCAAGAAATTCAGCTTGTATATTCCAAGAAAGCATCAATGGGAAAGTTCATTTTATCATGCAGACTTGGGCATCATCACGTAGAACATATCGTTCCTAGAAGTGGAAACAGACCAACTCCAAGATTGACCACTCGTTTCTACTACATCGATGCGTCCATATCCTTGTTTTAGTGGACATTCACAGCACCGAACTGTGCATGAGAGGCAGTCTTGTCGGTCGAGTATGCATGGAGAGAAGAGTCTTACATGAAACATGACCGCATAATGTGCCCAGATAGAAAGGAGATTGACGCCCTCCTTTAACCTTGAAAAGATCCACGCCAGACGTTCGTCATGCCATCCGTTGCCTACTCCTCGTCCTCGCCCAGCTGCGCAACACGCTTCTGCTGCACACGCTCCTGCCTCCTCTCCCTCGCCGCCTTGGTCTTCGCACGCTTGGCGTCCATCTCCTCCTTGATGACCCTCTCACGCGCCTTCTCGGCCTTGGCCTTGTGGATCTGCGATGCATGTCAGTTGCCGGAACGATGAGCGGGGTTGACTGTCATGATGTCATGGCAAACGTACGTGTTCAACGAGAGCACGCTTGTGCTTGAAGGTGTTACCCTTGGAGAGATGGTACAGCTCGTGGTAGAGGTGCTTGTCGATCTTGCCGGCGGCACGGTACTTGACGAGGAGACGGCGGAGGACTCGGAGACGGCGCATCCAGAGGACTTGGCTGTAAAAACCCACATCAGCATGCGTTCCTGCATTGTGAGTGCATCACACTCGGTCGTCGCTTCTTCCCCATAACCATGGTGATGGCGTTGTGATTGCGTACCTTGGCATACGAGCATCGGCAGTACCCTTCCTCTTACCGAAACCACGGTGTCGGCCAATTCGTCGAGCAGCAGTCAGGGCTCGGGCACGGGCGCGCGAGTGCATAGTGACGGGCTTGCGGATGATGAGCCCATCCTGGACGAGCTTGCGGATCGTCTGGCGGGAGTTGGCGTTGGCGATTTCGCTGACCTCGTTGGGGTCGAGCCAGATCTTGCGCTTTCCGCAGCCGACCACGGAGGCCGCGAGGCGCTTCTGTGTGCGGAGATTGACCCTGTGAGACAACAATTGTCAGTATTTTTGATCAGAGGTGAGCTTGTGGACGTCGGGGGAGGGTGCCGGGCAAAGAGGGGCTCGCCACGTCTCGAGTCGCTTCCAGCACACTGTGGGAGGCGGCGAGGGTGCTGACAATGCGGGATAGCTCTTCGACGAGGTATTGAGGTAGGTGCAGTCGGTCTTTCTTACATTTTCGATGTTGTTGTCGTCCGTGGTCGTGGGTGGTTGTCGTGACTTACCGTTGTCGAGAGTTGAAAATCAGAAGGTGCGCACCCATCGTAAGCGACAAGCCAAGCTTGCTAGCCCTAAGCGTGTTAGCGTCACGTCACCCCCGGTCCGCTTGCAACACCACTCTCGCTCTGCGACACCCAAATCTCGATGCATTCCCTATGATTCATTCGGCATACGCATTTACACCGCGTGTATAGTCATCCATGTGTCGTAAGAGTCATGATTGTTTTCCCTCTTCAATGCCACCTGCCTACCTAGTCAAGCCTACACCGGATGCCTGCACAGCAACAAAGAGCCGCAGAGAAAACGCCCCATCGTTTCGTTGCAACTTCCTACTATCACCAATGAATTACGTTCGTTGTCTTGCCATCGGCAATGCATCTGGGGCTGTGCGTGGCATGTCTCAGTGTGAGTCATTCGAGATCGTCGCAGCCAGACCCCTTGTCTCGAGAGGCACTGCGGACGCTGCTCACGTGGGGCACTACATGCGCGAAGTATGCAATTGACAGAAACAGGAACACAAAATGTTTATTGTGGTTGATGTGGATTGATAGTCTCCAACATGGCTTCCTGTGCGAATCTACTGCAGTTTCAGGTCCTCTTCACTGAGGACGCCATACAGCTTCTCAATTTCCTGTCCGATGACCCCAAGATCATGCGCCAACTGGCCAGACACCAGAGCTATGCTTATTGTTAGTGTCTCATTCATATAAGTTCGGAAAGTTAGATTGTGACTCACCATAAGCATACAGCAGCTCGTAATCCTCATCCTGGGCAATGACCTTCCCAAGGCCAGTCTGCCTAAACTCAAACACCTTTGCTAATAATCGATCTCTCGTGTGCTCGACGTTCGGTAGGACGTCGTTGAGAGGATACGCCAGTTTCATTGATGATGCCATAACTGCATATTGTCAGTCATTCAGTGCTTTTGTCGAACGATGAGTGCCACTTACCGGAGAACAGGTGGCTAATCCGCCAACTCAGCTCCGTCCATTCCTTCTTCGTATACTTCAAAATCTCCTTCTCGCCCTCGCTAGCCTTGAGATCTTTCAAGATGATGACATTCATAGCGTGGAAGCTGTCCAAGATGCGACTCGTCGCGCCCAAAATAAGCTTGAAGCTCTTATCTGGAAAGGGACCTCTAAGCTCGAATTCTGCTGCAGCTGAGGCACGTAGTGTGTCCAGGTGGCCCAGGAATCGCCGAAGCTCGAGCTCCTCGCGCTCAGTCATATATGAGTACATTTGGTGTGCATTGCCCTGGCTCGACTCCAACAAGGTCTGGAGAGGGCCACGTTTCCAAATGAGGCCCATTTTGAGCCACAATAAAGATGTGCCTTTCCTAACTTTGCGGCGTGCTGAGATGGGCCAGATGACTCTCGTCACGAGGATCCCCCAGAGACAACCAACCATGACAGCGACGACACGATGCAGCACAATCTCCCAGATCTCAGGCGATACCCCGCCTTCATCGTCGTCGTCTTCATCATCCTTGACGGACAGTGAGTAAGCATAGAGTGCAGAGAGATTGTACGTTAGCAATATGAATCGACCCATGGGCCCTTTGCCCTGGCCAACAATGATGTAAAAACAGAAGAGGGATACGAGCCAGCCGAAGAAGCCAAGTAGGAAGGCATGTTCGTCAGCTGCAATCCAAGCGGCGATCGCGAATATGGCTCCGAGACAGGTACCGGCGAATCGATGAAAGCCAGTCGTGTTGGAAGCTCCTATCGTCTGCGGTGATATGTTAGCAATCAGAGCAGGCGAAGAACCCCTAACTGAACACGCACCATAGAGCACACCAACATGTAGGACAAGAGACCCCACTCGCCACGCCAATGGCCGTAGAGTTGCCGCGTTGGCTCTATAAAAGACCACATCGCGTAGAGAACAGCGCCGATGCCAACCTTGACAGCATACTTTAGATCATCTCTCCTGAAAGCCGCCAAAGCCACCCAGATGCGGTATGATAGCGGCTGGTCATGTTCGGTCTTGTAAGGATCGCCACGAGTCGATTTCCGATAGATCGGATTGTGTATCTCATGCGAGCCGCCCGGTGTTTGATTCTCACCTTCGTCGGCAAGACTTCCTTCCTCTGGTGACTGTCAACATGACGAAAGATTTTGCGTGGGATTGACCTACCAGAATCATGACCTGATTGCCTCTTCTTGCGCCCGCTCTGCCAGAATTTTAACCACTTGTAAGTCCTTCGTCGCGGGTATTGGTTCACGTTCGCCTTCAACTCCTCGAGGATATCTAGGAAGGATATCATGTCCTCGGCGAAGTCTTGCAATGATGAGCTGAAATAACCGCAACTTGCAGCAACCTCTTCGAAATCAGCTGCTACAGCGGCCGAGCTAGTCCTCGTCGGTATCTTGTTCTTGTATACGGCAGACAGTGCCTCTCCCCTAGCATTTGCGAAGAGCGATTTCGCGTCGACGAGGCTGTGACGGAAGTGCTCGTTTATGGCCATATGATACTCCGGACCAGGCCCAAATGGGAGCTCGGAGAGCACTTCACGTAGAGTGTAGGCAAGAGATTTCTGACATCCTTAGCAGGTTAAGGTGGGTGTAGATGTTGGCTCTTACCATTGGTGGGCCCAGATGAGCAATGAAAACAGAGAACATATCAGCAGGTGTAAGGCTAGATTGCAAAAAGTGAGGGACTTTGTGAGAGCTGCTGTGTAGCTGGCTAGACTCATCGTCAGATACATCCGCCGAAGCGAACGCGGATGCCTCGGCAGAACTCTCGGGCAGCTCATCAATGGAGGCGAGAATACTACTCCTCCTCTCCGTATGACTGAGACTTGGAGAAAGTAGCTGTGGGGGGCTTTGAGATATTGTGTGGTCGGAAAATATGGACGATGTGACTGTGCCATTACCAAAGGCGTTGTCTGACGGTGTTTCGTTCGGGTTCGATTGAGCAAGTAGAGTAAATTGCGTTTCTGCAGCGCTTCGCAACCCACCAATGCTCTGCATGAGCTTTTCAAGGCACTTGACAAGTCGCGCGTTAATCTTGTACTCTTCCTCAGTACCAAGGGCACAGTGCTCAAACTTCGCTTCAGCCAAGTTCTTAACAAGGGTCTTGAACGTCGACTTGCTTGCGTTCGAGGCTCTGACGAACGAGTCGCTCTTGAGATCTTGCTCAGCGCCCGAGAGGAAGCTACGTGTGATCCCGTTAAGAATCTCTGCCATTGCATCGGTCGACCGAATAAAAGTATCGCGGAACTCAGTTCGCGCCGACGTGGGTCGTACGAGGAGAGAGACAGCTGCTGATGCTGTGCAGCCCATGATGATCATTTTCAAAACCTGCCAGACTTTGTTATATGAGAACATAGCAGCCTGGACAGCTCCCTCCTTGGTCAGTACTGTGATCAACGCCAGCGATGTGAGTGAGCAGGCCACGTTGACGAGCGGGCTGCCAAGCTTGTGCTTTGTCCAGCCCACGAGTCCTAGACCGCCGCCACAAAAGACGATGAGCACTATCACATGGCCAAGGACCAGCAGGTGATGCTTCCCAAAATACGCGGAGACTCCCATGGAAGAAAACGAGATGAAGGCCGCATAGAGGAACGCAGCGAATGCCAGTATCACTGCCTCCAACATGCTACCTGCTGACCGTGCAGGGTGGAAATATACGGTTACGGTAGCCACTATATGCTTCCCATCGTTCTTACCCAGCAGCCCAGCAATCGGCGGAACGAATGTGGCCAGTGATCCAAGTATATATGCCAGTGAGCACTTCAGTATACCAACACCGGTGGGACTAGTAGCGTATGCATAGGCTTGGTGGTATTTGTACTTGCAGCTCTCCTTGAGCCACCCAATCCTTCCCATCTCTCGGTGTCGTTCGGGATCGAACTGGCCGGGCGCAAGGAGGAACTCGGAAGACTCGGTCGCACGGTGGGCGGAGGATCTCCGTAGGGTAAAGGTTCTCTTGACGCGCTCGCCAGTCTTAGGTTGTATCATTGTTGCCGAACGTAGCTGGGATATGATGTGAGCTCTCTATCTACATGGACTGCTCAGAGGCCAGGCTTACGCTAGGCCGCAGAAAGCGGCGCTCCGCCGGAGTCTGCGGAGACTCGATACTCATCGTGAGGTACCCGACGATAGTAGAATCTAGTTGACGACCTAAGACATGGCGAAGGGAAGCTGGTGGACGCGCTGGGAAAGGGCCGTTTCAGTGTGGTTGGGGAACCTCGCAGATCCCGGCGTGTGATGACATTGAGGCGCTAAGGCCAAGCTTCAGCCACATTCGTATAACCCTTATCTCTGTCACAGACTTGTGAGACTAGGAAGGTGATTTGTACATAATACATATTCGAACACCGCGAGCAAGCAGACATCTCTTCAAAGTGCATGAAGTAAGAGGTCAACAACCACAAGGAATACGAGAGCCCATGTACGTGATTTTTTCCGTTGATTGGTTGATTAACCGTTAGCGCAGTCTTACATAAATCCACGCGGTCTTTCTCTCCCTCCTCGAATGTCTCGGGTGCTTGTGTCGACTAGATAAACTTCTACTCTACTGCGAAAATTATTGCAAACGCCTTCGCCATGGAAGATGACGATATCGACATCACAGCTGCCATGGGCTTCGCCTCATTTGGTGGTACCAAGAAGAGAAAGTTCGATCACGCAAACTCACCCAAAGCCAAGGTTGAATCAAGCGGCGCCAACACCACCAAACTCGGGATGCGAACGAAGAAGGTAGCAAGTTCCGGAGAAGAGGTTATCGAGGACCCAGCGCCGGTAGCCTCACATGAAGCAGCGCATTCCCAATCCCATCCATTGTCCACTGCGAAAACAACTCAAGAGGCATCATCAAACTCAGGTCTCGCCGCTTTCCTAGCTCGTGGTCAAGCACTCCCAGAGAAAACTCCTGTTTCCCAAAAAACCAACAGGACGCCACTTCAGGATGATCCGCCTGAGACGGATATGATTTCGTTCGGTGGACCGCCAGTTTCAAGGTCGGAGCTGAATGCACTGCGATTTGGTGTCAACAATGAGAATGGAGATACAGCTTACTTCCTTCCAAGCTTTGTCGAGGATCCATGGGCGAAGCTTAAGAAGAGCGG
This sequence comes from Parafenestella ontariensis, assembly GCA_021596325.1. Lineage (NCBI taxonomy): Eukaryota > Fungi > Ascomycota > Dothideomycetes > Pleosporales > Cucurbitariaceae > Parafenestella > Parafenestella ontariensis. The sequence goes on from JAKGDA010000026.1 coordinate 273,517, forward strand.
TGGCGCCTGAAGGTATGGCTTTGAACTTGGTCTGCCCTTGTTTCGCTGATTGGTTATAGAAGAACGCATTACGGCCCAGATGGCGGTTAGAAAGCCCCAACTAGTAATGGCTATCATAGGAGGTTGTCATATATGCGACCCTCACCCTGCTGCGCTCCACGAGCATCCGAGGTTGGCTTGGCTTAAGTAAGTGTGCTGACGCATGCTTCTTAAGGTAGCAGGCACTGCGTTGTATCGCCTGATGAAGGTATTCGAGTGCCAAAAGACAATCTGTCTCACAAGGCATTGACAGAATACAGACCCTGAGCCGAGTTGTGGAGCATGTAAAGGATATGGAGAATGAGCGAACCAAACATACTGCCAAACTGCGGTTGTGTTTTACCAAACAGATCTGTGAATCAAGAGAAAGTAATAATTCATCTCGGACTACTATGTTTGCAAGCCTACAGAGACCAGGTTTTACTTACATCCACTCTTTCTATGATTACAATCCCTTTATGCAGGATGTTAATAAGCTTGATAACCGTAAACTACGTAAAGCTCTAGACCGCTCCCGCTGTCAGGAATTAACCTCATTCACAACTACTCATCCTACCGTGATCGCCGAGGTGAACTCTTCCGTGCTGGGAAACCATACAGGCAACCCCCTCATCAACGAGTCCCGATGCTCGCCGCATCCCGACGGTCATGTTACACAACTTTCCGCTCCCACATCATCCCGGCATCTCCTGTCAATGTCAGACCGCATATTGATAACCTTACATTGACAACATCCGGTTCCCATGCCGCGGTGCCACCACCGGAGACCCTCACACCTCGACCCATGTCCACGAAAATACACCAACAGGATCTCACCGCTTTCATCCTCAATGTCGCGATTCCGGAGTCGCACTTGGGCCGCGATGCTTCCGAAACCCGGAATGTGGGAGCCACAAAGGAAGGGGACCGTCATGGACGCACGACTTTTGCGGGTGCTGGCCAGTGGAGATACAGCAGCAGTCGGGTCACTGCGTGCTATCTTGCTTCCTATGAAACGTGCGTTTGGTGCATCAGTCTCGCTACCTGAAACTCTAAATAGCTGCCGTGCACTCGGCTGCCTGCCTCAGTTTGCCACAGCCAAACAACGTCCAGTGCCACACGCTATTTCGGGGTTTCTTTTGTACGTGATCTCCCGTTTCAAACCTTATAGCCTGGACATTATCGTATCTGCACCTCGCCGTTGTACTTGAAGGTTCCATGGCACAAGTAACTTGCATCGTCATGCTACTACGAGATTGAGATCGCATCGAGTGACAAATCTTGATTATGGACTATGGGAACAGGGACGCGACGCAAACATTAGGTACAGGGTTCCGATCGAATTGAGCACATGACGTCCCTAACCACCCGACATCTGAATGCTCAACACGACAAATAAGTGGTATCACAGCAGCACGCTTAGTCAAGGTACAACCATGGGTGGTCTCAGCGATCCCGTGCGGACGTGTGGTGCAAGAACAATCGCATTACAAGGATATTTACGCTTGACGAGTCCACTCCCTCGGGAGAAGCCGCCACGTTGGGTGCTCATATATAGGCCGTTATATCAACATGTGGGCACGTACAGGAGCGCCACACCAAAAGAGAAATGCTTGGTATGGGTGAGGCAGTCAGCCACAAGGCCCCTTGCTGGTTTGACGCCAGTCCCAATCCAATCTGGTTCCAAACTAGAACGACGACAGAGAAATGATAAGTAAACCGCGCAATATTCCAAACATAGATTCTCGGTTCTATACTCCATTTGCTCCCCAAACACGAATCACGGATCTCAATCGTTCGCAGCTCGCGTATCGGCACTCAGTCGCTGACCAAGGGCCACGTCTGCCGCCGCACCGTTCGAATCCTAGATGTCAATGAGAAGCCCCTATTCGCTCGCTAGATAACCACAAGCGCGCAGCACTTGCATCAGGCGGCGGGCCGAAGTGCCACATAGCTGGAAAAGGAAAGCTGGCTTGTGGACGCTAAAGCAGCGAGGCGATGTGCCTAGGGTGGAGCGGAGTGGAGCGGAAACCGTGAACGACAGCTCAAGACCGCAAGGGCGGAGTTTGGAAAAAGATGGAACCCGTAGGCACGCGATAGTAGGAAAGTCGATAGTAATTCAGGAATTCGTTGAGTGAACAGAATGCCGCTCCCATTTTGGAGAAAAACCGAAACTTGTATACAGTGATCATCCACAGAGTCGTAAGGCATATTGAAGGTTGTCAAGCCCTAGTAATCGACAGGGGCTGGGTATCGTCGCTGGGCTGACTTGTACTGTTCAGGATATTTGCGTGCTGCCCGCTCGTTCAGTGAACTATAGATGTATTAGCCTCATAGTCAGTGCCAGTTCGATGAATACTTACTCTACGCGCTTTTGCGTCCACTGCAGATCCTTCTGCACTTCTTTTGCGGCTCTCATGCCATCTGCGAAGCTTGATCGTGCGCCGGCCAATCGCCGCTGGGCGAGTGCTTGTAATTCGAGGAGTTCGCGGTGTTTGGCATTTAGTTCGCCGGATCTGCATACAAGTCAGTTTTAATGTCGTGAACTGTCTTGGGCGATTGGGATCGTCATCTCAAAGGTTCGGAGACTTACGTTTGCGCTTGCTTCGCCAAGCTACGATCTAGTGGCATTGGGTCAAATGAGCCGTTCAAGCGGTTGCCCATGTAGTCTAGGAGATCCACGCTGGCGGCGCCGCTAGTCGACTCGTAATCGCTCGCACTGCCGGCATAATTGCTAGAAGTTGCTGATGGTTCATAGGACGGGACTCCGGAAGTTGTGACGCTATCTGGTGCCTCAGGTGGTGATGCTGACACGCGTCCGTAGCTTTGCTGGGGTGGGTAGTAGTAGCCAGGCTTCTGTGGCATGTTGATAGGATAGGAGGTCTGGGGGTAATGATAGTAGGCGTGTGTAGCCATGATGATGTGATAGGATGTACTACGGTGATGAGAAGAATGTATGGGTACTAAAATAGTGTAGGAGGGCGATTGAGTCGATGGGTGGGTGAGTGAAGAGTGAATTGAGGTTTGAGTGAGACTGAGTCCAAGGAGTTATGAGCGTGACTGAGTAAATATGATAAGTCTGCAAACGGGTGAAGAAAAGAGAATCAGAAACGAAACCTGCCTGGAACGCACCGCGACGTCCTTTTATACCTTTCACTGGCGGAGGAACGGGGAGCATGCTGGTCCACGGGGCATAGGTTTGACCCCTTCATGCCGGCTCCTGCTTGTAACCCCGCCCAGGTGGTGATAAAGCTGCATAGTCTTACGTCCACTGAGGCCTGTTCCCGCTGGAGCCGGCCAGGAAAGCGTCATTTAGACTGGGCTGGATGATTGTGCCAGACCATGGGCGGCAGCCGATCCACGATGCCTCGGCGGGATAGTGAATGCCAGGGACAGCTAATTGGCCGGGACAAGAAGCTAGTGGAGAAAACACTCAGCTCGTATCAGCAGGAAGGTCCAGTGGGGCGAATTGGCACGCAATGGCAAAAGGGTGCGATTCTGGGAGCAGTGCCGTCGATGACCGGCATCAAGGCGTTGGTAAAGGCAGCAAGACATGGTAAGCGCAGCAGACGCAGACGCCAACGGCAGGCAAAAGCAGCGGCGGTAGTGCTGCAGCTACATGGGTAGTCTGCCTGACGGACATGCTAAGTGTTGTCAAGTTGATGCGTTGGCTCGACAGCACGCCCGCGCCTTTGAGCATGCAATCTGGACAAGGCATATCGGGGAGCAGTAGAGTTGGTCTGGGCGCATCAGACGGGGGTGGCGAGATCTGGGTGCACGCAATGGAGAAGGACTGCGTGCCCGGGACGTACAGGACGCCGGGGGGGCGACGTCTTCTCGCGCTGGATGAGTCGTGGTTCATCGAAGGTCGTCGAGAAATGTTTCGGTCCGGCGCGAGCCCCGCCAGCGCCTGCCCCTCCATGCCCGGTGCGTCATGTTTGCAGGCAGCACTGGGGCCGGGTAGCGGGGCGTCCATTGGCTGCATTGGCGAACACAGCGCTCTGCCCATCGTGATCCCGGCCCTGCGCAACCTCGCACCACATTCACTGGCGTCGGTAGACGTCCCAATTGCAACGACGAAGAGAACGAAGCCGCAGAATGAGTGGCGGTGAAGCAGCTTGTCTAGCTCGCCTCTCTCCATGTGACCACTTCGCACATGCACACAATCCATCCCCTGACCAGAACTGCGACTCTACCTCGGAGAGCAGTGACCTTGTTGATCCTGTATACACGCGAGGACTCGTAGGACTCCCGGTGCATGTAGTCCCCTAGCAAACGCAACCCCACAGAGGCCGACTTAGCTGCCATGGCCCGCGCGTGAGAAGTCAGGAGCACGTACTGCACCGTTGCATTGGCGTGCCAATGGCGTTCCTCTCGAGCCGATCCGGTGTCACAGCTGTCAGGGAGCTGCCATGCACAGTGCTCGTGGTAGGCCACTGGAGGCACCGTTGTACAAAGTGCCCGAGCTGTAGGCGTCAGCCTTAGTGCAAGTCTCTCCCAACTGCAGGCCAGAGCAGTCGACCGGGCCTATCCTACGCAGGAACTATGCGCCGAACGAGCTCCATGAGGCTGATGGCGAGATCCTGTTAGTACACGCATCTTTCTCGCCTTTCACACGTCGCCAAGCGGATGGCCCAGAACTCAGGATAACAAACATGCTTCAATACCGTCTATCTACGCAGGTCTTACCGCGACCCACTTTTGAACGCCCTCTTCTCCGATGCTGTACCCTCACGTATGCAGGCCCCGGTTCGCGGCAATAGCCCGCGACATGACTCTAGCGAATCGGCCAGGCACGTCCTGATCCTGCTTTGCCGTCTCAATGCCGGTCAAGATCTTCTTGATGCCGACCCCTACTTCTGCGCTACCTGTAATTTCCTGAATCTCACTAATTGCACGATGCTGGTCGCGATCTGAGAACGCGCCGGATTCCCGCAGGATATGTGCAAGCTCGCCCTGCGTGTTGACGTTTGGCACGGCGATCTCGGCGTCGAAGCGGCTGAAGAGGTCCAGCTGGGTGAGTACCGAACGCTCGGTCGTTGTTGCAAAGATTAGTAGGCGGCGATCCTGTGCAAGTCAGCTTTGCCATTCTCAAAGTGCAGCGTAGATATTGGTTCGAGGATGTTATTAGAGCTAAAGACGTTCAGACTGACCTTTGGTGGCTGTTTCTCGAGGAGGATCTTCAATGCGACTAATACGCTGTTGCTGAAGCGAGGGCCTATCGGTACCCAATCAACAAGCATCTCGATGTTGTCGATGACGATAACGCTAAGAGGGCTCTTGTATGCATCTCGGAATGTCTTGTCAAGCTGCTGTACCTTCTGCATTTCGCTAAACCCAACCATGTCCTCAGGTGAGATCAGCTTGATGAATGGGTAGCCGGAGTCAATGGCCATTTTGGCGGCTAGCGCTGTTTTACCGCTGCCGGGCGGGCCGTGTAATGCGACAGAAAGGATCGGCGTCGAGTCTGGCTTCCTAACTTGGTTGATGTAGAGTCGACCTTCCTCTAGGATATCCTTGATAAACGGCGAGAAGTGGACAATGCCGCGCAGTAGGCGCTTCCCGAGTTCCTCCTCAGCAACACCGAACAGCGGCTTTACCTCTTCTAGAGCGCTCAAGAAGTCCTGCCGGTTGACCTTCATGTTCTCCACGTCGGGATTGATAGCTGCCATCGTACCAACCTTAATGTGTCGGCTGAAAGCATACGACGATGCTGCCTTGACTAGACCACTGAGTTCAGCTCCAGAGAAGTTCTTCGTAAGCTTAGCCAGCTCTTCAACGTTGACGTCTGATTCAAGAACATCATTGCTACGCATTTTGGTAGTATGAATCTTGAGGATTTGAGCTCGGCCTGACTCATCAGGAAGAGAGATCTCCATATGCACCTCCAGACGTCCAGCACGCAGAAGCGCCTCATCAATCATATCCATTCGGTTGGTCATGCCAATGAGCAGGATGTTGTTCAGCTGGTCCACCCCGTCCAATTTCGAGAGTAGCTGGTTGACTACACTGTCCCCTACGCCAGTGCCACCGCCCGCGCCAGATCCTCTCTGTTTGCAGACTGCATCAAGTTCGTCGAAGATGATGATGTGAAGACCACTTTCGTCACCCTTCTCTTTGTATTCCTTCTCAGCGTCGGCAAAGAGCTTTCGGATGTTCTCTTCTGACTGACCAACGTACTTGTTCAGTACTTCAGGTCCGTTGATAACCTTGGGCTCTCTGGCATTCAGCATCTTACCGATCTGTCGCGCAATCAAAGTCTTTCCGGTACCGGGAGGGCCGTATAGAAGTATGCCACGAACGTGTTGAATGCCCAGCTTATCCACCAGCCCCGGAGGAAAGATGCGTGAAGCAAAAGCTCTTCGAAAGATTGCGCTGAACTCAGTATCCAGTCCACCTATGCCCATATCCTCGAACTTGAACCCAGGTTGGATGATTGAATTCGCAGCCGGCCGCCTGTTAGACGCCTTCAGTTTGATGTCTGTCCGAGCATCCTTGAAGAAATCAATCTGGGTATGGCGCGTGAGAATACCCCGAGCTCGAGGGTCGGTTTGAGGAGGCGCAGAGTTGTCTGACTTTTCCATAGAAAGGTCCACCAACTGTACGGTCCTTATTGACATTCTCAACGGTATATTCTTGACGTCCAGGAGAAGCTGTTGACCTGGTGCGAGGAGCTGGTTCTCGAAGTTCTTCTTGAACTGTGTGGCAAGCTCATCCTGATCGTACGGCGTGTCTGTCGTCTTTCTCGCGGCGAACCCAACTTCCACTTCAACCGCGCCTAGATACGATTGCCCGCCTGTTTGGCTGAACGCGTCGTATGTTTGCACCGTGACAATATCCTGAGGGCCAAGCGTGATGCCTGCCCATGTTCGCTGTGCATCTGTAAGACCGATCTCGCCCGGCTGGCATCCTTGCGTGGGCCGCGCGGAGAGGACGTAGTTGCCGTTGAGGAGGATGTAGATGTCGGACCCATCGGGCGTGGGGGGGAAATCTTGTGGGGAGACGGCAACACTGCGAGTGTCAGTTACCATTCGCATGATCAAAATACTAAGGTGCGTACAGATTGCCGAAGGCGTAGGCGTTGCCGCCAGGGCTCTTGATCGGTCGCAGCTGTCTGGCAGGCCCTCCGCCCCCGCCCGGTGGCCCTCTTGCAGGCAATCGCTGGCCCCCTGGTGGTGCTGCTCCATATCCTGCAGGCTGTCTATCATCGTAGCCTCCCATCCTCGTATCGTGCCCCGGGGATCGCTGAGGCGGAGGTTGTTGCTGCTGGGGTGGCCTGCCGTAGCCGTCGTTGCGCTGCGGAGGTCGCGGTGAGCTTCCAGGAAGACCTGGAAGACGGTCTCGGTTGAACATATTTGGCAAACAAGTCGCAATCGAGGGTAGAAGTAAGGTAGAGAGACAGAGCCGGCTGCCACGTATATACACTGGAGGAAGGCAACAGTGCCAGTACCCCACTAGCGTGCTCTCGAAGTCGTGGACGGCTTCAGGACACGTTACGAGGAACTCAATTACGCGCGATGCGGTGTGTGAAGATTGTTCGTGCTCTATCCAACAGACAGCGATATGTCTGCCGGGCTAAGGAGGCGTGTTGTTGTTTCGAAGTTGTTTCTGAACCAGCTTCGGTGAGTTCGAAGTCGAGCACTGGCCAAGCTGCATCATCCCGCTAGGTTGACGTCCGCTCCGCAGGGTCGCATCCCTTCAATGACACGACTACGCGCAACGACAACAACACCATGATAATATCAATATGGTAAATATTGCCTAGGCTCTGTATTGGCCCGCAAAATTCTCTGACCAGCTCACCTTCTCGCCGCGGCACGCCAAATGGACCAGCTGGCGTTGGACAGCAGCCCTGGGGTGAATCATGTCTCCAAATCACATGAGTGTTTAGCGTCTATATGTCGATTATGTCTTTTTATGCCTCTGATTACGACTGCAAGGTCACTGTCTGCAAATCACGACCTAGTGGGCCTCAATAGCCCTTCCCGCGATGCACCGACTCTCCACCTCCGTACCATAGTGCTCCCATGCGGCAGTTCAATCCTTCCTCCTCGCCGACATTAAACTCGCCTCCGTCGGGTATCGTTCCATCATTATGCTCTGGCCAGAGCTCTCTCTCTAGCCAGCCGTTGATCTCCTCGATTTTCCCTACGAACGCCTGCATCCTCTGCGGATCAGGCAAGCCTCTTTCATCCGCAAAATCCGTGTGATCGATGAACCGACCAATAGTTAGATGACTTGAGGGCACCACATATCGAGAGTCAACTTGGACACCTGCATCGCGGCATAGGCCGAATATGTCTCGGCGAAGGTGGTGGTAAGTGAACTTGTCGTCCTTGATGGTCCGACCCGAGTGAAGTGCTTCGCCAGCCGCAGGCACGAAGCTCAGCGCTAGTGCTGAAGCATCGTAGCCGATCAGCGGCTTGATGAGGCGTGTGCGGTGATTGTAGGTGTAGTCGGTGATGGCTGGAGCCTTGTCTTTAATTTGATCGACTAGCTGTTGAATTTCTTCCGCTGTCTTGGAATGTGTAACTTCCAGTGTCGTGATGTGTAGTTTATCCTGCGGCATGAGCCAAAGACCTGCTTAAGTTGGTCCTTGCTGCGTCAAGGTGGATTACTGTTACTCACTCGGTGCCACCGTCAACAATTCTTGTTGCACGCGGTTGATCAAAGCTTTTATCTTCCGAGTGGGCCGGCCCCAGATGACTAGGCAATGTCTAGAATCTACATATCCCGGCTCGATTGACGGATCGCTTAGTTTCGACAGGATAGGGTCGATGCTGACACCGGCGAAGTTCGCGTCTAGCAACTTGGCTTTTTGCTGAGAATTCCGAGTGCTCCGGTGGAGGCTGTACTTCGACTGGATCTGTGTCTATCAAGCTCACTTAATGTGGGTTGCAATATGATGGGCAGACAAGCTTACTAAATCATCTTCGCATACTGAAATCAACGCATCATATGGATTGCTGAAGGCTGAAGTTGACACACCGCTGAGGTCCTCGAAGTTGTTGCTGGTGGGGACCGGAATTGGCTTCACGACAGACATAGTGCTTGCTGTTGGTCGCTGTGTTACAGTGGCTTGGTGGACGGGTTTAGAGCGACGAGCTCTCGCAATTATATGTATATCATCTGAGAGGAAAGTACATTGCAAAAAGTTAGTTTGACGGGCGTGCATATGCAGCTAGGCAAGTGCTTTCCCCTTCTGGAACCGCGCCTTACTTTATATAGTATCCCACCTGCCTCGGCTATACGTGCTCTGTCCTAACCTAGCGCCGGTTACTCTCCCGATACTTAGGTAGCTCCTCTACGATTTGGCCGCTCCTAAGCTCTGTAGTTTCGTTTGAGCAGCACGTCAAGGCCCGGTTTGTTCCAAGGTTCCAGGCTCGGAAGCACCTGGGCAGGTGCGGCTGTCTGTGGGACCAACGCCAACGCGCGTGCTCCCGTACTTAGCGTGTATTGTTCCTAGATGTGTCGCGACTAGCACCGTGCTTTTGCTTGCTATTTATCGAACATTTCGTTTGCCAGCGGTCTTTCTAGTTGCTTCGTCTTACTCTTTGCTTTCCAATTCATCAACTCACCTCGCTGTGTGCTCTGCACCTGTAGCGATTACCTACATGATTCATTCCTAATACCAAGACGGCGCCGACACCAAGACCTTCGCGAAAGCGACGGCGCGAGTCTGCTGTTCCGATACCTCCGTGGGATGGCGATACAATTGAGGTTCTTCCACGAAAGAAAATCTCGAGCAAACATCCCCGCGAGCGAACTCCGTTGACTGAGACACCGACCAGCGGTGACGCGCCAAATGGAACCCGCATCGCGAGGCCTAGTCAGAGTATGTTTGCCCTCATGCCCGCGGTCTCACTCCACACCGGGATAGACGCTAACTTTACTTGAAGGTTCCGCTACTCCCCAAGCTGTCAGCTCAACGCCAATCCTCTTCCACGCTGCAGCGGAAGTCTTTCATGAGACTATATCACCAAACTGTTGCTATCACTGTCTTACACGTGGAGGCAATGCCGCATACGAATGCGTCACCGAGTATGGCGAGGACCGCTGCACGCGCTGCATCAGGGACAAGAGGGTGACGTGTCGTATGCCCACTAATGAAGAGGCAATCGCAATAGCGGCACGCTACCCGCAGTGCACACGACGAGGCTTCAAGAAGTGCAATGGGGAGAATCCTTGTGACACTTACGTGCGAAACAAAACCTCCGACAAATGCAGGCAACCCGCCAAGACAAACATCAATCGCCAGAGCCTGCCCTCGCGTAGTGTATACAACAACGGTGCAGCCGAAAACGAGCAGGCAACCGTCCGCAAGGCTTCTAGCAGGGTCAGCAAGTCACACGGCAGTGAGCCTAGGAGCCACTTAACGCCTACGCATAATGATCAAGCCGAGCAGCCAAGCTTCATCGAAGACGGGAGCATGGACATCGATAAAGACCATAACGCAGGTAACAACAACTTCGTGTCTCCTGTGCAGACACTTCCTGCTGGAAGTGCGACGGAGCGTTTAGAAGGCGAAGTACCGGATATCCTTGTCAACGAACAGTTCTCTAGGCGCCCTCACGACAAAAGCGTTATACACGAGACATATAACCAGGAAAGCACTACAGATACAGAACGTCAAGGGCGTTTCGAGAGTGTCAAACTTTGGCCGGAAATGCCATGTCTACGACAGTCATTGGCGCATCTCTTGTGTCGGCGATCATAAGCGGATGGAAATCGTTCAAGCCAAACACATCCGCCCCTCAACCACCTACGAAACACACCGATGTTCCCGCGACGACCAGGCTAGTAGCCCATGCCATGAAGCAACAGACTCTTCGTCCGAACGAATTCAAGCAGTTGGATTTACATGGCTTGAAGCATAATGCCGAGCTTAGCGCACGAATGTGCAATTGCAAAGGGGACAAAAGAATATGCAAATCATCGGTGAAGAAGTGTTCAGCCTGTGATCATACAGCTTGTGAAGATTGTGCTGGCAACCCAAAGCACGTATACAGCATCAAATATCCAAAGGGCAGCCGATCACAACACCCGGTCGACTTCGTCAATGAATGGAGACCAAAACTACCGGCGAGACTGAAGTTCGAGACATTTCCTGATGTGCAGCAGTTTGCTTTTAAGGCGAAGACGAGTGACCAAACGATGCGGGCGTTCGTGGATCGAATAGCAGAGGCACAAGTCGGATCGCAATACTTCAGCCTTAGCGACTTGGTGAGACAAGAGCACGCTTGGAAGGCCACATACAACTCACCACAGGCTCGCTTAGAACTCAAGATCGGCCATGATATTGAGTGGCTGCTGTTCGTCACCTGCGACCGAACCATTCCGGGCAACAGCTCCTTGCAAAAATTGCTCGAAGGCCCGGTTGCTCGCGCCCGCATTGCTGGATCGTTACTAGACGCCGCATGGGAGCTGTTCCGTCCTTCTAGTACACGCTGCAGTGTGCAGATGAGCAGTGTAGCGGGGCGGAGTCGTTCCTGGAGATGTCGAATTGGCCTGCCAGGTTTTGAAAGAGAGACCGTCCCCGACACGATCAAGGTTCAAAGCAATGATACGCAAGCGCAAGCTCTCACCGGAGAGTACCACCTTTTGCCGCATTGTGGAACAGCATGCGACAGCCTCTACAAGAGGCCGACTAACCCTGCGCTATATATGTTCTTCGACCCGGACCCAATTACTGATGGCCCTGATAACGATACCGTCGTCTTCAGCTATGACTGTAGCCGAAAGCAGTTTGGTGATGCCCGGATATCATTGGCCGTCTTGGAACCTTCATGGCGACCGTGGAATCTCGAAAACTCTGCTCCAAAAGCCGTCAGCACTACGCTTCCGGGCACTTGGAAACCTGCCAAACTGAACTTGAAGTCAGCTTGTCCTCCAGTGAAAGCAAGCGTGCTCCCAGTAACCCACGGATTAGCAGACTCACCAGAGGAATGCTCGCAATCAATCAAGGTTCTGGGCGTTGAACTCCCCGGTAACCTCCCTCTTCGGGAGATCTCAGACTATTATTGGGCTTTGAAGCAAGCCACACCTCTGCTTTTCGAACTCTCTGAGTGGCAACAATTCAGTGCGCAATTCTCTGGACAGTGCGGTTGCACGCCTCCGAATCCGCTCATAAAATGGCATGTTAACGAGAAGCGTATAGCTACACCATACGAAGACCGCGGGGAGGCAGCCAAGTACGAACGTGCCATCAAAATCCGGGGACCAATCTTTCAGATCCAGCATGCCAGTAGTTCGCGCGAAACACATATTGAAGTTGGGGTCAAGATATCGTCTTTGGTCCATCGTGCGCGCGGCAGACTGGCCCAGCTATGGTCTGTAAGCACTGCATCAACACAGGCTCAGCTAGGGTCTGTGAGCACTGCATGGAGACTCGCTGCCGATCATGCAGAGCTCCCACCTGAGGTATTCCATCGCTTTCACCTGCAGAGTAACTCAAAAGACACTCTTTATACACGGTCTCCAACGCTTCACTACCTACGCCGCACGCAACGGCAGTCACTATCATGGATGGCTGCCCAAGAACTTGGTAGAACCATCACAATAACCGAAGTGGAAGAGGCGGTTCGGCTCGACTTGGGCTAGAGGGCGGAAGCTCGGGCACAAGCTTCTCTTTCGATTCGCGGAGGTGTGCTTGCGGACCTTCCTTCTTTTGGAAAGACAGTGACAACCATAGCCCTCATTCAGAGCGAATTTGAGCAACATACGCCCGATGCACTTCTCCGCTATAATGAGGGCCTTACTCAAAAGCAGCCTAGTCTCTTAGGCTCAGCTGCAACCCTGATCGTCTGCCCTCCACATATTGCATTGCAGTGGCAGCTCGAGTTTAAGCATTTACTGGGCAGTGAGGTGTACAGCGAGTACAATATCCGTTTAGTGAAGAATTTCGCTCAACTACAGGATCTCACAATCGAGGAAGTACGAGACAGTCGGGTCATAATTCTGTCCTGGAGCGTATTCGCTGAGGAAAAGTACATTTCGCATCTCGCACAATTTACTGGCCTGCCCGAGCCAACTACTTCGAACCGCCGTGCTTTTGATGCCTGGCTTAGCCGTACTGTAGGCGAGATTCCCGGTCAACTCGGTGTATTAAAGGAGTGCGGATTCGAGGAATTTCAGGCGAGAACACGGGACCTACTAAAGAAGCGATTGGAGCAAGACGAATTTCAAGCGGCTCTGCCTATTAAGATTCAACACGGCAATGCTTATACATCTTTCGGTTCATCTGCAAAGGCTTCACGCAAAGCGACTGGCTCGAAGGCTAAGGGCAAATCTCAGCTCAAGCGCAAGGTATACAGTCCGAAGGCCGCAAGTCATCCTGTCCCTTTGCTGCATTTGTTCCGTTTCAACAGGATCGTTGTCGACGAATATCATTACCTTAACGATGATAAGAAGACTAGCAACATGTTGACTTCAGTCAGTGTCAAGACAGTTGCTGCACACAAGCGTTGGATCCTCTCGGGAACGCCTGCCTTCGCCAATTTCACAGATGTCGACCAGATTGCCTCATATCTTGGCATCAGGTTAGGCCGCGACTTCTGCGGCGACGGCACAGTCACGACTTTGCTAGAGAAAAGACGCAAGAACAACCAGACCCTAGTCGAAGATTTCCTCTCCCAGACTGATGTCATGTCTCGACAGTGGCACCAAGCACGCCATGAGCACGCACAAGAGTTCTTAGACTTGTTCGTTCGATGGAACGAAGCTGTACTACGCGTCATTGACTGTTCTGAGGAGCTTTTGCCAGTTGATCTGCCCAATGCTCATTATGCCGTTTACTGGGAAGCTTCGCAACATTTCAGCTCCCAAAATATGCGAATCAAGAAGCTGAATAAGAAATCGCGGTCAGACAGAACAGACAGGCTAAATGCCAGTCTGAACAACTCTACAACGGCCGAAGAAGCTCTCCAGAAACTAGTGTTCGAAAAATTGGATGGACAGGCGAAGCTTCACCATCTGAAGGAAACGCGATCAAAACAGTGTCGCCATACCGAGCGGGACTTGTTCAAACTAATGGCAGGCTTAGAAGGGTTGAAGAAGGACGAGGAGCTCACCGAGCTATATGGCCATTTCAAGACGGACATCAAGAAATCCAATTGGCTCGGAGACCAGGAATCTATGGATCACGTTCGTAGTTTCCTCGAAAACGCTGAAAAAACGCCAAACCCAAAGGGATTTCCCGAGCTGAAGTCCCTGTCAAAAACCAATGCGCAGAAACACACCAAGAGATTGCTGTCACAACTTCGGGAAACTACACGCGAGTTGGCTGTGAGAAAGAGGTCTGAGCGTTTCTATAACATCATCATGTACCTCCTGCAGCACTCGTCGCCCAGCGCGGAGAATCGACTACTCAAGTGCAGCTCCCCGCAATGCAGAGGAACAACTGACTTGGCACGTCTCTCATTGATCTCTCATTGCGGTCACAGAGCGTGCGATGCTTGCCTCGAGGGGATGGATGACGGACTCTGCGTCGATCTGATGTGCACTATTCCTATGCAAAGCATGAACTTGATCAAAGTAAATGCTTTTGGCTCTACTCAGAAGCGCAGTGTCGGGCAAGCTTTTGGTACAAAATTCGAGGCCGTCGTTCAAGTCATCAAAAAGCTCCCGAGTGACGACCAAGGCCTCGTCTTCGCACCAAATGAGGAGATTATTAGCCTCTTTGAAGATGTCTTTAAGCACTATAATATTTCCTATCATTCTCCAAGTTCTCGCAAGCGTGCGGATTCGGCAGCAATGATGGAGGACTTCAAGACTAACAAGGACCCTTGCGAGCGAAAGAAGGTTCTCATCCTGGACTTAGGCAGTGAATCTGCAGCTGGCGTGTAAGTCAATGTACCAGATATGAGTTCCCAGATGCTAATCACGAATAGAAACTTGGTCAACGCTAACCATGTGATTTTCGTCGCCCCTCTGCTGGCGAGGACCCAATACGAGTACGATTCGGCTATGGTGCAAGCCGTTGCTCGCAGTCGGCGATATGGACAAGAGAAGATAGTCCATATCTACCATGTCACAGCGCTAGGTACCATTGACGTGGACATTCTCGAGCACCGTCACAAGCGTAGCGACGGCACCACAACTTCAAAATCGACACTCAAGATGCCTAAGGCGGGTTCTGTGAAGGAAAAGACAAGGTTGATTAAGAACAACGCTGGCCTGATGGCCTTGGTGCCTGCTTCCTGGTTGGATGACCAGCATAAGCGACAGCTTTTGAATGTCGACGCAAAGCCCCGCGGCTTCAGCTCCTTGATCACATTCTCTGAAATGTTCGGGCACGACGATGACTAGAAATGCTTACGTTGATTTGACGCAAGCAGAACTTGTTTCGGCGGCTTTGGTTTCACCTCATTGTTGCGCTGCGCAGATTGCTTTTTTTTTTCGATATGCGGTTGAAATTTCCATTGCAGTAGCCGCACCGGTTACTAATGACTATTGCGCCATGTCTGTTCCTGTATAACATTTCAGCGTGTCCAGGAGTTTTGTTTAGCTAGCATTATACCCAATTCAGTCCGAAGCATTTCGTATCATACATTAACTTTCTCATCGCCTATCCTCCTTGACGACTGCTCGCATTGCTTGCTAACACTCAGCCAGATGGTATAGGCACTTTAAGAGCGACATAGCGAGTCAGAATAGGTTATTGCACGCAAGGACGATTTAGAACAGGTATTATAAGCATCGCAGTAAGCAGCACAGGTTAACCATGGTTCTCGAAGAAAGCGATGTGATCATCTACTCGACGGCAGATCAGCATGTCTTATTATATCTTAGACTCACGGACTTGCCCAATCCTCCTCTTGAACAGTGTCCCTTTGTCCATTAGCAGCATGTCGGGCGTGCTTACGCGATCCCTCGCACAACCTCGACGCCCGACCCGAACTAATCGGCGTAGCATCGACTCGCTAAATTTAACCTAACGCAGCAAAGCCTCAGTCTCGAATAGGACATTGCTCGCAATGTATACGATCCTGCACATGACATCGCCCTCGAACGAGGAAAAGGTATCTTGTTGTCTGCTTTGACACGATCCTGCAACTTTCACCGATCAGGCAAATGCTGGAGCGCAGTGTTCGACATTGTTTCTGGAGAGATGCCGGATTTGGCAGGTTGGGGGGAGAAATTTGCTTGAATTGTCTGGTCTCTGCCAGTACTCTGTCCGCATCTAGTATTGCGCAGGGTGAGGCTAGTTGTTTTCGGGTGGAGGTCGCACAGCGATGCACATAGTATCATCTGCGAACTCCAAGTTGTCGGACAAGACGGAATTGAACCACCACACGGCAGAGCTGATGGCAAAGCTTGACTATTACAAGAGTGTTATCGTATACCTTGACGCCGGGAGGAAGATTTTAGGGAAGATTAGACCCGGGTGCCTAAGCTCTAGGCTTGGTTAGCAGTTCCAGAATTATAGTTGAGCACTTCCTATGCACTCGGTGTAGTAAGAAGCCGGACGGAGCAGCGCCTTCAACACACACTGAAAGCTTCCTCATCACGATCGTTACATTCATGGGAGATACAAAACGACGAGGGAACACCCGATCAGATTATGCATCATCAATATTGGTAAACAAGGGCCAGAAAGGAACGCTATGGACAAGGACACTGCCCTTGTGACGCATGCCAGACTCCGACTATCCGACCTGTAAGTATATAGCAGGAGGTATTTATACGGAATCAAAGCGCCTTATGGTTAGTATACAAATCTGTAACACCGAGCCTCACGGAACTCTGCATGCTTTTCGCAACTGCCATGTCTTTGGAGAGCTTTTGTTCGCCAAACGCCTTGCCAAATGAAGTATGACCCTAGGCTTCCGCCCCAGACACTACTGCCTCGATGTTTTCGAAGAGTCTCGCCGCCTGTAATCCGTTCTCTTTGATTGCAGGGCTCTTCATTTCCTTTCTCAAGTATGGAGAGGTCCTCGCTGACACGATCTCATATAACCCATCGGTAACTTGCATATCGTCCCGCCGTCTCGGATTTTCGGATGATCTTGACTACCGCTCCTCTCCTCAGCCCCAGGTACTTTGCGACCGGGTCGGTAGACTGGATTCTGGGCAACTGCGTCTGCTTCAACCGATAGCGCTGAAGCAACTGTTCCTTCTCCTCGGCGCTCAGTAGTACGTGCTTAGGCACAAGCTCGTGCTTTGTAATGTTGACGAGCAGATCCTGCTCAACAAAGACCTCGACCCCGCCCTTTGGTCCATCGCTCATTCCCGTTGCGCCTCGCAGTAATCGGACAGCCATGCCTGTCATGGGCTTTACGGTCACCATGATTCCAGAGTAGAAGGAGCCATTCAGCAGATGTCCCATGTAGTCGCGCAGTTGCTTGAGGCCGACGTTCTCGTCGCTGTTGAACTCGACCCATATCGTGCCAATCTCAGGTGTTGGGTTGGGCTCTTTCTTGGTTGGGGCTGGGGTATATTTGAGCAGCATTTCTTCCGAAGGTTGGCAGGAGAAGTTCAGGCGTGAGCGGCTAGACAAAGGTCAGTAGGCTGGCCAGGATGTGAGCGATACAGAGGATACGCACTCTGGCTCGCCGTCCTCGCGCGCATATTTCCGTGCAAAATCCTCCAGTGACAAAGTCATGTCGTCCTCTACAATCATATAGCCCTTTGGAAGAGTCAGCGCGCTCGGTCACCGTTGCAGAGGCGCAGGCGCAACAAACCCGATCGTTCATCATCTCCTTCGCTGTGCGCCAGACCCTCCACATGCGTATCAAACTCGGCTGATATTTTTCGCCCTCCATACTCGCTGCGGTGCCGTCGGCAGTGTTATGAGGGAGGAAACAGTCAGGGCGGTCGTCGTCGCGCAGATGAAAGAAAGGCGCCGCGTCAAAGAAATTGTTACGAGAGAGACGGCAGCGGTTGCTCTTGGCGCGCATAACCGCGCACGGACTGGCGCTAGATGCCCCGCCCAATTCGGTCGCGAGCATCAACCAGGCGCGACCATGGCCGCCTCGAACGAAATACCGAACCTCAAGACACTCCTCGGGACCCGCCGCGGAGGAGCACCAAGAGGAAGAGGACGTGGAAGAGGTGGGCTGGGCAGTTCTAGCCAAGAACGAGACGTGGTCAAGGACAATGCGGTCAAGAGTACCGACCAAGATGCTGCGGGGAGCAGGTTGAGCTGTGTAGAGCTGGGCTATCTGCCTGATCCATATGCGAAGCTATTCGCAACGCAACAGTCGGTAAGAAGGCTGCCTTTGCTGAACAGAGGTAAGCACGCACAGCTTCACCATGCCATGCCGACCTTTAACGCGACCAGGCACTTATGTCCGCACCTCCGCAATTGACCACCTGGTCACCAGGTTCCTACTCACAAACCCAGCCTCTGCAAAGCAGATCGTCTCCCTCGGCGCTGGAACGGACACTCGCTTCTTCCGTCTCCTCGATCTCTACCCCGAAAACCGCCTGACGTATCACGAGATCGACTTCCCCACGAACACAGTCGCGAAAATTGCTGCCATTCAAAAGCAGCCACTCCTCTGCCGAAAGTTACCACACATACCGTCCACCTCAACGACATATCACTCTGAAACATACAACATCCATGCGTTGGACCTGCGGACTTTGGTCGCCTCCTCGGACGGAACACCACTACCTGAGATACCGAACCTAGATCCCCATATTCCAACCCTCATTCTATCAGAGATGTGCCTAGTATACCTGCAACCCTCCATAGTCCAGTCGATAATATCTTCGCTGCTGACGCACTATCTCCACCCCGTCACGCCGGCCTCACTGGTCCTTTACGAGCCTATCCTACCCCAGGACGCCTTCGGCAGAACCATGATATCCAACCTCCAGACGCGCAACATCCACCTGCCCACGCTTACTGCATATCCAGAGCTCGGCGATCAGCGCGCAAGACTGCGAGGCTATGGGTTCAAAAAGGGCGCAATGGCTGCCGACACGAACTTCATTTGGCGACAGTGGGTCAGCGAAGAGGAGAAAGAGCGCGTTGCCGGGCTCGAGTTCCTAGACGAGCTGGAGGAGCTGGAACTGCTTCTCAAACACTACTGTGTTGCTTGGGGCTGGAGGGACGGCGAAAGTGACGTATTCTCGAATGCTTGGACGGATATTGTAGAGTAGGGTGAGTGGCGAAAGCAAATGGGGTAGGCTTCTCATAGAGGCAGCAGCGTAAGACTAGTTGGACTGGAAGGCCATGGTCTCCGTAACGAGGAACATGATAAATACGAAGATAAGTGCAGGAACTTTTCACTTGACATGAGGTGACACAATGGCATACCTAATGACTGACTCTCGTGCCGTGGAGATAATCAGAAGTAACATTTTGACTCTAAGGTAGTCCTCAACCACGGTCTTCGTGCTTAAACTTAACATTCTAATATATATGCCTAGATAGATTTAGTACCTTAAAAATATAAGGTAGTAACCATTCAGGATATTGAAGATATATAGGATACTTTAACACTAACTTATCTCTCATCATTATGACGGCGATAGAGACTGTGTGCAAAGACGGTACAAAGATACACAGGGAAAGCCACCAAAGACGCTAGAGAAATTGGCAAGTGAGCAGGCTTCCCCACACAACCGGGCGCAAATTTTTCTGCGGCACCACCCCACCTCTACCATTGCTAATCATACCTCGGGTTACTTCTTCATATGTCCTGTCGTCTCGTCTGCGCATTACAGATATATAATAAAAATCTGTTTGATACTTCATCAAATCAGTCAATCAACCAGGGCTCGTGGTTTAGTGGTATAATACTCCCTTAGCAGCTCCAGATCACCTGGAATTGAATTGGGAGTGGTCCGGGGTTCGATTCCCCGCGAGTCCAGCTTTTTGGCGCTTGTTTGCGTTCTTTTTGTTGTTGTGTTGGCCTATAGGGGCAGGTTTCGGGCGTGGGTGTGTGGATGGCGGGATGCGTGACAACAGCACTTCGACCCCCAACCAAACCACGAGGTACCGTTGTATACCATCCTACAACCCGTCTCTCTCCTCTGTTGCTCAATATAAATAATGATTATTATTTTTTACATTATATGCGTTGTCTCTTAGCTCCAGCGAAAGACCAGCGTCCGTTCCCAGTCTTGCGCCCAGGCTGGAGACTTTGCAACAGACCTCTCCTCCCCACCCTTTGCTGGACAAGATCAAGTGATAGCCTTTGGCTCTTACTCCCATTCTTCCGCCAAGCCGGCTAGGCAGGCTATGAATATGTCAAAGCTGCTGGAGAGACTACTTTAACCGAGTACGGGTTTTATGCATGCACTGCGTGTACCTTGGATCTAAACAGCATGTTGCAAGCATGTTATAAGTAAATTGGTTTCTTCCTTCAGATATTTGCATACTTTTCTCCACGTAAGTACTAGGAGTAAAACCGCGCGGCTGACGCATAGAAGAATAGCGCTTGCGACTGTAACCTCTCTTCACCTTGAGCATCAGTTTCGTCTGATCACTAGCATGAATCCTTTCTCGAGCGAGCTAAGGAGACAGAACGCGAGGGTCCTTCTGCAATTGGCTTGAAGTAATCAAGTTATTATTTGGTTATTCAACTACTACTCTTCTACCTTCTGTCTTCAGCTCTCCTCTTCTCACTGATTCTACCAACATGACAACTAGATACCAACGTCCAAATGTGGGTATACCAAGCCAAATCGAACCTCAAGCTTCGGCGCTATTAGTCTTCGTAGATGCCCAAAACTCCGAGTAGTGATAGATCGCCGGATCGCTCTAAACATGTCGTGGACAAATGACAGAATGATACTAAAATGATGCGTAGCAGTGGAGGCTCCAGCTCCCAATGATGAACAAGAATGTAGCAAGAACGTCGCTAGAAGGGCAGCAAAGATCAAGTGTCCTCATGATGGAAGCACGGTTTTCTCATCGTGTCCGTCTCGCAATATGGGTCGGCTTTCCCTCGATTGAGGCTCGCCGTACGCCCACTTCGTGGCTGCGTTGGTCAGGTTCGCGCATATTGGGTCCACATGCCTCACCCACAACGCCGCGCACCGGTAGAGGATGTAGTAGAAGATGGCAATGGCGATGAAGATGTGCGGAGTCGAGCCGCGCTGGAGATCCATTTGCTCTCCCTTCTCGTTCTTGGGTGGGTTCATTGCGGAGGGTAGGTAGATTATCCAGGTGAGGACAGTTTTAATAAATGTGTTGTGCATAAGGTAGACCGGAAATGAAACACGGCCAAGGAAATTGAAGACGGGTGATGTGAGTATGCGACGGGCGTTCCGCGAGAAGAAGATGCCGAGGAGCACGGTCGAGGCTCCAATGTGGTCCCAGTATCGTCGCACGTCCGATTTCTCGACGGTGATGCTGTGCATGATTTTCTGCATGACGTGCGACCAGTGTGCGTTTTGGGGGGAGTCCTGAGGATAGCCTGCGATGAACATGCCCACGATAATCATGAGCGCAGGTACCGGGGCTGGCAGAACCGAGGTCGCGGAATCCTTGTAGTGGTTGTGCAATTCGGCTACGAACATGCCCATAACGATGTTCAGGCCTTTGAGCGCGCCGATTGCGAGTCCTGACAATGTTAGCACTGCGCCGAATCTCCTCATACCAGTCCTGGCTTACCCTCGCCGAGCTGCCAGAAGTAAATGTACAGCACAGCGTAGACTATCATGCGCGCTTTCGGCTTGACCAGGGCAGTGGCAAACATGGTTATGTACACCAACATGCTGCCTTCCAAGAATAGATGTAGCGTCCACTGTGTGCCATCGTAGTCATTCCAGCCAATTGTCCATGTCTCCACTTCCGCCTTGATCAGCGACCGGAAGGCTTGCCATATTGTTGGCTCTTGCCGATGCCAGCCCTGTCGGATCCACGTCGAATCGACGTGCTTCGTCATGTGGTACGCGTTGGTGTTGGCGAGGAACCAGGTCAAGAATGTCGCGGCCATGGTGGGCAGAATAAGCCGTCCCGAGCGGGCAAGAGCGCTCCTCGCAATGCCCGTGAATGCTGCATCGTGGTTCCCGGCGCGCGACTTACCGATGGGCCCTATCGAGTTTACGTAGCCCGTAACGAGGAAGAAGATTGCCACAGCGCTGCGGCCACCGACGGCGAGGCGGAAGAAGGGCAGTTGGAAGAGGTGCGGTGCGGTCTTGGGATCGGGCGCCGGCGAGTGCAACCACGGTACGAGAGCAGTACACAAGTGACCACAGACGACCATGAAGGAAGCTATACCACGGAGGCCCTATAGGACTGTGTTAGCCGTAGTGACACGGGCGATCGAGATGAGCGGGTGTGACTTGCATCTATCCAGTTGGCATCGCGGGGAGCCATTGTGCGATGTGTAGAGCCGTCCAAGGCCAAAAGCAAATATTATCCAACGACTATGGGGGAGCTATGAATTAAAGAGCGTATTACGCATCGCCTTGACTCTAAGCTGTCGAGGCGAGGGTTCGGGATTGATACCACTGTACGCCGTTCGGACGAGGAAGGCCAAAAAAAGGGGAAGCAAAGAAGAGGGTATCCGTATGGATATGCGCTTCAAACGTCGCTGCGCGGGATCAAGGCCAACGTCAGGAAAGGGATAGGAGAGCAGGAAGACGTTGCGGCTCGCAGCCTCGCATGGGTTTTTGGAAATGCACCCTGCTTAACCCAGAGGGGACCGCATCTTCTTCCAGGAACGCGACCCTGCAGGTCGGACGCGGCTCGCCAGGGTAGGAGGCGGACACTTGACGCTTGACTGGTGCCAAGAAGGGCAGGTGTGGACCTTAGTCGCTCTCCCTTCCAACAACTCCGGTCGCTCACGGCGTAGTATCCACGGGAATGCATGGCGTATGCGACTCTAGGAGGGCAGCACTTATTACTGATCCCTGATCATTACTAGCAAGTGTCGCGTGCAGACGAGCACCGAGCGGGTGTGCGGCATTCCACGCTCAAGCCCTCCTCCTTTAGCCTTGGCAGCTCCAGGACACATTGCTCGTGGCCTTCTCTACCCCATCGCTTTGACGTACAAAATCTCCGCATCTCGAAGGCATGTAGCACCGCCAAGACAACTCCACGGCGTAGAGTCTCCCTAGAAATAGACATGCGATCTCTATCACACACAGCTCTCCCGTCGCGCGGCTGGTACGCAGATTTTGATACTGGAAACAAAGTCTTTCGGGTATTGAGGCGTCGGCTACCGGCCTCTAAACGAACGCCTCAAAAATCAAGCACGCGGAAAGATATCGTCTATGTCCTTGGCGCTTACGTGGAGGTTGCTCTAATTGTCACATCTCCTAACTCAGTCAGGGGTGGCCGGGAAACGTAACGTACTGTACGCCTTGGCTCCAGATCTTCACATTTCGATACATTGCAATCTTATGCCTGTTGGTCCTCGAACCCAGAGTTACTATGTCATCTAAAGCTTCGACCTTTGCACGAAGATTTGATTTAGGAATTTACCGCCACTGCAAGGTGGAGAAGGATTGAACAGACTCCTGGTTCCCCGCGAGTAATGTGGCATCCAGCAAACATCGGAAGTGACAGAACAGAGAGTTTTGAGTTCCATAATGTTCCCAATAACGCGCTACTATACGTACTATTATAATTTATACGGGGAGCATACCATATTCCTCTATAGGACATAGATGAGGCGACATTCGCTGTACTTCGCGCATTTCGTGTCTGCTATCTCCGTCACGAAAGCGGATGATCTATCACGTACAAAAGGTTAGAGCATCTTATTTTGCAAATGTAGGAAAAAAAGTATACATCCTTACTCACGTGCTAAAGTCAATCAATGCGACGAAATACATTTAGCACTTTGATAACAAAATAGTTTGCAAATCAGATTGTTGGCGCCCAAGCTTGCTAATCCCTAGGACTCCTCACAATACTTATACAGAGTGAAATCCTTCATACAACGCCTGAACCAGCGCCCATTGCGAGCCTCAACGCACACCCAGTACAATCCCAAGGATATCAGAAACTCCCGATAATCAGGCTATAGATATGATTCAGTTGCTTTATGCATGATCCCCATCGCCCGTCTCATCGTGGTGCATCTCAGTTCCGTGGAAAGCATCCCCAAACGCCGAGTCGTCTACTAGATCTAACCCCAGGTTGTCGTCATGGCCATAGTCAGCCAATGCATCCCCAGCGCTGTCCAGGTTGTCAAAGCTTCCAAAGTCGGCAGTATCAAACATGCTGCCTGCCTCAGCCTCGACGGTAGACGAGGGCATGGCGGTCGATTCACTTGTCGGATTATTGCTCGTAGTAGGCGGCTGAGCGTTGCCGGCGGACTGTGACGTATTTCCTGATCGCTCGTCCACCATGACCCACTCGTCTCCCTTGTCTCCCGTGCCCGTCATGCCCGACATTTCAACATCGAGATCCAAGAGGTCGTCTCCTACATCGACATCGAGGTGTGCGTCTCCTTGATCAAATGTTGACGACTGGTTAATATTACCTGTAGGCGCGCTTGGTGTTCCGGAAGCGGATTGCGACTGACTGGGAGGTTGCGATAACCGAGGGAGTGAGATGTTGCCGATCGGGGTTCCTGAGAGTGAACCAGTGCCGTATTGATCAAGCAAGCTCGCAGCGGAGTTCTCCTCCAATGTTCCGTCATTGTTGGTACCGTTCGATGCGCCGTTTGCATTCTGTTGATCACCGTCGCCATTGACATGGGCCTTTGGCGGTGAGGGTTGTTGCGCTTCAATGAATCCACCCTTGTCCACGCAGACGACCGACTTCTGAGAATTGAACGTAACTCCTAACGACTTTTCCAAATCTTGCACGACGGCTTCTGCCGGATTGACACCGTCAACGTCGCCATCTGTAGAGCGAGCTAGATCTCGTAAGCGTCGTTCAGCCTTGATGTAGGTTCGGGTCCGCTTCAACTGCGCCATTTTCCGTGCATGTTCAGCCTTCATCTTGTCAATCTCAGCTTGTTCCTTTGACGTGTATTCTGAGACTCGCTTCTCAAAATCCTTGAGTTGCTCAGGGTCCAGCTTGTAGTAGTTCTTAATCCTGTAGCTGTCCTTCGCTGTTTCCGGGTTCTCCGCCCCTGAGACATCTAAAATTCCTGCAGTAAGAGGGGCAAGCTCGCCCATGAGGCCCAGGCCAAGATCGATGGGCGCAATCTTGCCAACAGCATACGGGGACGAGAATATCTCTTCCATCCACTCATGGTGTTGCTTGTATCTCGACAGGCTAATCTCGCGAGGGGTCAAAAAGTCAAAGGCATCCTGGGTAGCGTTCTCCTCCTCTTCAAGCGATGTATCCGGCACCACCGCACCAGCTACGGGTTGACGGGCTTGGGGCTGGGTCGGCAGTCGCGGACGCTTAGCCGGCGGAGGCTGCGCAGTATACGGCCGGCCTGGTTGCATTGGGTTGTAGTAAGGTTGCTGGCCTCTCATGGCTTGTTGACCGAACTCAACCTTGGGCCAGTTGGCTTGGTCAACAAGCATGAACTCTTTGCGCATCAGCGGACCAGCAGTCTGTAGCTGAGCGCGCATCTGTAACATCGCCTGTACTTCGCGGGGAATCGGTATCTGACCAGCTGGTATCCTGTGTTGCGCTTCTGCTGGCCTGTAATGCACCAGCCACAGGTTGGGATCAGTGGTGCCGGGTCCTGCCGCGATCCTGTAGCGAAAGCGAGCATGTAGTGCAAAGGGTTCGTGAGGGTATGTGTAGCCGCTGTTGTGGACAAGGACTTGGAGAGTCTAGGGGTGTTAGATAGAGCGAAATGGAAGGGTGGCCTAGAGAACGCATACATAGCCTCGCACGTTCATGTCGTAAGCGGTCTCCGCATCCGCCCAGACCATTCCGTCGGAGGCAAAGTGCGTTTGCATGCGCGGCGGCTGCCATGTAAGGATGACGGTGCCATCTTGAGGGGGGGACGCGAAGTAGGTCCAGGCGACGGGGGACGTGTCGCGCACAATCTGCGGGCCTTTGATGAGGTATTCAAGCGCCTGGGCGGGTTGAAGACTCGGCAGAGTAGGGAAACGGTAGGAAGATATCAGGTGAACGTGGGCAAGCTATGCAATTAGCAAGGGGAGGCGGTCGGGGAGCCACCAGTGCACTCACGAGGTGGTTAGGCACCTGCGTACTCGGGTCGGGGGGAGTGTACGATTGATTCATGCCGTACATGATGCTTCGTTCAATGCGACAGCGGGGCTGCGTCGCTCAAGCCTAACGGACGGGTGATGGTGCGGGCGCGAGAGCTGGGTTGAATGTCTCCAATCTTTTGGCGCGCGTTGAGCAGCGCAATGCCTCCGCCAAGCGTTCGCGCAGGCGCTGACTAAGCAGCTACACATTCACTTTACTGTCACGTGACCGTTTCCGTCGAATCTATAATGGTGTTACGAGGCTGAGCATTCGAGTTGAAAAGTATCCCTGAAACCCTTCACCGAACTCAAGTCTGTTTTAGCAAGACTAATCAGGACCATATGAAGGCTACATGGTGACGAAGCAAGTCGTTCTATTGTATGGGCGTGCATTGTCATTATCACAAAGGTATCTAACAAGAGCGAGTGGCCGATAATACTACGCCGTAGGGTATCAAACCAGTCCAAGTAAAGCATTCAAAAACCGAGCAAATCCTCCTCAGCATAAACGCATATAAGCATGGAACAACCGTGGACTAGGGGGACAATCTAGGAATACAAACAAAGTGAACAAGGTACCCAATAAACTCCCGTCTGCCGTCTCTTTCCGTTAGCCAGTACAAGTCGTTGTTTCGCGCTTACATGTTCTCAATGACATGCGAGTTGATCGCGCTCTGGAAGCCATGGCTATTCCCTCCATACTCCCTTGCCGCATCACTCTGCACACCAAGGGCATTGTTGCCGGCCCCATGCGAGCTGGGTCCCTCACCAACAGCGTCGGCCTGCGCTAACGCACTTTGCACAGTTTGGTTCTGTGCTGGCAGGAAAATTACTTTAGAGTTTGCTGTTTTGGCCATCGCCTGCATAGCTTCCAGATATCGAATTTGCATAGCCGGCGCAGACGATAATATGTCTGCCGCTTGCCGCATCAACTGCGTTTCGTTGTTAGTGTCTGTTATGAGCAAAAAAGTGGGTTGAGGTGGTGTGGTTGTGGTTGGGGTCGGTCGTGAGCATAGGGTGAATGAACATACCTTGGCCGACTCTACTTCAGCACGGGCCGCAATGACCTTGGCTTCTCCAGTCCGCTTCGACTGGGCAGCCATGGAGAGCGAGTCTTGAAGCTCTTGACTGAAAATAATGTCCTTGACAAGCATAGATTCAACTTCGACGCCCCAGCCCAGTGCGGTCTCTTCAATGATCTCGCGGATGGACTGTGCAATCTCCTCGCGGCGCTCAATGACGTCCTGGAGCACACGCGCGCCGACAACGTGGCGGAGCGTGGTTTGCGTTCGCTCAACCAGCGCCTGGCGGATATTGCTGATGCTAAAGGCAGCCTTGTGGGGCGACGTGATGCGGTAGTAGATGACAGAGGTAAGCTGGAGAGAGACGTTGTCCTTGGTCATGCAGACCTGCTTGGGCACCTCGACAATCTGGATCTTGATGTCGACCTGGACGAGCTGCTCGGAGAGCGGGTTGATGTAAACGAGACCTGGATCGACAGCGCGGGCGAAGCGACCGAACTTTGTGACCAACCCAACATTTCCTTGGTTGACGGGCTTGTATGGGTTTGGACAGACGACACAGCACGGAATCGCTCCAAGCGTACCAATGCAGCCTCCAAGTGTGTTGATCTGCACAGCTGTTAGTGGGAGGTAAACGAGCTTCATGTGGTGTAAAGCTTGCCATAGATCCATACCACCCGTTGGTATCGGCATCAGCGTCGTCAGGCTTGATAACTCTCGCATAGCTGGGCTGCAAATCCTCTCTGCGTGGTGGTTGAACCTTCACGATGGGCTCGTCCAAGCGACTTGCCCCCGCGCCATTGATAGGTGCCTTGCCGTTAATGTCGCTCATATTTGCAGATGTATTCTTATTTTCGATGCTCGTGTTATCGTATAGGATAGGTCGAGAAGAAGAAGTAGTAGACTCGGCGATGGTGTGGGAGTCGTGAGTATGAGATGTGACCATTATTGTTTCTTTGGAGTCGCAGAGCGGTTTATATGTACCACGCAACGAGCTGGGTGCAGAGCGGGGAAGCTAGCTGCTAGCATGTGCACACCCCTGCGCCTGCGCTGCGCTAATTCACGATCACTTGGCCACGCTTGGGGCTGTGTTGGATCTCACGATCAAAGGGTTTGGAAGAAATGCTGAGATGAGGAGAATGACAAGAACCAGCGCACTCCTTTCTAATGTTGTTTTCACCGGGCAATGAAAGGCTGTGTTGCACGTCCTCGATCTCTATCTCAGGTCGCAGCTTGAGACCCCTTTGACAACTCGAAACCTCGAAGACCTCGGATTGCCCGCCACGTGAGATCGGCGAACGCAGACCATCAAGGCCGCCCACAAAGTGTCCACAAGCCGCCTAGCAACCCAGAGTTGACTAAAACGCTGTATACGGTGCCCCACAACTCGATCCGTGGTCTGCCGGTCAATTCGTGACGTATCCGAGGCAGATTCGATACACATACTTGACCAAGCAGATCTCGCGCTCAACAAGTCCAGACGTCAACGATTTGTTCGTTCAGAAGCTATGCCGTCTCTGCCGAGTCCGTCGATCACGCGCCTTGGTATCCGCCCTACCGGCAGGGTTAGCACTGTGGCGAGTGCGGCTGCGGCAGGGTTCAAAGAAGTGGCACGGATATAGTCTTGGTAAGGCTGAAGTTTGTGGCCTAGTTATTTCCGCAGCGCGTGCCTCAGGCACAGAGACATGCTGTGTTGTTGGTGGACGTTTCTGACTGTCAAAGAAGACATTTACTGATCTCATTGGTCGTTGGACTTTACGCCCGCCAACCGTTGAACGCCCAATGCAGGAAGCATGGCACGAAAGCTATCTACAGAACCCAAGACATAATGTTCCTTGGTAGCTCAGTCTGCAGCCGATCAATCCCTTCCTTGTTCTCGTGTGCGCCTACAGACTGCACATAATCCCTCATACGAGGTTGTCAACTCGCATTCGGCGTATCCACGGTCTCTTCAATCGTGACCGGTCAAGCGTCATTTCCCCCCTCAGGAAGCACTGCCACTCCAGGCCCTTCGTATTGAGCAATACCTCATCTAGAAAGCTCGAATGACATCGCCTCGTTAAGGCCCTCCTCCTGAACTGTGCCCTACGCCAATTCTTACTCTCTCGTTGTTTGACGCCCGTTTGGGGTCTGTGCGTGCTATGTTTGCTGCATGGGGCACAGTTACATAGCCTGGGAACAACAAACGCCGCATCGCCATGTTTCCCTGCCCCACGTGCGCCAGGGATATAAGCGCTCTGTGCCGACTTCTTCAAGTACTATCCATAGACTTGACGGGTTGCGCCTCCACAGATAAGTAATACTTCGTTTCATAAGCAATAAGACTTATTCCAGCAAGTGCTAGATTGTGAGTCAAGTGGTTCATTGATCATTATCGACCGCTCTGGAGGCCAGTTTTCATGGTTGAGATACTAAATCATCACATTACTGCGGTTGAGACACTAATTTGTCGCATTACCGTGGTTGATGATCGAGAAGCAGCCTGGAACAAATAAATCGTTAAAAAAAACCGCTCCTTAGTGCACTACAAAGTTCAGCGAGAACAGCTTATTCAGGGGCTCACGCGCAAAGATCTGCTGTCAGGACTAATCTTTTTGGGTTCGACCAAACGTAAGCGAACGAACGAGATCAAACAAGAAAAATGCGTGAACAGACCTGAAAGTTATAGATACTTCTAGTTGAGAAGTCGGAGTGTGGTGTGAAGACAGCCGAAGAAGTAGTGTGTTGCCACTATGTAAACGGGCTGATTTGTATGTGAGGTATAGGGTCACATCGCACTGAGTTACTCCCCAAATTTTTGAAAACAGATCGAAGTCTTGATTTTAGATTATCGAGGACCTCCTACTAGAGTGAAATAAAGCAAGGATGCAACTTGGCGTGCGAACACTAGTAGTTGAGTAGGTGAACGCCTTGCAAGCTGTGAACAAAAAGTGAGTAAACTTCCGAAAATGGTATACCCTTTCGGCTACATCCTCATCGTCTCCCCATCCCTCCCAGGCCCCTTTTCCCAAAACTCCAATGTCAATGCCGAAAGAAAGCACGGTATCTCCTTCCTGCCTTCCACCCAGTAGACAATCTGATCCCTGATTTCCCCAGCGAATTCGCTCTGCTCGCCGCCACTGACCTTCATGGTGCCGTTCTCGCCGTCAAACACAATGCTATTTTCACCCTCTTCATCAGCCAGCTTGAACATGGACGTCACTTTGACGCGCCCATTGGGCATAAAGTCCAGTTTCCAACCGAGAATGGAAGCTACAGCTTCTCGAAACTCGAGGGATTTGGCGGCCCAAATTTGCTTGAGGCGAGAGATCTTCTTTGTGCTCGACGCGAGTTGCGCTTTTATCTCGTCTAGTTCGTCTTTCGCGGCATCTAATGTTGCTAGCGGTACGGTCGAGGGGGCCGTTTGTTGGTTCTCAAGCTGAGCGAGGAGTTGCGCATTGGCGTCACGGAGAGTGCGAACAGTACTCAGCTTGAGGGCTTCGGCGTCGGCTGTGGGATTGGATTTGAGCTCTAGTACTCTTGTCCGGGAAGATTCTTTGAGTTTCTTCAACTGTGAGTGCTGGGCTTTGTACTCGGACTCGACGAGCTTCATCTTCTTCTGCAGGGTGTTGAGGTCCTCCTGCAGTTCTCGATTCTTACGACGCAACTCGCCGACACGCTCGTCGTTGTCTTCGGTGTCGAGGGGCCGCTTTTGGCCTGCCGCAACGGGAGTGGGCTTCTCGGTGCTGTTGAACTCCTTTTGC
Source organism: Parafenestella ontariensis (assembly GCA_021596325.1). Lineage (NCBI taxonomy): Eukaryota > Fungi > Ascomycota > Dothideomycetes > Pleosporales > Cucurbitariaceae > Parafenestella > Parafenestella ontariensis. The sequence goes on from JAKGDA010000026.1 coordinate 304,331, forward strand.
AGTACGTCGATCTCTTTGCGATATTGGTCGACAAGGTCTTCGAGCTCTTTTATGCGTTCTGTCTTGGCTGCGTCATATGTGTCGGGCTGCATCTCACGCTCCTCGTCATCGAAGGCCTTGACCTGGGCGCGCAGGAACTCGACCTCCTTCGTCGCGAGAGCTTTCTGTCGTTCTAATCGTGCCCGAGCTTTCGAATCGTTGGCGTTGGGAGCGCTATTGGTCCCTAAGCCTTTGAGCTGCTGTATCTCCGCCTGCAGTTTGACTCTCTCCTCCTCCAGGGCTTGGATATTCGCTTCTTTGACCGTGAGCTCCGGTTTGACCTCGCCTAGCTTATTGAGTAGGTCAGTTCTCTCGATTCGCTCCTGGATGAAGGCTCGTGCGAGGTCCTCGGGGGTTTCGAACTGGATTTCGCCATGTGTCTCTGCCTCGGCCTCAAGGTAGGAAGTCCATGAATCCCGCTCTTCTTCAAGGAACTGCTTCCTCAGTTCTGCCTCTCCAAGCTGCCGTTGAAGATCATCCATCATGCGGAGCTTTGTCTGGAGCGACCTCTTCTCCTCCTCAACAACCTCAATAGCCTTGTGCTGCTTCCGATATTGCTTGAGCTCGGTGTTCTGCTCTCTTGTCAGAGTCTCTAGCTTCTTGATATGCGCGACTTGGTCGGAAAGCTCCCTCTTGATGACTGCCAGTGTCTCCGCATCCCCAGTAATCGCCTTGAGTCGCAGGACTTCGGCCTCGAGCTGCCCAACTTCCTCCTCTTTCTGGCCCAATTTCTTCTGTGTTGCTTGTAGCGCATTGACCTTGGACTGCAAATCCGTCTGTATCTCTTCCACGCTGTCCCTGAGCGTCTTATGCTCCGCCTGCAGCGTGTTGTACCTGTGCTCATTCTGCCTTTGCGAGGCCGAGAGGTCCTCCTTGATCTCATCGTACTCCTCCTGCAGCGACTGCGCCTTCTCTTGACTTTCTCTTAACCTCCTCTCCAGGGCTTGTCGCTCGTTGGAAGCGCGTGTCTGTGCCTCTGACATTTCTTTTGTGAGCGCATCGTACTTCTTTGCCGTGAGTGTATTCGAAGCCTCCGCTTGTTGCGCTTTTCTAAAGTCCGCATCGGCGCGATTTTGCGCGTCGCGAAGCTCTTGCGCATGTTCCAACTTCATCATCTCCTTCTCTTGTTTCGCCGTCTCGAGCTCATATCGCACAGTGTTGAGTTGTGCGCGGAGGTCTTCATTGATCGGATCAGAGGGCACGACCGTGTGCGGCGCATTCTGTGAGGTCCGCAAAGTCGTTCGGAAGGTTTCTCGCAATGGCTCCCTTTTAGTAGGAGGGGGCGTTTCGTCGTCGCCAGTGAAGAGGTTGAAGCTCGGCTGGTTCGCGTTTCGTAAGGCCATCGTGAATGCTGGCTCCCGATTGTTTGTTGTTTACGAAGCCGAGGTCGGGCAACTGGAAGACTGCCTTGTCGCACAGGTAAGCAAGGGCCTACGCCATATTTTGAATTGAAGATACGATCCTCTCGTCCAAAGAAATAGCCGTGCGGAGGTGCCCAAGGGTGTAGATGGTGTTTTCGTGGTCTTGAAGATCAGTGTTGAAGGTTCAAAGCGCCGCCCGGACAAAGCTTAGCGCGCTGCAGACCAGCAGTCGCGAAGGCACGTGCCTGACAGTGACAGTCACTTTATGTATATGCAATTGCGGCAAGTGAAAAATCCCTGTATCATGAAACCTCCACGTACAGCTTTTAGAAACAAATGTAGGCCTATATATCCACCATAGGTACTGAAGGCTGTCACGCTGTGCCGCAAACAATCCCGTTGTTATGGCCGAATCTAGCACACGGCGTACGGCGCAAGAGCTTGCATGTATATCCCCCCACTTCATGCGGTATATAAGCTTCCCTTTTGTCTTATTTATAACTTTAATCTTCTCTTCCACTACCTCAACTTCACTTCTTTATCCCGCACTTGGTTTTATATTAACGTTCAAATCGATGTCAACTACTGAATCAGTATTCAATACCATTCAACGCCTCGCCTTTCTTACTCAAATCCACCAACACCATGCTTGACAACTTTACGCTGAGACACTTTTCTCGAAGTTCCGATTTCACAGACGCGTATAGCGACTTGAAGTGGTGGCTTACCATGTAATGCGAACGTTAGTGCCGAGTATAAGCATGGGAAGCCAATCAGTATCCGCTCTTAATTTGCCGGCATTCAAGGTACGAGAAAGTGGGGCAGAGAAACATGCCCACAACCATCACACCAGACGCTTGCAGGCCGGTGGTGGAATCACCGGTAGTCTCTCATCGGAAATGGCTTTTGTGGTTGTACTAGGCATATAACCGGCCATTGAGCGCAGGTGATCAAGCCACGGCAGGTTTGTATGACGAATGAGGTGCTGTGATTGCAGGCTCTGAAGTCCGGAGTCTTACATGCCTCAAGTACGTTGACCATGTTTAGTGAAGTCTCGCTCTCTTACCCCGCTTAAGGCCTTTCCCAGATGCGTGGGGAACGGTGAGGAGTGCTGCACTGTGAGACTTTAAACGTCTGACTACCCCAAGTTGAAGCCATGATCTACTTTTTTCTCTTAGCATTGTAGCGACAATGGCGACACCTACAGTAACAGTGCAGCCTCCCGTCAATAGCTCTAGCTCTGATAGAATAGAAAAGGAACCGCAGCTTACGCATACTACCACAAACATCTCTTTAAGTCCCGAGCTGTTCGAAAAGCTGTACTTGGCTCCGAAGGTCCCGCAGGCAGAGAATGCTGGTAGATATGCGAACGCGACTCCGTTAGGATTTCTTGGGTAAAACTCATGAAGCCACGACAGAAGTGAGAGTACTAACTGTTGAATACATAGCTTCGTTATATCGACCTTCACATTCAGCATGGTTCTGATGGGATGGGGTGGTGCAAGCGGACTACCTGCTGTTGCGTAAGCCTTATAGTGTTCTCCCAACATCTCTATGCTAACAATGTATCAGAGGTATCTTCTTCTTCACAGGGCCTGTACTCCTTCTTCTCTCCACCATATTTCTTTGGATCCAAGCCCAGTTCTTCCCTATGATGGTCTGTGGTCTATTCTGTGTTTTCTGGTTGTCCTTTGGACTTCTTCAACTACCCACGCTTGGACTAGCCGCCGCATACTCGCCCACTGGGGATGCAGCAGCCGGTGTAGTATCGAAAGAGATGAACGCCGTCATCGCGCTGTATCTCTTGGTCTGGGGTTTCGCTTTGGCGACGTTCTGGGTGTTTACGATTCGGATCAATGCGGTCTTCGCTGGAATATTCGGATTCGTGACGATTGGGTCATGGGTGCTTAGCGGTGCTTATTGGGCATTAAGCGATGGAAAATTCCAGAAGGCATTGCGGTTGCAGAAAGTAGGATGTGCCCGGGTTATCGAGCTAACATGACCGCTGACAGTACACAGGCTGGCGGTGCTCTGTTGTTCATCGTGGCGATACTGGGTTGGTACATGTTGTTCGTTATTATGGCCGCAGAAATGCGATGGTCTGTGGGTCTGCCGGTCGGGGATCTGAGTCACTACTGGAAAAGGACAGATGTCGAGCTCGCGGCAATGGAGAATGAGAAGAAGGAATAGGCCCTCCAGGGGCGTTGTGCGCGCAGAGGGGGTTTCATGGTGTCGATGGGATGAAGACGAGGGACCGGGAAACCCGCTGAGAACCTTCATGCTGGATCAAGATTTTACACATCGGGATTCGTAAGGAGATGAGGGTAATCAGGCCGTGTCGTCGTGTAGCATATGGTAGAGCTGAAAGTCTCTAAGGTACTCCCCCTCCAATGAAAGAATGAAAACTGTCTTGCTCAGGTGCATGGAAACTGACTTCCGTCTAGTCTTATCGTTCTCCCCAAGGCCATCACTACGCCCAGGGACGTCGACTACTTAAATCGTAGAGGCGTTGCTGACTCATTGGTTCAAACCTATTCCTAATAACTGTATAGTCAAATGCAGCTCCAATCCAATATCGATTGACTTGACGAGACCTCTATATTTCTTTGGAATTCTTTTGGATCAGGGTCATGTTAAGCACCCCGATCACAGCCTTCGAGCTCATCGTCGCCTGGGTCTGACAATCCCAGATTAGCAGTCTGACAGTGCGATGCCTCGCAGCCGCATGAGACTGAGACCTTCCTTTAATGACATACAGTCTCTCGGTATTGATGATCCGCGCGTGAATTGCTGTCGCTTTTCGCATGTTTGTTTATCCCTATACGAGTGTCTTCCACGTGGTGTTCGTATTCCGGCTTGTCACAGCACGGCGTTATCCCCCAGGCTAATTTGTTGGCCCTTCTGCGAACCAAGCGCATGAGACCATGACGATAAATCGACCGAAAAAGAAAGAATAGCATGTCGGAAGACGATTGTATGCGCATTGTCTTGGCGTTATAGGAAGCAGGCGCGGAAACTCGGAACAGAGGCTCCCCGATGTTGGGTTCCACGACATGGTTATGCTTAACGTTTTCCGTTCGTTAGGGGATTGTAGTCCAATGATGCCTGACGCCACACAAACTAACCTCCGCCAATCTCCAGATTTCTGCAGATTCCTGGGGGAAGCCCGGGGTAACCGCACCAGAGCGCATGGTTGAAATGAGTATTTAGGGTGATGTTGGTCCATTGACTTCGAATTGGGAGGTTGACGTCCGTTGTTGTCCAATATTCGTGTTTCTCTACCTAGGTTTTCACCATGACCGCACATTTTGACGACAAGCCGTCCGCGACACGCATCGATACCGTCGAGAGCGCGCATGCATCGCACCATGATGTTCAGCTACACGACGACAACAGTGTATACTCAGCCAATGAGGAAATTGTTCATCATTTGCAGACCACAGGCGAGGAGGTTGGATTGTATGTACTCATTCATATAATCAGAGGACGATTGGCTAAATGAATTAGGACCTTCCGAACGCTTATGGCTGCAGTGACGATGGCGATGTGCTATAATGCCTACCTCTTCACTTTGCTAATACCACCTGCGATTCTTACATATATCAATGCGGATCTGGGTCCCGACCCTCGCTATACATGGATCACCATCTCATGGAATCTTGGTGGCGCAATGTTTGTCACTGTCGGTGGACGTTTGTCAGATATCTTCGGCCGTCGGTGGTACGTGACATCGGTGTACCCAAGCGTGTGTAAGACATGTGCTAATTTTGAATCCACATGTAGGTTCTTTATTGCTGGCGCGTGCATCCTTATCATCGGCAGCATCGTCTCCGCCACCGGACAAAGTATCAACCAAATGATTGCAGGCGGCGCTCTGTTTGGATGCGGCTCGGGTTTCCTTGAGATGGCTTTTGGTGCTGTCCAAGTAAGTTAATACCCTTTTTTCTGGATCGGCACCAACGGTTGCAGGAAATCGTACCCAGCAAATACCGACATGTCACCATCGGACTTTTTGATGCGGCTTCTATAATTGCCCAAATTATGCCGCTCGTCTCCTGGTTAGTTCTCTGAGAAGATAATATCCATCACTAGCTCACCGCGAGTAGGGTCATCATCAAGAAGACGCACAACTGGCGGATCTGCTACTATATCATGATTGGTTTCCAAGTCATCAACCTCTGCTTGCTGTTTTTCTTCTATAATCCGCCGTCATGGAAGGAGAAGAAGATTGAGCATGGTAAGACCGCTCGTCAGCTCCTACGAGAGTTTGACTGGCTTGGTCTATTCCTCTTCCTCGCTGGCTGCACTCTCTTCATCGTTGGTGTCAGCTGGGGTGGATCAATGTCTCCTTGGGTCTCTGCTACGGTGCTTGTCCCCATCATTCTTGGTTTGTTGACTTTAATTGGCTTGGGCTTCTACGAGGCCTACTATCCCCTGAAAGCACCACTCTTCCCCCCGCGTCTCTTCCGAGCTCTGCGACAGTAGGTCCGAATCGAGTCATTTTCTGGGATACTACTGACACAGATAGCTTTACTGTCCCCATGTTGGTCATGGCCATAGGCGGCATGCAATACTACTCCAACGCTACGCTCTGGCCTCGTCTATCGCAGCTCATCTATGCCAGCGACGAGATCTCGAAAGGTCTCTATGCAGAAGTACTTCCTCTTGGTACAATAATAGGTGGATCAATTGTAGTCTTTAGCAAGGTCATCGGCCATCAGCGTTGGGTGATTATGTTTGCTGTCGCTTTACAGTAAGTGCGATAGAAGATGCTGAAGAGTCTCAGAGTCTAACAGTCATAGGACTGCTTGCGTTGGTGCAATGTCTACTTCTACAATGGACGATCCCGTCAAGTCGATTATTCTTACAGTCATCATATCGACTTGTACATCCGTCAACCTGTTGAACGGTATGGTACTAGTGGGCTTTGGTATTGTTTACCAAGAAGACATCGGCACTGCCGCTGGTCTTGCCGGAACATCACGTCTCCTTGCTGGGGCTGTTGCTACCGCCATATTTAGCAACGTGACAAACGGAAAATACGCTAATAGTCTTCCTACTGCTGTGCGCGCTAATCTCGCACCGTTCAACCTCCCGTCCGACATCGTCACGAAGCTCATCACGGCCGCTAAAGCCAATACTGCCGCCGGGTATGCTGCCATTCCTGGAATTACGCCCGCGATCAAGGCCGCAGCCAGCTTGGGCAATAAGCAGGCGTATCTGGAGGGCGCTCACCTCTCCTATCTAGTCGCTCTGGCATTTGGGTTGTTAGGTGTAGTGGCGGCATTCTTCATCCCATCTGTGGATAAGAGGAAGTATACGGAGAAGACTGTCGCTGTTCAGAAGTTGGATAGAAAAGCGCTACAGGAGAAGAAGGAGGTTGCTGGCGCCTGAACAAGGGGACAAAATGATATTTGTGACTCTTTCACAACTGGACGAAACCAAAGTTTTCACCACTTCGATCTACTCTGGCACTGAGTGATTGGTGACTGCGTGATGTTTGCCGAAGACGTCAAAGATCAGCATGTCGCCATTGAGGTACTTGCAAACATACTTGGAACTTGTCAGCTTATGATAGTCCTCGGCCGAGTTTGGGAAGCCTCGGTATCGGTATCCACGTCGACGCTACCCCGCGTATGATCCACCTACCCCACCGTCACCAGACCCGTTTCTTACATGTGCATGGTCCACAACTAACGATATCAAGCAGGGCTTCTAAATTTGCGTGTTTATGAACCATGGATGTCGTTGCATATCCACTAGCAGGGAGAAGTGTTAAAGCTAACCTGCCGGCGGTAACGGGACAATGTTACGATAATGTTGACAGTTGGTAATGATCTACATCCGCAACCCAGGGACGTGAGTCTGTAGTGAGGGTGGATGGCGGAACACCCTGCCGCCATGCTCGTATAAGGAGACTCTGCAGAGCCCAGAGACACATCGGTTGCACGAGACTCCGAACCGAGCAGGCCATCGGGTAAAGAGCGTGAACATGGTCAGCTTACTGTCTAAGTCGAATCGATGGTGACTACTCGTCGGTAGTTGTACGTTCACTTTTCTTGGGCTCCTCTTCTGTATCTTCACCTATTTCCCCACAACAAACCACTCCACAATCCATTACCCGTCATAGTCAAATCATACATTCAGTATAGAGAGCAACATGGCGTCTGTACCTCTAGGCCTCAGCGAAGTCAATGGGGCAACTACGAACGGCCATACTGCGGTTGACGCAGAGTACGATGTCATTATTGTAGGAGCAGGATTCTCAGGCATTAGTGCTCTACATCGTCTGAGAACCGACGGTTTGAAGGCACATATCTTTGAAGCTGGTACTTGTCCCATCAACCATGTTAACGGCCTCTATCTTCTAACCCAAATCCACAGCTTCCGACTTTGGCGGCGTTTGGTACTGGAACCGCTATCCCGGCGCCCGTGTGGACAGCGAAACACCCTTCTACCAACTGAACATCCCCGAAGTATACAATACATGGAGTTTCTCGCAGCGGTTCCCCGATCATCGTGAACTCCGCAAGTACATGGCCCATATCGATAAGACGTTGAGTCTGAGGAAAGATGTTTCGTTCAACACAAAAATTAGTGGGTGTACATGGGACAAGGAGGAGGCACAGTGGACTGTAAAGACAGAGAACGGTGGGAAGGCTAGAGCGAGGTTTCTGATTCTTGCGACTGGGTTGCTGCATAAGACCCATTTGCCTCATTGGCCTGGAATGGAGAAGTACAAAGGAGTTGTTCACCACTCCGGTGCATGGCCAGAGGATACAAGTGTCAAAGGAAAAAGAGTAGCTGTGATCGGTGCCGGCGCGACATCCGTCCAAATCGTTCAAGAACTAGCCAAGGAGGCTTCTCAGCTGACCGTCCTGATGCGCCGCCCATCCTACTGCATTCCCATGGGTCAACGAAACTGGACCGAAGAAGAACAAATAGCCTGGCGAGGATACTACCCGGCCCTCTTTGCGGCTGGACGAAACAGTGCTGTCGGCTTTCCCACAGCACGCCACGCTGTCCGCGCACAAGACGTGTCCCCCGAAGAACGAGAGAAGCACTTTGAAGGAACATGGAAAGCGGGAGGGTTCCAATTCCTGCTGCGGAACTTTAACAATGTTGCACTGGACAAGGAGGCCAATAAGATCGTGTATGATTTTTGGAAGAAGAAAGTCAGAGAGCGTTTGACGGACCCGAAGAAACAGGCATTGATGGCGCCTGACGAGATGCCGTATTATTTTAGTACCAAGCGGACGCCGCTCGAACACGACTACTACGATGTCTTGAACCAAGATAATGTGGATATTGTAGATATCAACAAGCACCCCATCGAAGGCTTCACGGAACGTGGTCTGCAGTTGGGCGGCGAAGACCAGGACCGCGAGTACGATTACGTTGTCTGCGCAACGGGCTTTGATTCCTTCACCGGCTCGTTGACAAACATCGGTTTGAAGTCCAAGGATGGAATCGATATCAAAGACGTATGGAGCGACGGCGTGAGGACATATCTCGGCATGATGATGTCCGGCTTCCCTAATGCGTTCATGGTTTACTCACCACAAGCACCAACTGCGCTGTCCAACGGGCCGACTATAATAGAGTGCCAATGTGACTTCGTATGCGACACTATTAAATCTCTGCGAAGTCAAGGCGCAAAGATCATCGAACCGACACGTGAAGCAGAAGACGAATGGTAAGAGAGTCCATGTACGAACTGCATGAGAGAGATGTGCTAACTTGGTGACTCTAATATTTAGGAAAGCCGGCATGAACGCAATGGTAGAGCATACGCTATATCCATACACAAACTCCTGGTGGAATACATCAAATATTCCAGGAAAGAAGGTGGAGAACCAGTCGTACATTCTAGGGATCGATAATTACGAGAAGCAGTGTCGTGGTACAATGGCGGGGTGGAAGGGCTTTGATGTTGTAAGTTCGAAGGTGGTACAGGTGTAGCTACAACGAACGTTAATTATATGGTTACCGTCACTTATAGCTCGACCAGGAGGAGAAATATTTTCCTACTATTGCACTACTAAAATAGTAGCTTATATGCAGAGAGCTTCCGGGATCAGGGTATATACTCCCTGCAGCTGTGATAAAGAGAAAGAAACACGAATGCTAGAAGGGGGTTCCATAGACACCCTCTGAGACCGAAGTCTGGCGGTCAGGCAGAGCTAGGTCGAACTCCTCCGGGATAAAGGGCACCGTGCCGAAGTGACAGTGCAATGCCACTGGCACGCACAAACCAGAAATCGCCCAAACCATGAATTGGAAGTGCAAATTGCATGCCTGTCCTGTCCTGTTTCGGTATCCAGTTTTCGTACAGATGTTTTCCAGAGCACCACTCCAGCTCAGTTGGCCGTTGAACTGACGGCTTGAGAAGACAGCTCAGATGTCTCTTATGGGCGCCCAGCTTTCGTCTTTTTTTTTGACAGCTCAATGAACTTGTACTTTCTTACTCGTCCAAGTCATCTTCATCTTCGCTCTCAACCTTTTTCTTGCCCCTCCTCTTCTTCGGGGTTGCGTCCTTCAAAATTCTTCTCTCGACCTGGCCGCCGATGCGTTCACGCTCGGCTTTGCCCTCTTCGTGTAATTTGACCTCCAACTCCTTAAACTCGTCGGACTCTACATCCATACCTTCGAAGCTTTCAAGCATCTTGATTTCTCGAGCCCATATGCCCTTGTCTTCAGTCTTCTTCCCATCCTCGCCAATGACGTCGATAGGGGTCTCGAGAATAATTGGAAGGCCGGTAAAGCGCACATCGTTGATGAAGTTGTGGAAGGCACGGAGACCGAGGTAACCAGTGCCGATGCGGGCATGGAGATCGCGATGACTAAAGAGCGGAGCCTTGCTATCATTGAAATGGAAGGCCTTGAGATATTCGAGACCAATCTCCTTGTCAAACGTGTCCATCGTCTGCGCGTATGCTTCAGGCGTGCGGAGATCGTAGCCTGCGGCGAAGACGTGGCAGGTGTCCAGACAGACACCCACACGACTCTTGTCGTCGACAAGCTTAATGATCGCAGCGAGATCTGCGAACGTGCCGCCTATCGTATTCCCCAGGGACGCCATAGTTTCGAGCACAGTAATCACGTGGCCAGTTGCGGGATCCTTGTGAGCTTGGTTGATATTCTCGGCGATAAGCCGAATGCCTTCCTCGCGAGTGGTTGCGTTGGAGTTCCCGGGGTGGAAGTTATACAGTAGTATTCCGAGCTTATGGCAGCGTGCCAGATCATTGAGAAAAGACGCATAGGCCTGCTTCTTGCGCTCAGGATCTGGATGTGCAAGATTGACGAGATATGAGCCATGAGGCATGCAACAATCGGCAGCACCGATATTATGCTCCTTGCACCCGTCGATGAAGAGCTCCGCATGCTCAGGATCTAGATCTTTGCTCTCCCATTTCTTGTGGTTCTTCAAAAACATGGCGAAGGCGTTGCCGCTAGTTCGTGTTAGCTGGGTGTGGAGGCGGTCGCAGGATAGAGCACGTACCCAATGAACATGAGGTTGGCAATGGCATTGTGCACACCTAATCGACGATCGCCCGGTCCGCGTTAGTCCATGTTCCTGTTGTAGAACAGCGTGGGCGCCGGGCAGTGACTTACCTCCTGCGCTACTGACGTGAGCACCGATGCGCAGCTTAGTGCCCTTGGTGCGTTCTGCAAGTGGTTCTGCGTTCTTCGCGTTCTTGGCCTTGCGTATGGTTGCCTTCTTGACCTTGACCTTGACCTCATCGCCTCCGCTCTCATACCCACTGTTCTTGGTGCGCGCGGTGGTTTTCTTGACAACCTCGACTTGATCATCAATCGTCTCATCCTCAACGATAGCCTTCTTTACAGCACGCCTCTTGGGTCGAGGTGTAGCCTCGGCGCCTGCAACAGTGTCCTCTCCCGTTTCATGTGGCGCGGGAGCCTTCTTGATACGCTTGGTGGCACTGACGGTAGCTTCAGCTTTTCGCTTCTTGCCGTCCACTGCAGCCTTCACAGTGACGTTCTCGGTTGCAGACGCAAAGTTGTCGGGAAGAGGTGAGAGCGAGGAGTCTGATGTCACTTCGGGGCGCTTCTTCGCCATCTTGTGCGTAGTTGAGAGTGGATATGGTGGGTTGAACGCAGATACTGTGGTTGTGGGGAGTTTGGCGTATGAGAGGTCGAGGTAAGGAGGGGAAAGCTCGCTTATAAAGGCAACAGTCGACAGCAATCTTTGGCGATGGTGAAGGTGAAGGTGAGCGGCGCCCGATGTAGGGTGAGAGAGCGCGCGTAGGAGGCTGCCTCTGAAGTAGCTTCCAGTTGCAGTATCGTCAGACGAGGGTCGACTCGGTGAGCACAATTGAAGAAGTTGCCTATACCGGCCTGGCCTTGAAGTCTCACCGGCGACAGTTCTATTAAGGCAGTTGTCAAGGCATGCGCGTCTGCTGCAGGAACTGGAGAGCGAGAGTATACCACGGGGAAGTAACGACATGCAATATCAGGGAAAGAGCGACTGCGCAGAGAAGGAGCAGATGTAAACAGCGATTGCTTCAACAAGGGTGTCTTGCGATTCAATCTCCAGAACTCGAACAATCGTCCAGAGCTCAACGGGCGTCATGCTAAGACGCGTCGAGCTTCGGCGCCAGTCCACGTGCACGAGTCATGGCGGTGGTCCCGCCAAAATTCACGCCTATCGATAGCAGCAGCGACGCCAAAAATTGTTCGACGTCCCGCCATCCACCCTTTCTCCGCCGTCGAACTCACCACACGCCCGCCACAATGCCAAAGGACAAGCGGAAACGCGCAAATGGCGCGGCCGACGCCTCACCCTACTCCAAACCGTCGGCAAAAGCCTCGGCCGCCCATTCCATCTTCAAGATGGACAAAGACCTCGGCCAGCACATCCTGAAGAATCCCGGCGTGGCCAGCGCAATCGTGCAAAAAGCGCACCTCAAGCAGTCCGACCATGTCCTAGAAGTCGGTCCCGGTACCGGCAATTTGACTGTGTTGATACTGAAGGCTGCGAAAGCAGTAACCGCGGTGGAAATGGATCCTCGAATGGCCGCCGAATTGACGAAACGCGTCCAGGGGACCGCTGAGGGCAAACGACTCAAGGTCATGTTGGGCGATGTCATCAAGACGGAACTGCCGCACTTCGACGTGTGCATATCAAATACCCCGTACCAGATTTCCAGTCCTTTGGTCTTCAAACTCCTCTCACTGCCCAGCCCGCCACGGTCATGTATACTCATGTTTCAGCGCGAATTTGCCATGCGCCTTTTCGCGAAACCGGGCGAGAAACTGTACAGTAGACTGTCGGTGAATGTACAAATGTGGGCAAAAGTCAGCCACATCATGAAGGTCGGCAGGAACAACTTCAACCCCCCGCCGCAGGTGGAGAGCAACGTGGTACGAATTGAGCCCAAGTTTCCGAGGCCGCAAATTGCGTATGAGGAGTGGGATGGGCTGTTGCGGATTGCGTTTGTGAGGAAGAATAGGACACTGCGCGCTGGGTTTCTAGGAACAACTGCTGTCGTGGAACTGCTAGCGAGTAACTACCGCCTCTACTGCGCCCAGAACGATATTCCGCTCGACGACTCGCCGCTCGATCCGAACCAGGTTATGGCAGAAGCAGAGACAATGGATGTCGACGGCGAAGACGAGTTCAAAGGCTTCTCCGACCCCGATGATCCCGATGACGAGCTGCCCGATTTCTTCAAAGAGATGCAAGCTGCCAAGAAAGTCAACGGAGTGAACAGAAAGAAGAAGGGGAGGGTCAGTGAGCTTGTGCGGGAGAAGGTGCGAAAAGTCTTGGAAGATGACACGCAACTTGCAGACAAGAGAGCTAGGCTGTGTGACGAGGGCGATTTCTTGAAGTTGTTATATGCTTTCAACCAGGAGGGCATACACTTTAGCTAGGTCGTTACGCCCGTCTGGGACGAAGCCATGGACGAGAAATGTGCATATCACGGCGTTTGGTGGGTTACGAAGCATGACGGCGTTGGGGTATACCAAAAAAGCATAGCGTTTGTGTTTGGAAGCCAGGATATCATGTTTGTATGCGCATCTATCATTCAGCATCTACACGGACGCATGAGTACTTTAAGGTAAGGTAGCAATCATCATATGTCGTCCTCAAAGGGCCTCACTATTTGTCCCTTCTCTTGCAGGTGGTCCTTGACCTGCTTGACCGTATACTCTCCTCTGTGAAACTGCCTTTCGTCAGTGACTATGCTCTCTCAACTTGTTATCATCAAAGAACTTACCATTCCAGCACCCAGCGCAGCATCCGTCCGCGTCTGCGCAAACACCTCCTCGAAATGGCCCGGATGGCCCGCTCCGCTACTCGCAATGACGGGGATCTTGATCGCGTCTTTGACATCGTTGATAAGCTCAAGATCAAACCCGCTGTTACTGCCATCCTTGTCTATGCAGTTGAGCAAGATCTCTCCGGCGCCCATGGCTTCTACGGCAGTGACAAGCTGCCGAACATCCACATCTCGTCCCTCACGCCCACCTTTGATGGTACACTGATACCAGCAGTACTCTTCGCCTTTTGGCCCTGGTGTCTTCGTCTTGACTGTGTGGTGTGGTGTGTCATCTGGTGAGGAGACGTATACGCGCTTCGGATCGACGCTGATGACAACTGCTTGATTGCCGTAGGCTGCGGAGATGGTCTCTATCGCCGTGTTGCCTGCCAACTTGCTGCCTCTCGCATGGTATTCCTCCGCTGCAGTGACAGCATCAGACCCTATGCTCACCTTATCGGCACCGGATTTGAAGTACATTGTAGCGATATCGAGGGCCGAGATTTTTGTTCCGTCTGTGTCGACGGTGTCGCGTATGCCCCCGCCTATTGTCAGCGGTACGAAGACGGTCTCGCTGGTTCGCCGCAGAATCTCGAGCATGGGCGTGTCGGCCACGGGGCAGTTACGGAAGGATGTGATGTTGAGAAACGTGACTTCGTCGGCACCTTGTTGGTAGTATTTCTTGGCCATGTCCACAGGCTTGCCGAGGTTTCGGACAGCATTGCCCGTACCATCTTTCTCGCGAACATCATACTGGTCGCCTTTTGTCACCACGAGATCTCCCGAATCATTGGTTCGCACGTCGAGACAGGCAATGACGCGCCTTGTCAGCCCCTCTCTGGTTGCGGCTGCAGTGGGCTTCTCAGGCAGCTGTTGCGATCTCTTGCCATCCAAAAAGGCCTTGAGGACGCGCAGACCGGCAGCCCCGCTCTTTTCGGGGTGGAACTGCGTGGCGAAGATGTTGTCCTTTGCTACCGCGCCCACAAACTCTTCGTCGCCATAGCGTGCCGTTGCGACTGCCCAGCCGTCCTGCTCCAGCTTGCCTTCTTCGTAGAGCGCAGCGTATGAGTGGACGTAGTAGTACTTGGACGTCGGCCGTAACCCGTAGAGCGACTCATCTGTCACTTGGCCAGTCCGCGATGTGTTTGCGCTATTCCATCCGATGTGCGGCACGCTCTTGTCCTTGTCGTCAAACTTGCGAAGCCGCGAGGGAATCACGCCAAGCCCTTTGACTTGCGCATCTTCCTCTGAGCCCTCGAACAGTGCCTGGAGCCCGACGCATATCCCCATGAACGGCTTCCCTGCCTGGATGTGTTCGCGAATGGGCTCGACGTAGCCTGCCTTTTCTAGCTGCGAGAGACAGTGGCCGAAGTGGCCGACGCCCGGAATGATGAGTTTCTATGGACGCATCTGCATCAGCGCGTGTCAATTGGTGTGCAAACGCGAAGCAGGCGGGTAGAATACCTCTGCGGACGGAACATCGGCGGGCGACTTGACCCATTCGACGGTATAGCCGACCTTCTCGATGGCATTGACGAGCGAGCGGACATTGCCGGCGACGTAGTCTAGCAGGTGAACGGTCGGCATGGTGTGCAGTGTGAATGAGCGAGAAAGAAGGGGCGGAAGGAATTGAAATCGAGTACTGAAAGAACTGAGTCAGTGAATGTAAATTTGTATGAACCCACCAACCCCCGCGCCGTCATTGGAGGGGCAGCCCGGGAGCTTGAGAAGACGATGGCGCTAGCTCTTAGCGCGTCGTCGGGGAAAATGTTCGGAGCTTCATCTTTTTGAGCCCTCACGCACTCGAACGCACGCCCTCCAGCTCCCGCCCCGCTAGGACCGTCGAGGACCGTCGAGGACCCCTCTACGCCGCCGAAACCTGCCCCTGCTCTCCACGACACCAACGCGACTGCGCTTTTCGTCACAATGGTGCGCAAACTCAAGCACCATGAGCAGAAGCTGCTCAAGAAGGTAGGCACGACCCAGCCCCGGCTCCCGGAAGGCCATGCTGACCTCGCAGGTCGACTTCAACACGTACAAGTCGGACAATGACCACCGGGAAGCAGCCGTAATGCGACGATATGCCATACAAGGCCGCGACGACTACCGCAAGTACAACCAACTCTGTGGCTCCATGCGCCAACTCGCCCACAAACTCGCCAATCTCGACCCCGCGGACCCTTTTCGCCGGAAGCACGAGGACCTGATGCTGGAGAAGCTGTACGACATGGGCATCCTAGGCACCGGCGGCGGCGGCAGAGGCAAGCTCAGCGACATTGAACACAAGCTCACCGTGTCCGCCTTTGCGCGGAGACGACTGCCCGTCGTCATGACCAGGCTCCGCATGGCCGACCACGTCCAGGCTGCTGTCACGATTATCGAGCAAGGCCACGTACGCGTCGGGACAGACGTTGTGACGGATCCTGCATATCTTGTCACTCGGTGAGCAACGTTTGGGGTCGTCTGGAAATATAGCCGTCGCTAACCAATGCAGGAACATGGAAGACTTCGTAACCTGGGTCGACTCCTCCAAGATTAAGCGGAACATCATGAAGTATCGCGACAAGCTGGACGACTTCGAACTCGAGGCGCTATGAGCAACTTCTAATCATTATTCATTGGCCGGCGTTCGCATTCTCAGCATTTGAAGGCGTTTTATTTACAATAACCTCCCGATATCCAGCTAGAGGGCCCGTGTTCAGTTCCCAATGCGCGTGGGCGCATTTAGCTCTCGCCGGCGCAGTGTTGTGTAGTGTCGATATCTTTCTCTTACGCATCTCTCCTTGTTGTCGTATGGAATGTATAGATCTAAAATCACAAACTCTTCCAGGCAACTATACAACCCAGGCCTTCGAACTATGAAGTTTGTCCTGTCCTGGACACCGCCACATCATCCACCACTATGCTGTAGCGACTTATTACTGCATTCAGTGAACTTAATCCATAATCCCAGGAAGCCACTAAGAGCTACTCGAAGAAGAAATTGTGGGCATGGGTGAGATGGATACCGACACACCCAAAACGGTGCTAAACACCACTTAGATGTCGTTAAATCAGCTGAAGGCTGACATTGCGCCAGGCCTGCTAATCATCGAACCTCTGTCCTTGGTGGCCTTTCTTCATCGCCAGGATATTCCCAATCTCCATAAGAGAAATTTAGGGTCAAGACTAGTAGCATCAAATTGGACACGGCGTTTGGGTCACTAAAGGTGGTACAGCCTGGTCATGGAAAATAAGATGACCGAGACGTTTTCGATGCATCCACTGGTGTAGCTGAGTATGAGAAGGTGGCTCGAGGGAGGGGGCGAGAAGGTCAAATAGCGAAGTTTCGCGAAGAGGCTTTCAGTTTCCTAAGCGATAATTTCCCAGAAGGGTGAGAGGCCTCTCCTGACCCCTCGAAAAGTTGTACCAAGATACCAAAGATCATTCAACACATGGGACGCTTGTAGGGCTCTTGTCCATGCAGACACGGTCCTTGGAAACTGCAAAAACCTGACACCCTTGAAATTGCGAGAAACCTAGATTTCATCCTAGAGATTCAGGGTAGATATGTGGAAGCTAGAGAGCTCAAAGAAAACATACTTGCTGTTCGAGAACGCATCTATAAGGTTGATCACCCGGATACGGCAGATAGTCTCCATGATAGGTTGGATTGTCCATCAAATGGATAAATACGATGAAGCAGATCCATACTACGAGCGCAGCCTGACAGCCAAGCAACGTTTGCTTGGAGACGAGCACTGGAAAGCACAGCCTACCATGTGCAACTATCCCGTCTTCTTCACCGATATGGGCCAATACGATGAGGCAGGGGTATGGCCTAAGATACTAATTGATACCTTCAAGCGTGTGCAGGGCGAAAAGCATCCACAGACGCTCGATGCTATGGGAGGTCTGGCTGTCATTCTTCGCCATTAAGGCAAGCTCGAAGAAGCGGCAACTGCAGCACGGACGTCCATCGATGGTCACAATATCGTTCTAGGACCAGGCTATCCGTGGACGCTCCCGCCAGTTAGCCAGTGGGGCCATGTACTTACATTACAGGGTGACTACGCAAAAGGCGAAGAAGTGATCTGCGACGCGCTTGCAAGTTTGGAGAATCATACGGGTCTCGACTCCTCCAATGTCTGACCTCTGTTGTCTTTCTTTCAAACAATCTCTACCTCCAAGCCAGCACGGTATCCAATGCCAATCCATTCAATCCAAAGCTCAAACAAGCCGAGACCCTCGCTCATCGCGCGCTTACCTCGCCCAAGAAGGTGCTCGGCAGGGATCACCCTTATACGTACAAGGCCATGCATGACCTCAGCAAAGTAGCCTTCGCAAGAGCTAGGTACGAGGAGGCTATAGAATTGGCAAGACACAGTTTAGGTGGTTGTGGATGCTTCATGGGTTTCACTGTCAGCCAAGTGTGCGTGCCAGACCTCGCGGCCCCAGCCAATGACTCGGTGACGGGACGTGTTCTGGTGCAAGTCTCGTATGAGACACACTTAGCACTTGCTTTGTCTGTGCGGAGGATCCGGGTTCGGCATGTAGAACATGACGGCTTAGGAGCAAGCCAGCCGTTAGTAAGTTCCTGATAAAGGGCTAGTAGACATCAGGGCGTGTAGATAACAAGGTGATAGACGGTCGAAAGGGGGCTACCAGGATGCATATCATGGGTAACTTCGACATGGATCTTAGAAGCTCGCAAAACTTCTACATAACAAGGATGACAGGAGGTGTTGGCAACATCATCATCCTTCTTTGTTATTGGATCTAATTGTAGAGGTGTCTACGGAGAAGTGGACGAAACTTCTAGCCGTTCCATTCACTGGTGTTCGTGCGCAACAGCAAATACTCGGCGGATCGTTGCATAGAATGCATGTTGAGTGGGGCTTATGAAGAAACTATTTATATACAGCGTACAGACTGCCGTTGTGGAGCATTTGCTAGGGTGGCGTATGGTTTGGTACTGAGTAGGTATACATGCGGGGAAGGTCGGTTACTTGCTGCATAAGGATTAGGTATTCATCCTTCGAAGACTTTCGCATGATATCGAACCTGTCCCATCGGACAAGTACCTTGTAGCGCAAGTAGGCTTGAGCCGCGGTTAGGAACGTATGCGAGGCTATCGTTTCTGGTGAGCGTCTAGTGGCCGTTGGAGCTGAGATCGAAGCTCTCGCATATTCCCAAATTTGTAAGCCATGGCACAGCTTGCCATTGGAGAATATCAAGTGACACAGCGCCTCGAGCGCGATGATCTTCAGCGGTGAACTAGCCGTATGCATTTTGAGGCCCATTATCGGTGTCCTTGTCACGTAAGAACGAAATAACTCACAAGGGATTATTATAAATAAACAGTGATGGAGGCTCTGAGCAGCCTGTCGGCTCGGATGGGCTAGTGCAGTGCTATGTTAGGGTGCTGATCCCTCGTTGATATGCTCGCTAGTGCTTGGCGAAGGCTCCTGCATAAACGCACGTACTGTGACGACATATGCAGCAATTTCCTAGCACATCTCGCAGTCCGCGTGAAGCGCTTCATTCTATCATCCAATCCCAATTCCGTATCTGTCTGGAACGAATCAGCTAGGCATGGGACCCTGCTTTCCATCGGCGTTCTGCCGCTAGCCAGATAAGGATGCATCCTGCGAACACGTGAATTTTAGACAGCGGGCCTTCACACCCGTGAATGCGTCCACCGCCAGTCCGGGATGCCAGGAACCAGCCTCGTGGGGCCTAAGCCTTGCCCGCTGCCGGGATCTAGGACCGCGTCCGAGAATCGTAACGCAACAAATCCTGCCTGCTTCACATGCACATCACTGTTCAGGGACCATATGGCTCCCCCAATGCGTCGATGACTAGGCGCTTTATTTGAACACTGCTTCCTTGTCTTTCCGAGAATCAAAGTGTTTTTGCCTTCGGCCAGCTTTCGAAAAGGGGCGCATTATCAAGCATGGTTGGCGTCCCCAAAAGTACTGGATGCTTCATTTGTCGGAAACGAAAGATCAGTGAGTATACTGTTAAGCCGTCAATCAGACATCATCTAACTATAGAAAGAATGCGGTAGGGCCTAGCTCGCAAGGCTTGCCAATGCTGAAGACTTTGACTGATTACAACCAAGACGAAACGTGGCCGAACTGTCTGAACTGCCAGAAGAATGGGAAATGCTGTCCTGGCCCTCCTGCGCGCCACACGTTCAAAGATCTCGGGCCCAGACTAAACCTTGGCCCTACTACTGTCCTCGAAGACAGTACTTCTACCCCACCAGGTAAACTTTGACTCATTCGTAGAAGTCACGCCACTAACATAAGCAGCAGACCAACGCTGTAGACGACTGACGCAGCTAAATGAGAAGTTCGCAGAAAATGGCTCGGTCGTTCACAAATTCAGGATATCGCATAAGGACTTTAGCCCTCAGAAGAAAAATTCGCGGGGATCAAGTTCACCCCGTTTAAGTCCACCAAAATCCCCCTTCCTTAGACAACCGTCGCCCTCTCAGCATCATGAACTTGCTCGGGCTCTGATCGTGGCG
The DNA here is from genome assembly GCA_021596325.1 of Parafenestella ontariensis. Lineage (NCBI taxonomy): Eukaryota > Fungi > Ascomycota > Dothideomycetes > Pleosporales > Cucurbitariaceae > Parafenestella > Parafenestella ontariensis. The sequence goes on from JAKGDA010000026.1 coordinate 324,529, forward strand.
ACCACTACAGGTAACCCTGGACACCGTATGTCTGTGTTTGGACCCTTCATTCGAGAGGTACCTGCGAGGATTGGACACAATGCAGCACTCGACGCTGCAGTAGCCGTTCTTGTCAGCGCTCACACTTCACTCATCCACAAGAAGATGTCAAACGAGATCGTATCTCCGGAATTATACATTCGAGCGATTAAGACATTGCAAATGAGCCTTGAAGACCCTCAACAGGGTCTGTCCACGAACACCCTCTGCGCATCGGTACTCCTTGGCTTGGTGGAGGCACTGGCAGGACCAAGAGTGGGGAACCGCTACTTAGCTCATGTGGGCGGCGCGGGCCGATTGATGGAGCTACAAGGCCCTGCAAAGTATCGAGACTCCTTCGCAAAAGAGATATTGCGGTTCAACCGAGGTGGCATAATCGTGACCTCCGTATACGAGCGAAAAGCATGTTTTCTTGTCTCGCCCGAGTGGCGCAACATAGCGTTCGACAAATCCGGGCTTAGCTTCGACGACTGTCTACACAACGACCTGATGCAATACATGGCTGAACTTCCCGGAATCTTTCACGATCTGAAGGAGATGGGCAACCAATTTGCCTTCCAATCCATAGTCAACAAAGGTCATGGCCTGACCCTCAGCAACGGCCTCGCTGAGGCCCTTGCTGAGCAACTCTCTGATACCTGCCCATCGCTGGATTTCTCACCCGATAGCTTCGACAGTCTCGACTTCTTGAACGGGTTACCGCCTATAGACACACCGCACTCGATGAACGCAGATGCATCTCCACACTTAGACCCCAGGGTGCCCTTGCTGCACAAGGTACAAGATCTCAAAAACGCGCTCTGTGCATTAGGAAGCCATATGAACACTAAGCTTGCCAATGGCACCGCCGTCTTGGAACTACCGGCAACCCAGGAGAACAGCCCGATCACCACAACCTATCATTTTCATAACTGGCGCGACATGACTGCGTATAACTGCTTCTGGTCCGTACTCATCTTAACCAATAAGATCATGATGCGACTTCTGCCACCCTTCGATCCGGCTATCTACGACCTTCAATCCGAATGCCGGTCTATTGCTATTCAGATATGTAAGACTTGGGAGGACGCTTGGGCCACCAAGCCAATAGGTGCGTTCCATACAGGCTTGAGCTTTGTCGTGGCTTTTGAATATTGCACCCCAGATGTGCAAGAGTGGATTGTCAGAGGCTTAAATTCGCTCTTGGACTATCAGATGGTGGATTCATTTCGTTGGTCCGAAGATGTTATCGCAATGATGTCATCAAAGCTCGCTGGCGAAGGGCCTGATTTGGTCTTTTCGAACGTGAGTCTTTCGAAAGAGGCACGGGAGTAGCGCTGTCGCTGGGCCTGTGTTCTACCCAGAGTTGACGTTTCCCCGCGATAACAGCGCTAAGGCCGATAGTGGGTCGGCTACGGACAGTTCGCCGAAGTAGAGGAGGTCCGTGCCCGAAAAGACAATCTCACTTCACACACTATTATATGTCGAGTGTACATAATTTGTTAGCAGGGTGAGTATTGTGTCCCGGCTCGTTGGGCCGGGTTGCTGACGTTTTCTATAGATGGTTCTGCATACCTAGCGCTTAGTGCCAGGGTCAACTAGTCGAGCTTACACTCTAGAGACCTACAACTTCTCTTGGCTGTGACCCAATGACAACGAGAGTGTTTTCTTAACCTCCGTACTGCCCAGTCACAGATATAACTACGGAGCGCATTCCCCCTCCGTCCACAAAGCGAGGCAACAGCCCTTGTGACCTCTTGCTCTAGACATCAGCACGCTCAAGGTCGAGCAAGTTTAACTGCTCTAACGATTCGTACAAGCAAGGCTGTTGGATTCTAAGTCTACTAATACACTTCATGATTTCGTGAACGCATCAAAACATAATTCATTCAAGTAGGAACTCGTGGCAACCACGTGGAACACAGAAATCAGAAAGCGACCGCTCCAAACCTAGTGGCAGAACTACCACAAAATTAATCACGTCAACGTCGTCCCCTCTTTAAACCCGCGCCAGGGCTCTACTCTTTCCCGTGCACAATTCCACACCTCCTTTGGCACTCTGCACTGCCAATTATGGCACCAGTGCCAATCTCGGGAATGTCTTTGCCCAAGGCTTCTGTGTCGATAGTAGAATCGCCGAACCCAGCTTGGATGATGTCTTGCGGAACGGTCCAGAGGCTGGGGAGGATGTTGAGTGTGCCGCTGTCATCACTATTGAGTGCGCTAATAAGAAGCGCAGGTTCGCAGTCTAACAAGTCATCAGCCGAATGGACATACTTTTTGGAAAGGATTGGTGTAAGATGGTGGGCATAGACGAGTGGGGAGCTGCACGTACCGTTGTTCTGCATAACATGTAGACTACCCTGAGGGAATATTGTCATGCGCATAGGTGTAAGGTCGACCCTCATGGTCTTCACTCCATTTTCGCCAATCATCCACGAAGTTGTATTGCCCGTAATTGCAGTGACTAGATTTGTCGCTCGGGGATGGAAGTGCGGTGGCAGCATACCACAGGGAGCAAGCTTCAACAGTGCGATGCTGATACCAAGGTTGGTGAGCGCTGGGAAGGATGCGGCATCGGCAGTGATGACGGCGCCGACAGCATTGTTGTAGTTAGGATGATGATCAAAGTCGTACCACCAGTCGCTATCCTTGGTTAGAAGAGCTTGGCGGTCAAAGTTGGTAGCGGCTGTCTTGAGGCGGGCATTGAGATCGGGGTTGACGGTCCTAGACTTTGGCTCGCTGGCGTGAATGAGGGGGAGGAGGATCGCAAGGAAGAGAACGGGGTAAAACATAGCGTCGGGTTGTAGTAGGTCAAAATGGAAAGAATCAAGGTTGTGAGATATGACTGCTGGTGACAGAGACACTTGATATACACTCTCAAGCTCTTTGTTGGGTGGCTACGTAACACACGCAGAAAGCAATGATGTTGGATAGTGGGGCGAGATCTAAGACAACAGATCGTGTCCGAGAATTATGTAAGGCGTTCCTCTTCTTAGGGGCCAAATGGGTAAGCAAGAGATGGGTGGCTTTATCCACGATAGCTTCAGCTTATATACGCCCGGGGCCAAAAGCAAGGCTGTCGTCAAGAGTGGAGAAGGGTGTGAACATGGCTGCTGACCGCTCCCTTTCCTCCGTTGTAGGCTTTCAAGCCACTGTTACTCTACCAGGAGGAGGCGCCTTTGGAGGAGCATCCAGTCACTGCGCATTCCTGGCAATGTAATATACAATGGTTGTGAGGTCTATACCAACTCCAGTAACTTCGGTTCGAGTGCCTTTCTCTACAGCAATGGGTGATCCCCGGGCTTTTAAGCTCATCTGACTTGTGAGTATATTGCAAGCATGACATTGCGGTCCAAACCCGAATCTAATGATTGCGAGGTACTTAGGTACATAGGTACTTCTCATCTGTTTGCAAACCCGGTTTGCGGATCTCTGCTCAAGATTGAGACCATGTGTCCAGCCAAGCAAGCATCGAACCACCAGGTCGACACAAGAATGGGATAGTGGGACTGGAAACGGTGCTGATTGGAGGTTGCACTGTCTCTAATGACAGATCGATGTGAGCTTGAGAGTTTGCGTCAATGTGCATGTAACGAATAGGGGCGCAAGTGCGTGACTCAAGGCCTAAGGTCACCTATTTAGTGTCAATGCAAGGTCTTGTAAGCTGAGGTTCGACTTTGAGTAACCGGGCAGTGATTCTAAGCATAGTCTCGAGTCTCGGAGGCGCTATTAGAGCCGACCAGAACCGGAGCAATGAAATCGCTTTGACAAAGAGTTGGTGACCTTGTACTCCCCCACGAGACTTGAAAGTGCCTTCCTGCCCATTGACGATTAGGCGACACCGATGGACGCCTTACGTTTTGCGTTAGGCGCCTCACGAGCACGGGGTGTCTGAGGACGCCACAGTCGTGCAGCAAGAGGCGACAGTCTGTGTGGTTTATTGGTGTTTCTTTACAGTCGGTCCTGGTAAGTCGTTGTACTGGGAGCTTGCGCAATTGGGGGTGCAAGCGTTAGGCCACGGCTATCGGCGATATATGTTGTGCGTGCATCTGAAGCCGCAAGTCATGTACCAATCACATTGTGTCATTTGGTGTATCAGCCTGCACTTTCGGGGCGACTATCTATGGGATGATTGGGGACGATACGCTCATAGCGCAAGAGGAAGAGACAGTAAGAGAAGAAAAAAAGATCGGTACGTTGCGCGGCATCTCATGTGCCTGCTATATCTCAGTTCCGAGAGCCTGGGAATCACTTTTAGGGCGGGTTTGGAGTAGGTTCTACATCAACCGTAATCAACTACTGCAACAGTCAGCGTAGCTCTTAAATCAATTCAATTAGGGGTTTACGCGTTCATCGCTAGAGTACCATTTTAGCTCTATAAAGCTTAAATCGCCGCTTCAGATTAATGACCAAGTGAGCTCAGAGGATAGCTGTTGAAATGCGGTAACATATGTTTTCATTAAGTTTTGTGTTAACAATATTCAGAATGACTAAGACCAGTTGCTAAAAAGGCCCCCAGTGACTCAGTACGGAACTAATTCATGTGTACCGCGTACCGGTGAGTAATTTGTTTGATATAGAATGACGATAGATAACTGATGATAACCTAGCTCAATCCTCATTTATCGTAGTGTCTTGGTGGCCGTTTTCTGTCGCACGCATCAGATAGGACATTATGCCCCAGATTCCTCTCATGGCTTCGGTGCGGTCGTTGATATCGAAAAGATCAAACCATCGAGTCCTCTGTAGCTTAGGGGAGCACCAATCGGAATCGGAAGGCGCTTTCTGGGGAAGCTTTCCTTCAGTGAGATACTGTAAGTAGGCTGGGTGTACACGTAGCTTCAACAAGCTAATATGGTGGTTCAGTGACGAAACCATGACAACCTGCACTTGGGATCAGCAACTCGGCATCACCCACGATATGTCGTACGGAAGCCTACATCGTCCCACTCCGTCCTCCTATCCCTACCGATCGCTTCGTATACGACCTTCGGATCCCAGAGTGGATTTCCGGGTTTGAGATTCTTCCAAACTTCTGCCGGGGTTGGTCTCCGACGCGCTCTTGAACCATCTCGATTTCTTTCAGCGGGCTTTTCTTCTGCTTTAGCAGTTGTATCCTTCATAGGTATATCGTTGGTTCCAATGGCCTCACCAACTTCGCCTCCAGGACCTCCACCCCAGCGTTCTTTCGTTGTCCACCATGAGCCTTCGCCACCTCGTTTCTCCACCAACCCTTCTCTTGATCTCTCTTGTGCTATGAGCAATAGCCCACCAAGTTCTCGAACGATATCGAGCACGGATTCCGCCTCTAGCGTTCCTGTGGCACCGAAATTAACGTCTGCTCTGCACTGGACACCTAGAACAGGACCTTCCATCCATCCTTGCCGCGCCTTGACCCTATCTTGTGGCCCTCGCCAGCCTACAGAGCTCATGCGGACAGGAAATCGTACATTTCCTAGTGTAAGCACTGGTGGACGCCGATGCTGCGAAAGCGTCACGCCGAATGCCCAAGCAATCGGCTCTAGGAAGGCCCGCACGCAGTCGATCCGATACTGATCAGGCATCTCGGCACCGTTGCCAATTCGGTAACCTCGGTAAGAGCCATTTGATAGATCGCTTGTGTTGCTATGGAGTTGCGTGTTCATAGCCCTTGGGACCTTCGAGGGCGCGATTCTGGCTGGTAGGTCTCGGCCTGGAGTGACGGACAGTGTATTGGCTGCTATAGATCCGCTACTGCCGTCTTTCGAGTTGAGAGACGGGGTGACTGCCTGGTCACTCACAGCCTCGGTTTTTGCTTTCTTCCGTGGCTCTTCCTCGCTAGCAGATCCAAATCCCGAATCAGTCTTCACTATACTTTCTAGCTTCGCTCCATTTGTAGCGTCTGCGCTTTTCGCCTCTGTGTCAAGTGACAGAGTGGCCGAGGGTGTTCCATCACCTTTATTGATAGCTTCAGGATTTGGTGGGGAATACTCGTCTAGCGAGTTGTCCCAGTAGTAGGCCATATTATCGAGTCCTTCCCAGAATTTTCGAAAGTGAGCCAGCCGCAACGGCGCTTGGCCTCCGTTGCCCTTGCGGGTGAGCGTTGAAAAAGCATCGGCATTTTGGAAGAATAGCTCTCTTGCACGAACATAGAACTCTCTCTGTTCTGGCGCACGTCTACCATTACTGAGCAGCGTGACAGTAGAGTCTGGGGTGTGTAAGGGCTCATTATAGCCGGGCGAGTCCAGCCAGGTCTTGGGGGGCAGATGCGAATGTGCGTTGTTTGACAAGGACGATAGCAACGTTTCGAAGTCACAAACTGGTTGAAACGTGACGTTTAGCAGTGACAAGGTATTTTCCGTGACATCAGACGGCTTTCTTAAGCTCATGAAATGAGCAGATATCCCTGTTTGTGGCTTATTCCAGGGCGCTGGCGGTGTTGGTATTGATGGCTCCGGCGGCTGAACGCAGGGGAATGTAACGGGAATCGGCTTTGATGGAGGAGGTCTCTCTTTCTGCGTGTCGTGCTGCCCCGCAAGTAGGTTCCCTAGAGGCGATTGAGCCCTATATCAGCGGTCTTATCGCACGTGTATAGCACATCTCAGACGAAACATGTATGCTAGTTCGAGTGGAACAGAAGGACAAGAGCGAAACACGAAGCTACTGCGAAACGTACAACAACAATCGGACGATATATGGGGAAGGAACTCCGTTGGCTCTCGGTCATAACATGGAGAACCGTTATTGAATTCCAATGTTGGGGGGGGGGGGGGGTGGAGGGGACTGTCTTGTGACTGCCGTGTAAAGCAATGACGTGACGCGTTGGCGAGGGGAGGATAAGCAGCACGCTCTTGAGACTCACCGCTGAAGCTGAACATGGTAGTGATTTTGTGCTGATATCTTCTGAATCTCCAGCGATGAGGATTTGAAATTGAGGATGCGGAACTGAGGTCGAGGATGTGTTGTCTCGTTGTGTGCCTGCGAATCCTGGAAAGTGCATTCGGCTCAATCACCGTCTCTGTGCGCATGCAGCATCAGTCTCCACCTCCTCACGGCTCTTCAATGACCGTCCACAGCACGTATACGCGCTGCTATGGCATCCGACTCGAGAATAGTCGATTTGCTAACTACTAACAGGTGTCATGCTCTGTACATATTTGTCTTGGCCGCCGAGATGCTCAAGAGCCTCTCCATGCGGTAGCTCGATACAACCATGATAATGCCAACCAACCGAGTCGCTTCTTGGAACATTCAAGCCAGATGAATCGCATGACGGACTGCGAACAGGCATAGTTGGGACTGGCGAGGCCATGGAGTGAGTAGACTGGAGCAGAGCCGACGCTCAAATCACGTGCTCTCTTCAGCGATCTCACGTGTGCAGGCAATCTATGCCTGTCGCCAACCCCTCAACACTCCATGTCCATCACCATTCGCATCGTGACAAGCTTTGCGATGCCCTCAGACACTGCTCTCAGTACACCCAACCCAGCATTATTTTGCTCGGCTGAGACGGCCATGGCGCCGGTGTCCAGAAGTGCGAGGCTTACTGCGCTTCATGTGTGTTGTAGTCGCTGCTCGAAGCGGCACATGAAGCCGCTCGCGTTTCAGAACGATACAAGCGCACTACGTTGTGCCAACGGTTGACAACTATCCGGTCGCTCTTCGAACGCCCGCTAGAATCCTCTCTGTTAATCCATTATCCAGCATCAAATTGTGGGAAACTTCAATTTCCCAGTTAATATGCTCAAAGCGCCCGCGGCGCTTGGAGTCCCTTCTCTTCGTCTCCTCTTCTGAGCCCTTGCTGGTGTTTCTCTCTATGAGCTGTCGCCTGCATGGCCTCTCCGCAAGAATCCATCACGACAGTGAGTGGGAGACGATGTACTCGCTCCCGGGCCCGAACAGCGGCCACATCGACTGTTACCACAGAAGAGCCATCAGTCATTACTCCTACTGAATTTACCACCTCCACAGCGGCGGAACAGGTACCGCAAATACAACCGAGCGCCGCTGAACAGCCTCCTCCGCCTCCTCCGCCGCTTCCATCTTCCTCAACTGTGCCAGCAGAGCAGCCAGCTGTTGCGCCGACGACAGAAGCAGCAGTGTCTTCCGCGATAGGTACGAATAGTCCGGTTTCTATATCATCTGCGCCGAACAGTGCGCTTGCAAACCTTGCGCTATCGGGACCAGCAGCCGCAGGTCCAGGGCAACCAGCAGAGGAGTCACGCAGGCCAGCGGTAGCGCCTTTGCAAGTTGCTGAGGGCACTTCAGCTCCTCATACGAGCCCATCATCAACAAGCTCTGACACAGTGGATTTAGCTGTTCCTACGTTTTCGCCCGTTGTATCCTCGATCAGACGCCCTTCCTTCACTGCTCCGGCTGCTTCAGCCGCCCGGTCGCCCGTCGACGCAGGTCCCGAGCAGCCAAGTCAAACCGACAGAGACCCGTCTCCATCATCTATAGACACACCAGTCGCAGAACAACCACATCACACAACTTCTGTTGTAGCTTCCCTTCCATCCGGTGGTTCGGCCGGCATAATTGCACCCGACAGCTCCGACAGCAATGGTGCCCTCACACTGCCCAACACGGGCGACGCAAACATCGGTAGTATTGTTGGGGGTGTTATTGGTGGTGTCGCAGTCCTTGCCTTGATTAGCGGCTTACTGTTCTTCTGTTTGAGGAAGCGGAAAACGAGAGCACCGAGGTGGAATGAAAAGAGAGAGGCACGGTGGGCTTTCATTGGGAAAGTGAAGGCTATCCCGGCAGGACTTGGTGTCTTCTTGGCAAAGATGAAAGGGAAGAAAACTGGACCGTTAGCGAATCCCTACCAGCGACATACTGCACAGTCAAGTGAGAGCTCGGTCTATTCGGCAAACTCAAACGGCCGCGTTCGATCAACCAGTGAACCGCAGGGAATGTTCGCAGTGCAACGTGGGGGCTCTGTCAGAAGCACGTCAAGCAAAAAGAGCGAAAGAAAATTGCTTCGGAAGAAGCCAAGCAGTCTCTCGTCTAATTATCGCTTTCCTGGCATCACAGAAGATAGGCCCTCGCAAAACAAGGGCGACATGAATCCCTTCGCAGACCCTGGACCCAAAAGTCTGCAGCTACTCAATCACGAGCCCAGGAGTGAGCTTACCACACCACTACCTGCAGCTACATCAGATCGTGTGTCCCGGGATCCTTTTGCGTCGCTTCTCGACCAAATTGACTACGTACCGGATTGGCTGGGAGATTCAAATCCGACTACAGGCCACAATCGCACTCGAAGCTCAGCTTCGGCACTGCGCTCACCTCCTGCCTCATCTGTATATCCTACAGACGACAATCCCTTCGCGGATCCTGCAATTGCCCCGCCCGTGCCAACTCAAGCTGTACTACCAAAGCAGAAGCGTCGGTCATCCATCGCATATCCAAGTTTCAATGCGACGTACACGGCAGCATCTCGTGACTCTCAGTTTACTTTCTTCGGCGAGCCAGGACCGAGTCGACCAGGGACCAATATGTTTACCCCGGGACTTCCTACTGGCCGTACGGTCCGACAGTCTGACCCCTTCGATCTTGATCGCCCAGAAGTCTTGGGGTTCGGTGACGTGCTGGGTCGCAAGGAAGTGCTAGCGAGCGTCACGAGACAGGCCACGCGAAGTAAGCGAACGAGCAGTGTTGGCAACTGGGCCAACGTAGGGGACGGTCCCTACGGCCCATATGAAAGAGAAAGTGCAAAACCAGGGCCATTATGGAGTGCCAACGGTAGGAGGTGACGAATATGACTTATGTTAGGACCACTAAAAGCTTCGTGCAAGTTGCAGCCTAAGAGCGCACAAGACGCGACATGAGATTATGGGCAAGCATAATGACGAGCAAGTATGGCGTTAATGGTTTCTCTGGTGGCAGAAAGTATTCCCATGTCCATCATAAGGCGCAAAGATAGCATCGTGTGGCATTCCCCTATCTGTTCTCTACTGCGGCCACCTGGCAAGCATCTGTAGCATACATCTCTTTATTATCATACTAGCGTTAGAATACCCCTCGGATCAGACGACCTCTCGTTTCGCACCCAATACATTGTCTAGTACGCCACCTCAACTGCTTCATGAAGTTTGATGTGACGCAAATCGCCAGAGAAGCTGCTTTCACCTAGCATCTTACAGTAGAGTTGATTCTGTGGATTCTGAGGATGGGGTTCCACCGCGACGATGCTACCAAGGCACCGCGTCGCCTTGGAGCTTCAGCTTGACGTGTAACCACATGAAACGCATTGGCCTCATCATTTGTCAGGCTGTACCCCAGATATGGCTACACAGACGCGGAGCTAAACGGAACAATAAGTGTCCATGAGCCGACGGCATATGGTAATCTGTGAGAGTGGAGCGGAAAGCCGGAGAAGGCGTGAGCCCACTCGAGGATTGAGAGGTCAGTTTGAAGTCGTACGATCTGGCTTAGGATAAGATTGCACTCGTTTTGATACCCAGTTTGCCCGATGCAGCTAGAATAGGTCTACAGCCACCGGTCCATTGCACCGAAAGGCGGATACCTCAGCCCTCCTCCCCTCTTCTTCCTAGTCCATTTCTCGCTACCTGCACTACGGCTTCCCACGGTACTGCTAACGCAGTCCCAATTCCACGGGACCTCTCGGCCCAAGACCTCGTAACCAGCAACTCTCCTCAGCCGACCTCTTTGTCTCTCTGGCTGCACGCTACGCAGTGCTACACGAGTCGTCTCCCTAACGTGTGCTGGCTCGACGATTTGGGTGCGATAGATGGGTTCACGCGGCCGCACTGGTGATGACGACTGAGAGCAAGGCCGACATCTTGATGGATCGCGCGACGGCGGAGGCGGACCGGGCGGATAGCGTTTCCTGCCCGGCCCTCGAAGTTTGAGCGCTGGTATGTCGTGGTGGCCGTGGTGGTGGCCGTGGATGGGATGCAAGTGTAGTGGATGTAGGTGATGTAGGTGATGTTTGTGGTGATGATGCAAGTGCGGATGCAGATGGTGATGATCCTCAAACTCCATTGTGACGCTGCTTGGTACCTTCACTCTGACCTCGCTGAAGCGGGGGCTAGGGCTACGATGCACGCGGACGAGCTCCTCGACACATGAGGAGTCGGTAGAATGGTGGCCGTGATGATGTTTCTTCCCTTTGGTTGGGGTAAGAGTGAACCAGCACATGTCGGGTCCTATTGTCGCAGCTGCTAAAGATGTTGATACCGGGGTCGAGGCGCGTTGGTAGTGGACGAAGCCTCGTTGGTGGTGCTAGACGATGATGCGTGGACGAGCAAAAGTCGGGTATGTAGACAGATGGTGGTCTTGGGGGTTGTTGATAGAACATGGACTGGATTATTCGCAACGGGGCATTCGGGAAGAGTAGACGACGACAATGGGAGCAGACAATATAGTCACCGAACATATGACTGGAATTTCTTCTGACCTCGGCCATGATGGGCGTCGATGTATGTATTATACCTCGCCTTCAGGCATCATTCGCTACCATCACGCTGCCCATTAGGTACTGCACGCGGCCCGCACCGTCTCTATGTAGTGAAGAGAAAATGAGACAGGGTGGGCGAGTTTGGTGCCTGCATGATGGTTGACGGTGCCTGCATGTAGGCGATGCAAACATGTGTTCCAAGGTTTGGGCGAGTGACTGAGGCTGGTGAGGGTGGAAGGTGGGTCGCGTGGGTTGGTGCAATGTCTTGGATGACCTCAGGTTTCAAGGTGAGCATGTGACGGCTTCGCGTCGGCGCCTCCATTAGCAACTCGCGGTAGAAGCATGCTGTGGGGTTTGATTAGGAATGCAAGCCACGATGAGAGTGTTGTGTCTGTTCCCGCAGTTGTAGTACTAGGTCAGTAGCCTGTCGGCCCATGATTGCGGAGCAACCACCCGCAGCAGAGGCATGGCTGTGGGCAACTCCATGGACAACCAAAGATATGGTGGATTTCGAATCGTGTGCTGCCTCGGTTCGTGGTGAAAGGACGTGATGGTGGATGAAGATGGGACGACGACATTGGGTGAAGGCAGCAGCTTGACGCGGCGTGGACGCTTGGCACTTCCGACAGCTCGTCGGAGCTTGAGCATCACGACGTCGACGTCGACGTCAACCTCACATCGCCAGCCCGCCACGACACCTGTCTTGCTTGTTCTTCGTCCCCACACACGCCCTTTATCTCCCATCAGACAGTCAGCGGTGCAGCCATGGATTCATTAGTGTCGCAGTACACGCGGCCCGCCTACTCGGATGAAGGCCAGACGCAGGACGAGCAGCTGGAGCTCTACAGCGGCGCCCCGGAGCTGTCGCTCAAGTTTGCCCTCCCCCCAGTAGCCCAGGTAGGCGCCTCTCCTCTCCTCTCCTCTCCTCTATTCTCTTCGACGTGCGTCTGCTAATTTCATCTCTGCTGGCAGTCGGCCTCATGGCTGCGCGCAATGACGGACGACTACTCCAACCCAAACTGCCCCATCAAGATCGCACACGGCACCACTACGCTCGCCTTCCGCTTCAAGGGCGGCATCATCGTCGCCACCGACTCGCGCGCAACCGCCGGCAACTGGATAGCAAGCCAGACAGTCAAGAAGGTCATCGAGATCAACAACTGCCTGCTGGGCACCATGGCCGGTGGCGCTGCCGTACGTACACCTCAGGCTGCTCGCGCGGGCCTAGCCAGACTGGCTGTTGACGTGTAAACAGGACTGCCAGTACTGGCTCGCATATCTAGGCATGCAATGCCGCCTCCACGAGCTCCGCCACAAGCGCCGCATCTCGGTCGCGGCCGCGTCCAAGATCCTGGCCAATCTGGTATACTCGTACAAGGGCATGGGCTTGAGCATGGTGAGGCACTCCGGCGTCCCCTCATTCCAACTCGCAACCTAACCATGTCTGACAGGGCACAATGTGCGCCGGCGTGACCCCCCAAGAAGGCCCCGCCCTCTACTACATCGACAGCGACGGCACCCGTCTCGCAGGCAACCTCTTCTGCGTCGGTTCCGGCCAAACCTTCGCCTACGGTGTGCTCGATGCCCAATACAAGTACGATCTCGACGACGACGAGGCGCTGGAGCTGGGCCGAAGGAGTATCCTAGCAGCCACCCATAGGGACGCTTACTCTGGTGGCTTCATCAACCTGTACCACGTCAAGGAGGACGGCTGGGTCAAGCACGGCTTCAACGATACAAATCCCATCTTCTGGGAGACCAAGCTGAAGAAGGGCGAGTTCTCCAACGTTACAAGCGAGCTGGAGTAGAAGGCCATTCAGTTAGGTAATCAAGGGCTTTCGGCTTGAGTCAGCTTTGGGCATGGTAGCAGCAGAAAAGCACGTGTTGGAGGCGGGAAACAGCCGCGATGCGCGCATGACCGTTAATGAGAGCTCCAGCCTCGTTGCAATTCAAGACTGCTGCAGTGTATGATTATCTCGGCCACGAATAGACATGTCCAATGAACCGACTGGATATCCTGTAGTCTGGGCGCCTTCAACGCCTCTGCACCTCCAAGTCAGCTTCTGCAAAGCGATACGAGGAATTTCATGCCCCAAATAAGGAAACCAAAAAATCATAGAATGACCTGTTTGAAACTTCTCAATTCCTTGTCGCACGACTAATACATCTGCACCGTGTATGCAGTCTCAAAAATATCAATGCTAGTCCAGTCCATGCTGGCATGCCAAAACGCCTCTCCTCAAAGAAGGTGCAATATACACTATCCCAGTGCAATGGGTATAAGCAACCGGACCAGAAATCCCAATAAACGCCACATATCCTTCCTTTCCCGTGCACAAAAACAAAGGACGCGTCGAGGCTGGCAGAAAACTTAGAGAGAAAAAACACCTAGTTCAACGCCAGGGAACCGTGGTGACAGACCACTAAGAAGCCGAATAAGGATCGGAATGATATGGCCCCAAGGGGTACGCGTAAACGAAAAAAAAAAAGACTGAACGGAATCAATAGCTCATCGACTTCTCCTCCTCAGCCCAAGATCCTCCTGCTGCAGTTGCTTGATCAGATCAATGCTCGCCTGATCTAGGTTCGGATCAATCATGCCCAGCATACCCATACCCATACCCAAGCCCTGCTCGAGCTTGATACTGTCCTTGCTGTCTTTCATCCGGCCGCCGGGGGTAGACTTGGGTGTCTTGCTATTTCTACCGCCACGGGATGGCGTGTGGCTCGATTTACCGCCCAACGAGTGTGGCCCGTGCGAGGCATGTGCATGGTTCGCTGAAGGGGTCACCGGTGGAGGCGGGAAATCAGAATTCGTCGTGAAGTTGTTGTAGTTGTTGGTTGCGGGCGAGGTCATGTAGGCGTCGTATTGTCTGGAGGTCGGAGAGGTCGCGGAAATGTGTCTAGGTGAGACGGGCGATGAAGGATGACGGACAGCATCGCGTTGAGCAGAACCGAGTTCAATGGCCGCTTTAGAGCCGATGCCATTCGTTCGCACGTGAATCGTGTCAGAGTGTGGAGGCGGACCTGGAGTAAGTGGCTCAACACTAGGACCATGTAGCTCGCCGTTTGTTCCTGCGAATTCAATGCCGTCCATAGGCACAGGGCCACCATTTTGATATTCAATCGATGACATTATATTATCGCCGTTCTGGTGATACGAAGGCACCATGTCCATTTCTTGATAATTGTCATTGGCGTAGGCTTGCAGTGCCGGATCGACAGGCACCAGATCGTCATCTGGGCTCTGATCAAGTGCCTGCTGCGCCGAGTACGCGAGGTCCTGGAGGAACGAGGAACCCCCGCTGAATTGGTTGGGCAGTGAGTGCCGCGCATGCATGTCTCCGTTGATATACTCGTCGTCATATGAGGACTCGTGCTTCATCCGTTTGGTGGTCGTTGTCGAATCCTCATCGCTCACGCGTCGCTTCTTGGACGCTGAACCCCGAGGGATCGGGACCTCATTTGCTTTGACGGGGTCGACATTGCCATACTCATCATGTATACAACGACGCTGTAACCGTTAGTTTTATCCTATGGCATTCAATCGTTGACCTTACCTTGCTCTTGCGGCAATCAGCACAAGCCTTGACTCTTCCTGACTTAAGCGCATATGGATCCCCATTCACGTCTGCCATGATCGGACCACCATTCACAGGACCATTGGCCGTGCTCGATTGGCCATCAGCTATAGAATGGTCACTGAGGCGGCGTTTGACAGAGATACCGTAAGAGCCAGATAGGTCGATCGTGTGCATGCCCGGTTTCGATGTGTCGACCAGCTCGTCTTTGTGTTTGCATCGTATTCGCCGCTTCCTGCACGCATCGCAAGCAACCCGTTTTGGTCCAAGTTGGGACGTCTTCGGGGTAGTGATGTGTGGGTTGTTGGCTGACGGGCGTAAGAATCCAGTTAAGGGGCCAGAGGTGGGAAGTGCGTCAAATTGCTGGAAAGCTTCTAGGTCGTTGGGAGGCGAGGGGTCCGCAGTATGGTCAGGTACAGGATCAGAGGCTCGAATGCGAGCTGATGACCGCTCTGCTGTTGCACGCAGAGCCTCACTTAGCGACTCACGCTCCATCTTCTTGACCTGAGCTGCACTGAGCTTCTTCTCGCCAGACTCGGACGCTTCGGGTAGGCTAGCATCAGGAAAAGCCCATGGTGGAATCATCTCATTGCCACGCTTCCAAGCGATCCACATCGCGAAGCGTCGTGCTAGAACAAGAGGGTCGCCGTGCCCTTTCGGAATCGATTTGTTGACAGCACTCCGAGTTTTCTGCGGCACATCGATTTTATCCAACGTAATTAGGACCGTCCTCCAGATGTAGTTGAGAAGATCTGACAGGCCTTCCAGCTCGTGTTTTGAGTAGTACCGCCTGTTGTAGTTGGCAGCCCCAAGGTGGGAGTTATGCCCAAACCTATCAGGCTCGCAGTAGATTGGGGTGGACCGCGTGAACTGATTGCCACTCTGCAGAAGCTGCTGCACTGGTTCCGGAACGGGATCTTCCTCGAGGTATTTGATGGCAGTCAACCACATGATCTTCTGGAAGAACGGATACCGGAATTGCAATGCTACCTTGGTGTTCTTCTCAATTTCCAAGACCTTGATCTGCATGCCGTAGTGTATGCGAGTTAGGAAATTGCCTCCAATCACGAGGCTGTCCTCGGGAGTCCAAACTGCGTGTATCCAACCGGAGGGTATCAACATCGTATCTCCAGGGTATAAGTCCACTCGGTAACACTCTTTAACCTGTTTTCCAAGCCAATCATGTCCTTGATTGGGGGAGAGACACCAGTCCTCATACCTTTTAAGGTTCTGCTTCGTTGGCGGAATGAAGAAGAAGACCTTTCTACCCTTGACGATGTGATAATATACAGAGGAGCCGCCAAAGTCGATGTGGAAGTCGGTAAAGCAGTCCGCGACGGACATTAGGCAGTAGAACTGTACAGGCGGAGGGGCAACCTTATCATCTTCCGGCCAGACTGAGTCTTGCAGGTCCATGTCCCGGACGGCCTTTGGTCGGCGAATCAGTTTGCCCAGCCTACTCCTTGATACTTCGAGACTGATGACGTTTCGCACTGGCTTCTCGCCCTGTTGCTCGTAATAGTCCGCCCACTTGCCCATAGTCCATTTCTTACCTTCGCCTTCCTGTGCCTTGACGTCGATGACAGGCACCACTTCGTTAGGGCCATAGAGCTCAGCGACGCGGCGAACGGTGAGGCCCGTAGGAATGACCATGTCAAGCCTGTCCTGACCATCGTCGGTGATTGTTTCATATTCAAAGTGTGAGCCTGGTTCGTCTGCTAGGCGCTCAGCGTCCTCTGTAGGCTGTACGGGCGAATGTTCTTTGGGAAGAGCTTCAGGTCGAGGGTTGAGCGACCCAGGTATCAAGATTGGCTCCTTGAAGCCATTTGACTTTTCGAGGAAGTCGCCAGTTATCAGCTCAGGTGGCATGCGTGCGAAGGTCTCTGGCGTAAACTCAATGTCTCCATTCTTGAACGCGGCAATGTAGTGGTGCTCCGGATTGTCGTCGGACGTCTTGAGGACGCCCTCGTTCAGGCCGGCGTAGTCGACTGTTGTGTGGGCTCTGACGGATTTACGAACCTCTGGACCAGATTAGAAGTGTAACCCCAATGTGCGTCGGTAGACCTACTTGTTGTTTCACCAAACTTGGGTCTACACGGCTCGCAGTAAAACTTGTTTACATCCCGTACCTCGCGCTCGCTGTTGAACCCCGCGCAGGCGTAGTGATACCACTCTTTGCACCCGTCACAGCCGATCCATTGCTCGCCATCGCCCACCTTGACCTCTGACTCTGAGGACTTGCAAGCGGCGCATATAAGATCGGGCTGTTCGACAGGAGCTTTCTTTGTGGGCGGAGGAAATGCATCAGCCGGGGTGGGTAGGGCTTGCTGGCCGCCAAGAGGGAGCGATTGAGCGCGTAGAAGTGGAGACAGGAACACGTCGTTCGGTAACGCAGGGGCTGGGGTTGAGAACGAGTGGCGGCGGGCTCGCGAGGCCGTGTCGTGCACTGGCTCGGCTGGTTGTGGTGGGGGGTTGGCGCCCTCTGCCGGGTTTGCAACAGGCTGCTCTGCTGGAAGACTTTGGGGCGACTGAAGCTGGTCAGGGCCTCCAGATGTGCTTGCAGACGACGCGCTTTTCGGCTTTGGCGTTGACTTCTTCCGCTTGCTCGTAGACGGGTTACTACGCGGCCCACGTGGCTTGCCCTTTGGCCATCCCTGGTGTTTCTTTGGCTTGGGCTCTTCAGCGGGGACGACGTCGTGCATCATGACAGGTTGTGGTGCCGCGCTGAACGTCTCTTCAGGCGGTGTGTGTGTTTGTGCGCCCGACGCAGTGTCGACTGCGTCAGAGGAATGAAAGGGTGCCTCCGGAGGCTGCTTGATATGTGGACGTGGTTGCATTTGCTGTGAATGTTGGTTGAGAGGCTGCGGTTCTGCTACAAACGGGCTTGTCGGCTCATGGGTTTGCTGCACCTGCAGTGGGCGTGGGTCGGAAGGTGGTGGATACGAAACACTGGACCGCTTGGCTGTCGAGGGCGGAGTTTGTGCGGTGTGGGCAGAGACATTGAAGAAGTCTAGCAGCAATTGGGCATCAGAGAGTCTATCGCTGGTGCCGCGCTCGGTGTGATGGGGCGCGGATGCCCTGGTGTCCTGGTACATGCGCATCCCGCTATCGACCATCTGCTCGACGTTGTATGACCAGCCCGGAATGTGGCTAGTGGCCGGCCTTGACTGGGGCTGGCCGTAGGGCGGGGACGCATAGAACTCGGAGCGCGCTCGCTTTGCCGGTCGCTCGTTGTGCGAGTAGGCGGCATCTCTTGCGTAGGCGTGTTTTGGCGCGCGTTCGCCCGTGGGCTGGGGCAGGGTGGCGGGCTCGGTCGCGGCGTGTGAGGCGTGGCGCGAGGGCTCGACATAAGCTGGGCTCGTGTGCTGCCATGTCATGGCAGCGTCGGCGAGGGCTTCAATGGGCGATCCCAGCGGCAGGGCGTAGTGCTGCAGTGGCTGCGGAAGGGGAGCGGAGCG
The DNA here is from genome assembly GCA_021596325.1 of Parafenestella ontariensis. Lineage (NCBI taxonomy): Eukaryota > Fungi > Ascomycota > Dothideomycetes > Pleosporales > Cucurbitariaceae > Parafenestella > Parafenestella ontariensis. Next base: position 342,993 of record JAKGDA010000026.1, read on the forward strand.
CAGGCCCGGCTCGTACGTCACCGCCGGCTCGGTCAGCTGCAGATGGGCGCGACGGCCCTCTCTGGGACGCGGCGCGGCCTTGTCGGCGCCATTGGTGTACCTGCTGCTGTATATCAGAGCCGCCGAGTTGCTGGCCGCGGGGTGTCGTGTCGAGGGCTCCATGGGCAGCAGCGTGGGCGACAGCGGCTCGTAGGCCGGCGGCGGAGGGGTCGCGGCGCGCGCCGGAGGTTGCCTGTACTGCGCCTTGAAGGACGAAATGCTCCTCATGGTGCTGGTGTGCGCCGAGCGCCGTCGTCGTCGTCTCGGGAGTGTCGTCGGCCTAGCGTCTCAGCGTGGGTAGCTAGCTATGGGGCGGCAGCGCGGTGCGAGGATGCGGCGCAAGCGGACGCGGGCATATCCTGTAGCCAGCGACACGGGCGCGGGGGATTCGGCGACGGTGAACGAGCGTAGGGGGGACGGGGGACGGGGGAGGGAGTGCGGTGGGTGGTGGGTGCGCCAGAGGTCGCGGAGGTTTTGGTGTGGGGAATCTGATTGGGACTGGGAATGTCAACGTCCCCAGCCAGGACAGGCGGCGAGCAGCTGCGATATGGGACTCGGCGGCGGGCCAGCGTGGGCGCGACAGCCAGAGCAGCCAAGCGCGGAAGAGAGGCAGGTGCGAAGGGTTGAAACAGAGCCCGCAGTGCAGCGCAGGTGGTCGAGGGAATGGGAGCGTTGGACCTTGGGGGAGCGAGAGTCCGCACGCCGTCCCATTCGCTGCAGCAAGCGTCTCCGACTGGTGCGCTGCAGCAGATGCTTCTTGCTGTACACTATGTATAAGAAGTGATATTGCGCGCGCACACACACACACACATGCATAGCATGCTTAAGCCTCCATATTCCCGCGCTGCCTTGACATGACATGCTCCATCTACTCGACTGCGTTGCACCAGTCGCTCCTACCCGCAGAGCTCCCTCCAGCTTCGCCGAGTTCAGCATCACGTGATCTCTACGCCAAGCCCGCGTCCAGCAGGGCTTGGGCCACTTCGCCATCCCGCATGTCCACCACTTACTCGTCCACCACCCCTCGCCCTTCTGATTGCCCTTCCAGAAGCCCGTCCTTTACCGTCCAACACAGTCGCCAAAGTATGAGTAGAGGCGGCAAGCTTGCTCCAGAGGTCAATCGGTCAGTCCGCCCTTTTCCGCATGGCGTGCTCGCCCGCAAGGCTGCTGTGCGTGCGGCCAACTCTCACCACCTCCGCTAACATGTCTTTCTGTACAGGGCTCTATTCGTCAAGAATCTGAGGTTGGTACACGCCTCCCAACCCAGCTGCCTCGCCGCTAATGCCCCGCCAGCTTCAACGTCACTCCAGAGGAACTGTTCGATCTCTTTGGCAAGTTCGGCCCGGTGCGGTACGTCGACTTCCCACCTTACCCTGTCGCTTTCGCGGCTCTATCTCTGGAGCACATCGCTAATGCATCGCAGCCAAATCCGCCAGGGCATCGCCAACAACACCAAGGGCACTGCATTCGTCGTCTATGAAGACGTCATGGACGCAAAGTCAGCCTGCGATAAGCTGAACGGCTTCAACTTCCAGAACCGATACCTCGTTGGTACGGCCATGATTCCCTCTGCTCCGACCGAAGAAGCTGACAATGCCAGTATTATATCACCAGCCAGAGAAGATGATCAAGGCGGCCAACGATCTCGCCGAGCGCCAGGAGAACTTAGAAAAGCTCAAAAAACAACATGGCATTGATTAGGGTTGCGCGAGGCCCCAGGAAATGGTGACAGCACACGAGCAAAGTAATGATAAGACTCCTGTGGGCCTCAAAACCGATAGCGTAATTTCAACACGCTCTTCGAGCCACGGCGATACGCGCACTTCGACGACGAGCTCGAGCATAGCGGAGAAAACCGACGCTCCTTGCAGAGCAACCTCGACTAGCACCTGCCGCAACGGCGATTGGAATACTGTCAAGCGATCCTTGAAGGGGTTGTGGAAATCAGCGCACGGATCGGCGTTTAAGAGGTCATGACATGTTCACGAACCATGACGGGTTGCTGCATTTTATTGCTTTGGGTCTCTTATAGCTGAGATAGCTACGGATGGTTCGGCTGGGTTTGATTCGAAATGCACCAATGCTTCGGCTTTCGTTTCTTCAGATATCGGACAGTCGGCGAACAGCGTCAAGCGGCCGATTCAAAAATTTATAGGCTTCAACTTTCGGCACTTGCCCGAGCTTTCTGTGCTATGACTTCGTGGCGAATTGCTATGAGCGTGGTCTCTCTACAAAGCCATAAGCTGATCTTACTTGTAGGCACATTCGCTGCTTTATAGTATGTCAAGCACGCCTGCCAGGCGAGAGTCCTGGCTGTCTAGACGTAAAGCATGCATGTACTCTAGAGATAACTAATGGCTGCGGCACTGACACAGGGTCCTGGAGTTGGATCTACTTATCTGTATTCCTACAACATCGAGAATGGGTATTTTCCTTCTCTCCTTCTCTAAGTGCGCTCACCAGGCTCTCCTAGGGCGCAGGAATACTAAACCGTGTAATGCGCATTATTGCCGCAACATGTGTCCGAACTCTAGACCCATAATGTCAACGTCTCTCTCCTAGCATGGTAGCTTTAACTGAGGATGAACTTTTGCCGCCTCTTGCTCACCAATCAGCATGGCGTATTGCAGGATACGAACGCGGGTTAGACTGAAGTCGTTAGCGCGAATCTAATGTATTCCGTCTCGGTAACAAAGAGCAGGCCGGCCCGTGATGGGTTGCGTAACTCCGTCAACGACTCTATATAACATGAAAATGTCGCGCCCCTGCTTTGGTGCGATACGAACTCGGGCTAGACCTGCCTGCCTCTACCTGTAGGTAGACCTTAGAATCAAGTCGTGCTACCCTTGCATATCCCGAGGTACATCATCACTATGCCCGCGGTCGTATCGAAAAGCCAAAACCCAACGGACAGAAAACGACGCGTTCATGCGAAGTCCAGAACTGGTTGCGGAAACTGCAAATTGCGGCGGGTGAAGGTGAGCTTTCAACTATACTATCTTCAAGTAGGCTGCGCTAAGAGTATCAGTGCGATGAGTTACGCCCAAGTTGCAGGAAATGCAAGTTATATGGCGTTTCTTGCGACTATAGCGGCTTGAAAACCCCATTGGATCTCTCTACACATGGGTCATTCCAAGTAGAGTTCGCACCGATTGTTCCTGCGGATTCCGTTATCACCGATTTACCAGGAAGCACGTCTATCCGCCCCAATGAAGCGCCTTCGATAGGGGAACAAGTTATAAATCTTAGCACGAAGCCTTCTGATCATGTGTCGGGATTTAGGGCCGACGCTAGGGAGCGAGCTCTATTGCCCATTTCCATGAATGCCACGATTGCGGGCATGATCAATAATTCGCTTCAGTCGGGCTTCTTAAACCCAGATGCACAGCCAAGCTCAGGAGCAGCTTCTTGGTCTTCAAATCCGTTCTGGCACTTCTCCGAATCTCATCTTGAGATAGTGGCACGGTTCCACAGCAGAACGGCAATGACCATTGGAAACAAGCAGCTAGCCCCCGCGTATCGAGATATCACATGTCAGCTTGCATTCACGGTACGTCTGTTCCCATTAGACCAGCTCGTGCATGACCGTCCTGCATCGACAATTAATGGAAGCATTTCTAACGACCTCAACAGCATACCTTCCTCATGCATATGCTTCTCAGCCTAACATTGATGCATGACGCCGAACTATCATTATCATGCTCGCCGTCTCTGGCCGCCAAGCAAAAACATGCGTCACTCCAGCACTGGAATACGGCAACAGAGCTGTTCAATCGCATTTTGTCTGGTCCGATACCACCATCCTACCGCGACGCCAGGTATAAAGACTCTATTGCATATACTGCCACGACCGTTTTACTGACTATGTGATAGTAAGTCAATCACATTCTCCGTTAGCTACTTCTCTACGTCGGATATCCTACAAGGGACATATTTTTTCGAATGAGTCCAGACACTGGGTATTTATATCGCTATCATTGTGCCCCTGCTAACTGTGCTGTCTTTTGAGTTTGGACCACTGGCGTTTTTCTAGGCGCCGCGTCCTTTTGGTACGTGGAATCAACCAGTGTGGAAGAAGTCTGGCCATTGAAACCTGATGACTCCGGGGATCTGACGTGGATGAAGATTGGGGAAGGCAAGAAACATCTCTGGCGTATCGCTGATCCGACGCGACCGGAAAGTCTTTTCAATAGCCTTGTGAAAGAGAGGCCCTGTAATGTCTTACCGGATTGGATGGAAACCAACAACACGTCGCGCGTCGATGATCGCGTCAAACAAAGTCTCAATATCACACCGGACTCGACCACCATGAACAACATATATCATCTGCCCGCGCTCATCCTGTCATATATACAAGGTATGCGGCTTACGCATGAAAATGCGCCGACCTTTCTGTACATCACGGCATTTATCACACCTGAGTTTCTTGCTCTGCTTGAGGTGAAGGACCCCCGCTCAGTTTTCATCCTAGGTTGGTGGTTCAGTATAATCCAGGATGGTGACCTGTGGTGGATAACGAGGAGGGCAAAGGTCGAAGGCAAGGCGGTTCGGATTTGGCTGCAGAGAGAGGAACCTGAATTGGCGGAACTACTCGACTCTCTGAGTCTGGACCCGGTCACAGACGACGGAGTTTCGACAAAATACCGGTTGCCTGACTTACCTTGGGCTCGTATGGGCAAGGCTGAGGCTGCCTATGATTGAATCAACCTGAATAAGAAGGCGTCTGGTCGCTTCTTTCCGCGAGTCCAAATTCTTAGGAACTTGTTGTACGTGCATAGGGTAGGTACTTTTGAAGACAGTTGATAAGCACCGGAGACGAATAAATTAGAAGATGCAGACGATTGTTACCTTATACCACCACAATAGACTTATGTCGACTTCTTTAGACTACTTTATCATTATGAAGGAAGAATATAAATATCTCTAGGATGTTGAAGAGCATCTTTCGTGCTGTATATTTCATAACTCCCGCTAACTTGTCGGCGCGGAAGAGTCCAGAGACCTCCAAGCTAGTGGGTGGGAATATCAGACTCAAACTGTAGCATCGATATCTCTAATTTGTCGTCCAGATCCTTTCGAATGCGACGCCTTAAACTAGCTCTCGAGGAAGAAGCAGATCATACAGTTGATGCTGGGAATGGTAGTATAATAACATAGCAAAGTTAAACCATAATCTGTTATATCAGTCTCCTCCATGCTAATAATATATCACTTTCCGTGGCCTTACCTTCCGGAAGTATCGGAGGTCAAGCTTTCCGATGACAACCACACTCACAGCACCAGCTTGGGTAAGGTCCAAAAGGTTATGACCACAAACGTGGTGACAATTATAGAGCCATGTATCATTCTCGAAGACATTCTCGCTTTTCCGAGGCAAGCATTCTAAAACTGCGATGAACATGCAGATGTTTTCACGCTTGCAGCTCTCGATATATAGGTAGTGTTGATACAGTACAAGTGATGATTACAGTTAGATCACCAATTCTCGGCAACAAGAACGATTCATTATGGCTTTGTATACATGAAAAGTAAAATTACTTGCAACGCTGCCATACAGCGCACCTGGTGACTATAGAAACATTGTTTTCGTGTATCATCGTTCGTTCACTTCAGCTGAAAATGGCACCACCCATAATAACTATACAAATGAAAGCTGGCTAGAAAAAGATAATATGTACAAAGATGCGAGCCTGATGTAATTCGACCAACACCTTGAATGACTTATTTGTGGACGCAATCCATGGGTAGCAACGCCGTCATACCAAAGTCCGATACGGTCTTTATCATTCGAACTAAAACCCTCTCCAGCCATTACATCCGCTTATGCACCTTGTGTACTCCGTAGGACAATGGCATGATTGGGGCATTGTAGGTACGTCAGAATAGCGAAGTAAACATGGTATGTCGCAAGGGGGGACTCTTTGACGAAATGCCGTCGAAGCCATCGTCAAAATTAGCATTATAGCTTCGGAGGCAGGGAAAGAGAGGAGGGTCGACTAGTGTATCGTGGTGCCTCCGACTAGTACAAGCGGCGCCTGATCCTGGGCCGTTTTTCTGTGACTTTCTCATCAAGACTGTCGTCCTCTTCAATCTCATCTTCAACCTCCTCGATAACCGTTCTCCTCTTTCCCTCTTTATGATGCACCGTCCTCACATGCTCTTCCATTTTGTCTTTTCTACTGTTGAAGCTGCGTCCCTTGCTCTTGCCATTTGTTGGTTTCCTGGAGCGTGAACAGCCTTCTTTGGGGCAGAAGTACTCTATTTTCCTGGGAGCATGAACATTCTCATAGTGGCGTTTAAAATCGGCTTGGCGTCCGAAGGTCAGATCGTCACATCCTGGATCGAGGCACTTGAACTTTCCCAATCGAGTTACTTGGCCAATGACCGGGTCAGAGGGTGCGTCCGGTGAGGGTGAGGCCCGCCGGCGGCGGCGGACTGGTTGCTGGGACAAGGGAGGAGGAGGATGGAGGGGGGGGACTAGAGGCATACGAGAAATGGTCGAGGTTTCGATATCTGAGTAAGAATCCACAGGGCTGGGGGGGGGATTGTTAGCATACGAACGCGCAGCGTAGTTGGTATAAAGTGCCTTACACCGAGTTTTCATGTGGCGCCTGATGACCGAAAGATCCCAGCTGAGAGTGAAAGGAAGGTGAGAAGGGTACCGGAAAATTCATGTTTCTGATGAGAGTGTTGTTAGAATGAGTTCTGGTGATCACAGACCAAATAAAACCAAAATATTGCTGGAAATAACATGGCGCCGGCTTGTGTGTTGTAGGCTTCATTGGAACTATCATGCACCACGATCGTGCGACATGGATTGTTGGGCTGTACCTCCTGGTCCAAAATCCCATTGGCTGTATTGAAAGCAGGTTGATGCCGGGTTTCGTAGGACGTCACTGAAGCAGGGGTAAGGTAGTTGTGGTTGAAGGCATAGCTGCGTAGCAAAGCTTCCGATCTAGGATTAATGGCGTACTGCTGTTTGACTACGTGGAGTGGTCAAAAACGTAAAAGAAAAGATCGTAAGAATTCGTAGTAGATTATTAACAAGTCTCGTCGTATGTTCGTAATGGCCTCGATGAAAGAAAGAGGTGCGTAATGCAAGCAACGACACCCATGGCGAGTATCAAGAGGTTCCCGGTTTGAAGTCCACATGGGTCGAATGTCCGCGGGGTGAAAAATAAGCTTGATGTTTGTTGGGCTATTTATGACGGCTATCAGTGCTATACCTCCTCTAACCTCAGCGCACATAACCGTGTAGAGACGAGAAGACATGAAGTGGCAATGCCTTGAAACGACCCACCTTTTCGTACAACGTTCAGCGTCACTCTTCATTTCTGGTGGAGAGTAAGCGCAACTACATGTGTTTTTAAGGCTCAAGACTTATAGTGGTGAAGTCCGAGGGGTAGGAAGTGGCGTAGCGAGTGGACTGGAAACTATGGGGAGGCTTTGGGGGTTATAAGACATGTTTTCAAACTGGAAGTCTTTGAAGTATCCGCCAAATTAGAAATGGGTTTGGCCGACCTAGGCGCCAGAGGATGGAGGTACTCAAGACTAGAAGTCGAATTACCGTAGCCTTGCTCATGGTCGAATCCAAGATTTCCGCCTGGATGCATGTTGAGATTTTGTGGCATCTTATCTGGGACGGCAGATTTCCGAAGTTTACAACCAGAACCGTTGTCCAAATTTCATTATATTCATTCAGTCCTCCGCTATTCAGCCAAAGAGAACGACAGTCAAGTTTGACGAGTGCAGGGGCTGACATGGCTCCGGTGTCCAAGAAAGATGCTGGGTACTTCCAGACAAGGCGAATAACCGGACAGGGTAGGGGCGATTTGGACAGAATATGGATTTGGATCCGAGGTTCGTTCGAAACAGTTTCACCTCCTCGTATCCTCCATGGCTACACGGCATTTCCAAACTCCGGTATCTGGATTGGATAATCCTACATGGCAGTGTAGAAGTCGGAAGAGTTGAGGCAACATGGGAAGGCAAAATTCCAGCGGTGGTGTCTTATTTACGATCTATGTCTGGGGAAGACTCCATAGATGAAACTGCGTATTTCATTCATCACATAGTGTAATAGCATGGAGAGCACTTACCCACTTGAAGTAGTCATTTGACCAAATGGTTTGCTCCCATTTTCGTCTCCTGCCAACGTCCCGTCCATGATATCATTGACATCGAACTCAAACATTGGGTCTGCCGTGTACTTTGGGGTCTGAGTAGACTGAGGGTTGGCTGGTGAGCTTGTCGGCGGTATGTTCGACGGCGGGGCTGGGAGGTAATTGACAGTGTCGTGGTGAGGCTGAGTCACACTAGGCTGAGGCGCACGCTGTTGGATTATTGATGGGACCGAATACTGTGATGCTGAACGTGGCACGTCGGGTGCTATTGTAGGTGAGACGTTGTCGAAAGAACCACAAGATGCACGGTGCTGGTTGCCATATTTCTGATAGTGATCAGAAGACGCAGACGAATACTGTGATGCAGAGCGAGACATGTTCACCGGACGCTGCGGGTAGCTGTTGGCAGTGTGCGGGGTCGTCGGAGCGAGGGTATAAGGCTGTGCCTCAGCCTGATGCCGCGAGATTGACTGCCTCGGTGTGGAAGACGGGGAATATTGGAGGAGCGAATCATGGCGTTGGTGCGTTGTTAACGAAAGAAGTAGTTGCGGGTCGATTTGCTGTTGAACAAGGAGCTCGATGGAATTGGGATCGTTTGGCAACTGACGCCTGTTGCCGTTGCCGTTGACGACCCCACCAAGGTACGTGTAGTCGGTCATTGGAAGGTAAACAAGTGAAATGAAAGGATTGACAGAACTGAACTAGAGCTAACGCCGAGTACCTGCAGTGGTGGCAATATGCTCTGCTGGGTCTGAATGGATGTAGAAAGGAGGAAAAGAGAGACTATGCTACCGAGGAATGAAGCGGCCATATACCTCTCTCACCATATCTAGGGCGCGACGCCCGCTTGGTTCGTCCTGCTTGAAGGACTTCTGCTTGGCGCGCATGCATTCAGCCTTGACGTGGTATTTCGCGCAAAGAGGCGTATTGAGACGACAAGGCAAAGAAGGCAGCCGGGGCTGACGCATTTCGTATTGTCGGACAAAGGACCCAGGGGAGCTTGATGCAACCATTACATACCGCCCTCTGCTGTCTCTGGTGTCGCAATATAGTATTCCTCACGCAAGAACGAGAATGAATGAGTAAGGCATAACCTGCTGCCAGAGGTGGTGTGTGATATCTGTTCAGGATGGGAAGGAACAGCGCAAGCTCCTCCGCATGCACAATACCTACACATTACACGGAAGAAGAAACACGGGTGGCAAGTAGTAAAGGTCATGTGCACATCTAACACACAGCACATGCTTCCAAGGTCCGTACATTGTTTGGTGGATGGACAGATCGAGATGGCCGCAAGGCTGGGTTGAGAGGGTACAGCAATTTCACATGCAAGCGGGAAATAGCAAGGGCATTCGAGGCCATCCAGGGTCCAGGGCCTTTCAACATGTTTTGCCTTGTCCGCCTCACCTTTGCAGCCGTTCAAGATTCGCTCCTTTCTGAGCGATTTCTCTCTTTAAGCTCTGGCTATTCGACCGATAAGAGGCATCAATCTGACTACAGGGTGACGCCTTTAGATAATGGATCGTGACCTGTCTTGTAGGTAGGGCATTACGCCTTGATCATCCACACCTTGATGCTTGCATCACCGCCCGCCGAGATGACCTTAGTAGCATTCTCCCACGCGACGCCTGTCACTCCATCCTTGTGCGCGTTAAGCGCCTTGATTCGCTTTCCTGGGTCGTCAGTGCTCCAGACCATGACATTGGTGTCCAGACTACCACTCGCAGTGTACTTCTCCCTCTCGTCCCAGGCCAAGCAGGTGATACGCGCAGTGTGCGCGCTCCACCTGTCGGTGATGAGTTTCCAGTCTGCGGACGTTTCATATGCGTAGATCTTGCCGTTGCTGGCGCCTACCGCGAGCTTCTTTCCGGATGCTGAGAAGGCGAGAGCTGAAATAGATGAGGTTGCACGGCGGAGCACCGTCTCCGTGTCTTTGAGTTCTGTCCCTGAAAGCGAGTATATGTGTACGAGTTTATCATCACCTCCGACGGCCACAAAGGAGCCATGCGCGGCAATAGACGTAGGCGTGTACTTGACTGATATCGAGCTTGCCTTGTGGCCATTGGAGTACACGGCTATCGACTCTGACGACGGGACCAGGACAACGTTTGACGTCGCAGCGATACCCTTGGGCTGGAACTCAAGTTCGCTAATCTCCCCGATGAAGATCATATTCGGGACCGAAATAGAGCGCAGAGTGTCGTCCCAGCCTACGGTGTAAAGCTCAGCCTCACTATTGCGATCGGATGTGGTAATGCCGGCCACGTAATTCGAGTGGGAAGAACCTTCCACCTTGTCTGCAAGTCCTGTAGAGATGTCCCACGCCAGGACCCGGCCCTCGTAGCTTCCTGTAGCGAACGTCGACCCTGAAATTCCGGCCGCTGTTATGTTTTTTTGGTGACCGCGCACCACTCGCGTCGGTTTCGGGTTGCCGTCGACGAGATAATTGAGATTTCCCTCCAGATCAACGCTAATAACCAGTCCATCGCTGCGGCCCGTCGGCCAGACTACGCCAACTTGCTGATCAGGCACACTGGTGACACCTTCCTCGCCCATTCTCCATGTCTGGATAGCCTTGCCCGCTTCTGGATCCCAAATCCGGACGGTCTGGTCAGCGCTAGCAGTCACAAATCTCTTCGAGTCTTTGGCCCATGAGATGCCGAAGATGCTGCCCGTATGGACCCCCTCGCCGATCTGTCCTTTTGCCTCGCCAGTCTTGCCATCGTACAGCCAGATGCGCTTGTCTGCACCCACACTCGCAAAGACAGAACCATCTGGGGCAAATGCGGTGCCCAATACGAAGCGGTTGTGTTGCCCTCTAAGGCTAGTGTTGAATTTGAAAGGGGCACCGTGGTAGAAAACTAGGCTGGTGTCATCGGAGCCTGTTGCTGCGCGCAGAGGCCGTTGCTGGCGGATGGAGACGCAGTTGATTTGTGAGGAGTGTCCTGAAATCTCGCCAACGCTGTTGCCGCTGTCTGCCGTGATGCAGTGCCCGAACCGCTCTTTGCCATCGCCTACAGCAATGATACGCTGCGAATCACCGTCCCAGGCGATGTCGTTGATACGACCAGCGATGATGTGGTATTCACCTGCCGAATTGTCAGCTTCACCTTTGGATGCCATGTCGTGCCCTTTACACACCTTTTGTAGCGCCCTCGCCCGCACAGTCCCATACCCTGACTGTCCCTGAGACATCCCCACTAGCCACATAGAAACCAGACGGCGAGAAGCGAGCGACGGTGGTCTGAGCGGTGTGTTGTGTGTATTGTTTACTGATGGCGGGGTCATCGATGGAACGAAGGAAGACGGATTTTCCGGACTGCATGCCACAATTAGGACAAGGAAAGCTGCAATATATTCCAATGGTCTGCATCAACGTACAGCATAGGCTATGCGCTCGCCCTTGGGGTCTGAGGAAAGAGGTGTTGGCTGTCCTCGAGCCGTGGTAGGGGACGCTGCCCAGATGGCCTCTGTCCTGATAAGCTACTGTTATTTCCAGGTAGTGCAGAGCCCGTACCTGAGACTAGTGACATTTTGGGGGGCAATTACTGTAGGGCAACAAAGAAAGGGAGGGATCTAAGATATACACGATGTGTCTCTGGTGCCTGCTTGAGCGGCTCTGTTGAGTGGCCCAACTCGGTCTATGCGTCAGGGTAAAACCAGCCACACAGTGGGGCTAGCGGGAGTGGCTGTAGCTAGCTTTGTGGCGTAATCACGACAAGGCGGCGTACATATACAGTTATGTCACATGACCCTCGAAGCTGGCCCGGCATTTGCCGCGCTTAACCTCTAGTATAGTCAGCACTAGATCCTTCAGCTACACATGACAAATTCAATATATACCCATCTCTCTTATCTTGTCACCTTTCTTCTCGGGGCTGTAGGACTCAAAAGAACAACTACGCAAGAAACGACCTTTCAAAATGCCTCTACAAGTTTGTCCGCTACAGCTTCAAGATTTTGATGAGCTCATATCTCACGCAGCTTCTTACCCACCAGGCGATGACCTCGTAGGGCCCCCGACTCCTATCTGCTGTGTAGTGAAGACACGAGAAGAATCGGAAGCCCGTTTAACTTTTCATTTCAACAAACAACGATCTCGCTTCACTGGCGATCCCACAGTCCGGTATATGAAGGTCGTCGACAGTGCCAACAATAATTCTATCATTAGTATTGCTCGCTGGCACTTCTATCCTAATGGCTACAACTTCGATACTGAGGTTCATTGGGAAACCCATAACCCTATCCCGGGACAGGCTATTCCTCAAGGCTTCAATATTCCCCTGCACAACCATATCCTTACAACCCGAGACGCGGCCCGGAGTTCATGGATCCCAGCAAACTCACCATGCTGGGTATTGATGCACATGGTCACACATCCGGCACATCGCGGAAAAGGTGCAGCGGGTCTTCTAATTACATGGGGGATTGAACAGGCTGAAAAGGATCGGGTCCCAGCCTATCTCGAAGCTGGGGTTATGGGTAGACCGATCTACGAACGATACGGCTTTGTGCAGATAGGCGATCTATTAGAGGTGGATCTGGAAGAGTTTGGCGTCAACACGGTGTTCAAGATGTGTAAAATGGCATACTTCCCGCGATCGAAAGCCGAAGATATATAGAGGGTGTATAACAGCAGCACTCTTTCTACTATGTTTCTAGTACTCTATAGATGAGGTACTATCTACCTCGCGCCTGGGTGACATAGATTTAATAGAGGGGTCGGGGTCCATTGCACAACCTTGATACGACCAAGGTTGCATTCTATAGGCTGCTTAGGTCTGCACCAGGACTTGTGCCAGATTTAGACGACGATTGAAAGACATTGATTATCACAAGTTTAGGCGGACTATCAGGGGTTCTGGAAGCCGTTAAGAAAGAGCTAAATACACACAAAAGGTTCAAAGCATATCGCGGTGGGTGGAGTTTGAAGGTCAGTGCTACTTGGAACCCATTTGGGCTTGCCTTGACAGGCAGTCCTCGTCGATTCATTCAGTGAATAAACCAAAATCGAGAGTGCCAATATGCTGTCAAAGGAATCCAGAGACGAAATCGAACACCTCCAGGACATCAAAGTTCTCCTGCACACCCGTTCTTTACGGCCTGCTTCCAGGCAGCTTCGATGTCATTCTCGTATATCCAAGACATATCAGCCCCACCATCTGAAACGATCTTATTAGCGACACGTTCATCAAATGTCGGATCTCCGAGCCCTTTCAGTCTCGTCGCACGACGACTTGCTTCAGCCGCCAAATGTGCATACATGCGACTGTAGTATGGTAATCTTGTAGCGTTAAATAAGGGCAGAGCTTTGCTCAGATCATTCTGGAAGTGCGAGAGCGCTTGCGCTAGGACCCAACTGTCTTCCATTGCAAAAGCAGCCCCCGATCCAAAAGCGCCGGAAAGGGCGTGTGATGAGTCGCCAACGAGTGCAATTTTGCTTTCCCATGCTATCAAAGTATCGAGCTCTGGACCAGCGAAAGCAGCAAACTCGCGCCATCCACCTCGTGGCACAAGCGATAATGCTTTCCGGATCTGCGGAAGATACTCCTGTAGATGTTCAGTCCTTACAATGAGGTACAATACTTGAAATACCGACCGTGAAGTGCGATTCGACATGGGCATTATCGACTGGTACACCCCAGCTCACCTTGCTGGCGCTATGGGTTTCCGGGTCATGCCATGCTCTTGCGGAAATCTCCCAAAGGTCTTCGCTAACCGGCGAGAGGTAGACATGGGTGGTAGGTGTGTGCCACCACGCGGTGATGCCGAAACGTGGATCCAGGTCTCTCACGTCAACCCATGGGAGCAGAGTGCGCCAAATCGTAGTGCCAGTGAACTTGATGTTGTAGTCCGGCCATCCCGCATCTCTAACGACCTGTATTTAACTCAGCGTTTCATTGTACATCTTCTCCTTGTGGAAACACTCACTGAGCGAATGCCATCAGCTCCTATTAGGAGGTCGGCGACCGTTGAAGTGCCATCTTTGAAGTACAATTTAATACCGTCTTCGCCTTGATCCGTTATGCAAGTTAGCTTTTTCGAGAGCTGTATGACCCCTGGTTTTACGTGAGTCAGCAGTGCTGATTGCAGCTTTGTGCGTTGGGTCCGAATAGGAGGCCTCCTATTCGTATGCTGTGGTTTCTCGACTCGATGAAGCTCTTCCCCTGAGCGCCCATTCCTACAGGCTATGATTAGGATCGAATGCTTACAGCGCATATGTAGTTCAAAACCGTCAACGTAGGGTGGCCGCTGGCTAGAGTAGCGGCGACACCAAGCAATTCCAGAACTTTCCACCAGTTTGGTCCGATACTGATTCCCGCGCCAACTTCACGTAACTCTCTCGCCTGCTCGTAAACCTGGACCTCAACGTGTGGTATCTTAGACAGCGCAATAGCTGCCCCTAAACCTCCGGGTCCGCCCCCAACAATAGCAACCCTTAGGGGAGGTGTTGTAACATCAATCGCCATAACCATAGTAGAGTAGGGACTGCAATAGTGTAGTAGTAGCTTGGAGGTCTTATGTGTTACCTCCATGGCAGTGGGTGGCATGTTTTAATATAGCGTTGATTGAACATGCAATTGACGCACTTATCGCGCAAATGACGTGCGAGGAACTTAGCACACCCACATTTACTAAAGAAAGCACACTCAAGACAGTAGGCTATGGTCTAATTATAGAATTAGTTTATTAATATATAACAGCTGTCTAAGTAGCTTATCTTTTCTTTCTGACTTCTATAAAAACAGATTCAAATCCATCATACATACTAACGTCATTGAGAATCTCGTCTACTATACTATTCATAGGGTACACAGGTTTGGTATAGAGTCCAGGAGAAACTAATCGTTGTCAATGATAGAGCTTGTTTCAGACTGAGGTGGTTGGTGTTATGGGTGAGGCTAGTGGATGTTTGTCCTTCTTCATTCACTCCTTGTAGGTTAGATATGGAACCGGCATTGAGTGGGCCAATTTGAGGCCCGCCGCCGCCAGTACTTGCCTTGTAGGCGGTAGTACATGAGTCTGACAATGTTTCCGGTTGACCATGTCTTGTCTGTGACCTAGTCGACAACAGCATGGCTGTAGAGGCATCGGCTGAGGTCGGAACCATATTAGGGCGAGATCACTATTGCTGCGTATTCTAGCCATTGCTCGCTCTCCTAGTTTAGACATGGCCTCAGCGCTCCAATATTGCGTTAATAGCTCCCCGATCACGTAGTGTGTGGTATCTGGATGTATTTTAGCAGCATTTGAAGCAGTGACGGGGTTCCAATCGCGGCAGCGAGACGTCAGTATAGCAATAGCACGATGGTAAATTTCGAGAATGTCTGACCTTATAAGCTTCTACAATATTTTTGGCGTTACAACTTACAAATGACTTGCGGTGACATGTCCTGACTCTTGTCGGTCGTCAGACCTTCAAATCTAGGAAACCCTATATCCCAACCAGTGGCGATGGCATCAGCCACCGGTCTGTAGTATGCGATTGTCTTGTCCAGTAGACCCTCCAACTTTAGCCAGATCATGAAAGCTGAGTACGGAAGCTGTTGGTTGACGGAACAATCAAATGGTACTTCGTGTGCCCATATCACGTTCGTGCATGATAGTGGGACGCCCGTTATAGGCGGTATTCAGTCTATCTAAAGACCAAATTGACCAAAAGATACAAGAGAACGTGCCACTCTTGTCAGCCTTGTCCGCTTGCGGAAGATGCGTACCGAGAACCTGTAGATTGTGAATCGCCGTAACCAAGCTGAGAGAAGCTCCCTCGTTTCCAGCGGGACTCTCGCAATGCAAGGACATCAATGCATCTACTTGGATGAATCTTGTCCTATCGGTCTCTAGGCCCGCATTCAAAAGACTGCCAAGAAGAGTGTAGATGCTCTAGGCAAATTCGCGCGACTAGAGTAAAGATCATGTGTTCGAGAAACGTATATGTGGCTTGGCTTGATGGTCCTGACATGCAACAAGGAGGAGAGCTAACAATAAGGCGACACAAATCTCTCCCGTTCTGCGTGACTCTTCAAACTCAACCTTTTTCACCAACGGGATGAATGGATGGATGGTTGAAAAGTAAATTTAGCCTAGCCCATTGCAGACCTGGTCATCGTGAATCTCAAACTCCCGCATGACATGAAGATAGCGACTTGTGCACTCTGCTGCATTAGGCCACGCTTTTGACAAAGTAGGAGCATATTTTTTTTATATTTTGATTTGACTACAAACTGAATATCACAAAGGAAGTAGTATACTAAAACAGGTAAACCCCTCTATCTGGTAAGAAGTAGGAGTATGTTCCGAGAACCAGGTACCCAGGTGATCGTATTCCTGGCATGTATCTGGTGAATTGGGCCGCGTCCGGTCCAGAAGATGGGTTTCTGGATTGAGGTGACTCACAAAACAAGCCATTTGTGGAGCTTTGGAGGTTCTCTTTAACCGGGCATTGGGGTTCAATGGGTTGCAGAGCTCATTCACAAAAGTCGAGCAGTCGGCGAACTCGGTATCTCCTAGCACTGTTGAAGCACAAACAATAGCGCGGGGGCATGTACGTCAATGGAACGGACGCACCGGTACCTGCATTGGATGTGTCGCATGTTTTGCTTATCATCGCCTATCGGCGACAGCATACGTCGATTACTTAAATGGAACTCGAGGCTGACAACGAATGGTAGGTCCCCGGAACCATTTGGCTGAGTTGTGTGGGGCACCCGACTTTCGGAACCTCGGGCTGCACGCGAGACTTATATTCCCGACGTGCGGCCTTCGTGAGATAACGTGTTGAAGAGATAAGAACAACGAAAGGGCGGGTTATGGCGATCGAGTCGAAAATAAATGGATCTCGGCACAATTGCGCGGTGCTCTTAGCCGTTGGTAAACGTCTTAGCTGCGGCGCGCCCAAGGCGATTTGGGATGGTAATGATCAATTCTCTTGATAGAGTGACTCGTGCAACCAAATTTCGGCGCAGATACCTGAGAGTATGTGGACACGGTGATGCGAATGTAAGTATATAACCATTGAAGTTGGTCCGCAACAGTACTTGTTCAGTATTGTTCCTAGTCAAATTGCTAAGAATGGCCCTCATTGCAGCCCTCGTTGGCGCCCTCGCAGTCAGTGCGACGGCAGTCCCGTTCACTCACGCAACACTCTCAAAACGTACAACCAATGGTACCTCCCCCTTCGAGATGCCGCTCTGCAATGGTATCGATATCGAAGATGCTACCATAGACGAGCTTCAAAGGTGGATGATCCTGCGAAAGCTCACTAGCCAGGACCTCGTGTCGTGCTATATCGCGCGCATTGAACAAACTAACGGGTAAAACGCTCGCCTCCATTTTACAATAAATCACTCACTACTGAACTAGTCACCTCCGCTCGATAAGCGAAGTAAACCCGGATGCCCTGTCCATCGCTGCAGGCCTTGACCAAGAGCGCAACTCCACAGGCATTCGTGGGCCTCTGCATGGCATCCCCTTTGTCGTCAAAGACAACTACTACACAGATGACAAGCACAACACGAGCGAAGGTGGGCTTGTTCTTCTTGGTGGTAGGTATGCCCGTGAGGCAACAGTAGTCTCAAAGATTCGCGCTGCTGGTGGTGTTTTGCTCGGCCACGCTGCTCTATCCGAAGCTGCTGATCATCGAGCCCTCGTCAACTTCTCAGATGGATATTCGACTCGAGTTGGCCAAACGAGAAACCCCTTCAACCTCACGCAGCTCACGTCTGGGAGCAGCGGCGGTAGTGCGGTGGCAGTGGCCATCAACCAGGCTGCTATCGCGATAGGGACGGAGACTCACGGGTATGTCAACCATCCGCGTGCATTGGATCTCTAGGACTGACATTGCCTCTAGCTCTTTGGTGCATCCGGCAGCCCATCTCGGTATGCGTACCATTAAGTCCACGCCTGGTTTGATGTCGCGTCACGGCATTGTTCCCGGAAGCTACTACCACGATACTCCTGGACCCCTAGCTCGATCGGTGAGTGATGTTGCTCTGATGCTCGACATAATGGCCGGTGCAGACCGTTATGACAACTTGACCTTCGAAGGCCTTGGGCACTATCCCGTTGGCGGTTACAGTAATGTAATCACCGGAAAAAACTCGCTGAAAGGCATGAAGCTAGGGTTACCCTGGAATCCGTGGTGGTCAACCAACGCGGCCGTCAACACGCTCGGACAGCGCGAGTTGTACGAAGGCAAGATTGAAGAGCTAAAGGCCGCCGGTGCAGAGATCTATAACATCACCTACATTCCCAACATTCAAACGATTGCCAACCCTTACGGATTTGGGCAACCCGATAACATTCCTGCAGAGTACGGACAGCTTACTTCGTACAACACGCTCCTAGCCGTTGCATACGGGGAATGGTTGAAGGATTGGACTTTCCCCAAGAACGATAGCCGACACGGCATGAGCAGCCTCACCGAAATGGCCGCATGGAACGACGCACACAATGACACTACCGGCTCGCTGGGTAACTCGACTTATTGGTTCAATACCGTGTCTGGCCAAGACTTTTACGATAACGCAATTGCGACCAACGGTACGCTCGGCTCCACTTTCTGGAAAGCCTTCGGCTGGGGGCGTCGCACAGCGCGTGAAGCCATTGACGGCGGCCACGCTTACACCTTGGACAATGGCACCACTATCCTCCTCGATGCCTTGCTAGTTCCCAACGACAACGGTGGAGGCGGCGATTCGGCCTGCGCCTCCATCCCCTCGTACGCTGGGTACCCGGTGGCTTCAGTGCCAGTTGGCCAAAATGGCTACGATGTGCCGTGCGGTATGTGCATCTACGGCCGTCAATGGAGCGAGGCAGGCCTGATACGCGTTGCTTCGGCGTTGGACGATCTATGGCAATGGAAGGCTACGCCGCAGTGGCATAACTATAAGACTGCGCAAGGGCCGTGGGATGCGAAGTGGCCTGGTTATGCGTGCACACATGAGTCGCTAGATCGATACGCATGCGATAAAGCATAAGTAACGTTAAAAGATAACATATATCTATCATACTACCATACTTCTATAGAAAGCTAATTAGTATAGTAAGCTAATTATTATACTAAGCCTCTAATATAGATATAGGCTAAAGTTTTTTTAATTATAATACTTTACTCTTTTACTTACTCTTTATACCTTAATTAACCTTTTTATAGTTATATAGCTATATTACTAATATATTTTATAGGCAAGTAACCTACCCTAGTAAGTAACCTAAACGCTAAGCCCCTACTAAAACTATACTATTACTTATAGTATAATATAATACCTTTATATAATAATATATTATAACCTTCTACTAAATATTAAATATAAACTATACTTCTAGCTATTAAATAAGATATAAGTTTTACTTTATAATATACTACTATAATTTATAAAGTCTCTTATTATACCTTAGGTAGATAATATAGTTAAATACTTTTAAAAAGTAATTATATACTTAACCTAATAAAGGTTTATCTAATAAAAGAGGTAGTTATTATATAGTATATACTTAAGCTTAATATATAAGGATACCTACTTTAGCTTACTAATATAAAAGCTATAGCTAATTTCTTACTTATAAAATATAATAAACTACTTATTAGTAAAAACTAGGCTAGTATTTTTATTAAATATTACTCTAAGCTTTATATTAAGTTTAGTTAAGTATATAACTATAAGAAAGCCCTTTATAAAGATCTTAATATAATATAAGCCTAGTTTTAGCTAGTAGAGAATATAAAAGTAAAGTATAGTATTATAAATAAGGATACTTATAACTTTAATAAAACTAGCTTTATAATAGGTATAATATTAATAGTAAAAGTTATTATAACCTCTAATTATTAAAGATAGCTAAAGATAGTATAGTAAAGTAATTAAAAGTAAATAATAGTTATTTAAGGTATAAGTATAGCTAGTTAAGTAATCTTACTATTTATTATCTTTATAAGTAAGTACTACCTTTCTACTTAGTATAAGAAAGATAGCCTACTTTAAGATTAAGCTATTACTATTTTTAAGAGTAGCTAGATAACTAATAAGTATAGCCTTAAGTAGATAAAGTACTTTAATAAGTATATAAAAGGGTATACTATTAGTATATATTATTTCTTAATTATAAATAGCTATAAAAGCTATAGCTTTATTAAGTTTTACTAGTACTATAAAGAGAATAGTATTATTACTTTCTATATACCTTTATATTTATTATACTTACTATAACTACTTAATATAAGCTATTTTACCCTTTTAAAGAAGGTATATAAGTACTAAGCTTATAATAGGGCGCAAGTATAGTAAAGGTTAGGAAGGATTAGAATTATCTAGTTTTACCTACTAAGGGGATCCTAATACTACCCTAAATTAGATCTAAACCTAGGTATATATAGTAGTTACTTCTTCCTAAAAGAAAGATATATTTTTCTTATCCTTTTATATAAGACTTATAGGAATAGATACTCTACTTAGTACCCTTCTTATATATATACTCCTATATGCCTTAGAGCTAATTTAGATCTTATATAAGTAAGCTATACTCCTAAGTTATTATATTATAAGAAAAATATTATCCTTATTAGTAATAGCTTTATAATAATATTATATTATATTAAAAGGAATATATAATACTATTAACTTTAAGTTAAACCTAATTTAGACCTCCTTTAGTACCTTTACTACTACTTAAGCTCTTAACTAAATAACTAAGATTATCTAACTTACTACTAGATTTATTATCTAACTATTAGTTAGGATCTTATTAATCTTCTAATAATTAAAGCTTATAAGTTTAGAACTTCCTATTTATATAATTAAGATTACCTTTAGAAAAAGTTATATTAGATAGTACTATAGTAGAGATATAAAGACTACTAATAACCTAGTAAAATTAAAGGGTAAAGCTAATTTTTATACTTATTATACTTTTATAGTATACTCTTATTCTTATAACCCTTACTCTAGTAAAAGTAGATCTTAAACTCTAATCTAAATCTAAGAAAGATTAGAGTAAGAATAAAGAGCCTTTAAACTAAGCCTTATAAGCTAAAATTATTACTTAACTCTATACTAAGTTAGCCCTCCTAAGAGCTATCTTAACCTTAGCTAATTTACTAATACCTTTAACTAAAACTTTATAAAGAGTTTAATACCTTTCTAGTATTTATTTTTAGTTAGAAACTCTTAGGCTATACTAACCTAAGCCTAGGTTAATAGAGTAAACCCTTAATATTATAACCTTAGTATTAGTATTAACCCTACTTTTAAATAATAGTAAGCTTCTATTATTAACTATTTAGAGATTAACTTTAAATATACGTATAAGAGTGGAATTGCGTCTGTTTTAGGATGCCTTTTGCCGCTGCTTTTGGCAGTCTTTCCACCTCGCTAAGCCCTTGTCGCATCGCTGCTTTAGAGGAGGTCTACTTCGCTTACGTGTAGCGCTACGTCGCGACTATCTTCCTTTTACTAGAACCTAAAAGTTGAGTAGTCCTCTATTGAACTAAACATGGTCCACCCTTTGACGCTAGCTAATAGCTAATGCTTACCTAGAGGCATAGTCTGCCCGCTCTTTTATCTTCTGTCTTTCCCACCGCCCTTACTTTGTCCTAGACCACTTCTTCGCTTTTACAACCAACTTCCTTTCATTCAACTACTCTATTCCCTGATTCAGAGCCTATGGCCACAAGCAGTCAGAGAGCCAAAATGGGTGGTCGATCAACAATTACTAAGGCTGGGAGTGGAGGAGCCTCTCCTTCTGAATCCGTCTCGACTGGTGCTCTAGAGCGAACCACTTACTCTTCAGATTCGGACTTAGATTCGGATTCGTACTCAGATCCGGATACGGACTACGATGTGCTTTCTGATACAGATACTGAGGCCTCTACACCGAAAGATTCTAATACCAGCTCGCATGAAGTGGAAGTGAGCTCTGAAACGAGAGAAATTTTGGGGGACATTGCTCGCTTTAGAGAAGAAGGGCCAGCGAAGCCTAGACATACCCCTCAAACCACGAGGCTATGGAAAGTAGAGAGTGGGTACTGGGAGAAGTAAGTTTGAGCCTTCTTACTACTTTTTCGTCACGATCTTCTAACAAAACCTGTGTTAGGTATTGCGGCAAGATACGAGAGCAGACAGGTTTATGTGCAGAGAATCTCCTACGCACGTGCGATCCATCAGTGTTCAAATCGTACCTCTTCTGGAGGAGGAAGACATCCCGCATCAAGAAAGAGAGCGCGATAGAGGCATATTGGAAGCGAATTTGCATGTACTATCGCGATGTCACGGATCATGCAATGGGCAACGAAGTTCTGAAAGATGTTCGTAACGTATGTTGACTCACAACGTTCCTCACGTGTACGAAGTCATGCTAACTGCTAGGAAGTGGATACCCAGTTTAGGTCTTGACAGATCCAAGAAGGAAAAGCTTGCTATGTTCGTGCAAGATCTCTACGCTATCCTCCATGCACTCTGGGTAGATGACACCAAGCCGCTCCACGGTTTTATCCGAATCCAGATTTCACTACTCCTCCTCCTCAGCGCAGCTACCGCTACACGGCCAGGGGCTCTCGTCGAGAGTGCGAGCAATAAAGGTAGCAACAAAGCTCTCTACTTCAAGGATGTGCAGCTTATGAAGGTTCGCAGTCTTGAAGATCCTAACAGGAGCACGATTGTGGTGAATGTGAACTTAGAGCACGTCAAGAATAAGGAAAAGGATGGGACGCCGTACGTACTACAATAGAGAAATGGCTTTACTACCTCTTGCTAATGATACTAAATAGGAAAAAGTTTACGTTTCGTCTTGAAGGACTTCCTGCGCTTTGCATTGTCTTGCACATCTTAGGCATTGGCAGTGGCCGTAATGCATTTCGAGACAATTTTACAAGCACTCAACAGATCTTTGACCTCGTTATTCCAGCAGAACGTAATGTACTCCGCATACGATGGAAGAAGGAAGTACTAGATCAACCCTTTTTTTGCGACGTTATCACGACGACAGAGGGTGCCCGCATACTAAAGGATAAGGCTTTTCCTTATGCGAAGTACCGTAGTATATTCATATGGTTAGGTCGTGTTGCGGGAATCGAGGCAGCCTTAGAGCTTTACCAGCTGCGACGGGCTTCTGGACATAACATTAACAGTACGTGAGCCACTTTCGTGCGGCTCGGCCAATTAAACCAGTACTAACAGAATGAATCAGGAGCCTTCACTACGGCAGAACGAAACCAGACAATGGGTCATGTCGGCGGCACATACGAAAAATACTACACCCCAACACATATCGCACGCGACTTCCAGGCCATCTACTTTGGGACGCCCTCAGAGGAGGAACTTATCCAATCCGTCGCGAGAATGGGCTTATCACGAGACCGACGCGCTCCGATAGAGCTCAACGATAATCAACAAAAAGAAGTCCGGAACGATCCTATGCTCATAGCACTCCGCCAAAAGCGGGAAAGATACAAGCAGAAGCTCAGAGACCAGGGTTTCTATCCGCTGTCTGATGCAAAAGGGACCCACGTACACGATAAATATGAGAAGACAAACAAGAAGATCGCCAGTACGTATCAGCAATTGCATCGAATACGGTTGGATGAGGCCATCCGCGCATTCCACGATTCGATCGATACAATCGAGATAGCCCGGCAGCTCAGTGGGAAGCCTGCGACCGAAGTTTTAACGCTGCCGACCGTTGAATTTGAGCTTCGAGAGCGGTCGATAATCGCCGCTATGCTTTTCAATACAATCGAAACCGATAGGGCTCGCGTCAGATTTGTACGCGCCTTAGCTCGACTATGCTGGCTGCAAGAGACGCGTCGGCCAAAGGCATCAAAACGTACGGAGATCGACTCTATAGTACTCCAAAGCCCTGGAACATGTCATCCAAGGAAACGAAAAAGGAGCGCTGACGAGGCTGATGAATGCTTGAAAATTCAACACGCCAACCGAGTCGTGAAACAAAAGCTGAATACACCTAAGTGTAGAGACGTTGTGGAGATAGATTCTCAACTTCTATACCCGCTTGTGCCGCCCCATCCAGTATGCGGCTTCTGTATGGGCAACGAGATGTTCACATACGAACAACGGATGAAGCCCTGGCCGCGAAAAGACGTCCGGAACAAACATGTGGATACCCACTTCCGAAACCCGAAGTATCAGAAGGAGTTCCAATGTCCCTATCCCAACTGTTTCAGCACGTTGGATGACAAGATGCACTTTAAGAGGCATTCTTTGGATGTACACAAGGTATCTCATTGATGCGCGCCACCTCCTAGCTTTCTCTAGCAACTGTTTACAGATCAAAAGAGCTCATTGCTTGGTCTAGCTCTCGATGCGTACATGTAACATGAGAGGGAGGACTGTCTAACAGCGACACCCGGCAGAGCAGTGTGAAGCGCCAACCCCATATCGATATATTGGCTGCTATCGTGCGTTACGGGCATCCAAGTGGGTACAGGCAGGTGTCGGAGGAATACGTGTGGTGGTGATGAGGTGGCCGTGGCGTGGGCCTATCGAGCTCGTCGACGGAGTCTGCACCCAGGGAGTACGCTTCGGTGAGGGCGTCCGTATGCGCTTCTTCTCTACGATGTTGTGTATACCTATATCATTGGTGACGGGTTGATTGTGGTTTGTTAGTGGACAGGCTAGGTCGATCGCGCTTGCGGGAGCGCAGAGGGAGCAGAAGGACGAGGGTGCGCAGGAGTTTCAAGCTCGAAGACCCAAGCCTTGATAGCGTCTAGATGCATTGAGGATGCGCCGTGTAGGAATGGAGGGGTCAAATAGATGTTGGAGCTTCAGTCCCTCCCGCGCGCCTTCT
This sequence comes from Parafenestella ontariensis, assembly GCA_021596325.1. NCBI lineage: Eukaryota > Fungi > Ascomycota > Dothideomycetes > Pleosporales > Cucurbitariaceae > Parafenestella > Parafenestella ontariensis. The sequence continues at coordinate 367,955 of JAKGDA010000026.1, forward strand.
CGACAACGTATGACACCCCCTGAAAGCTCAGACTACATCTGCAGCCGGCGGGTATCTCACTCGTTTCAGCAAAGACAACCTCTACTCGGTCGGCGAATACGATGCAAGCTATAACCGATTTCACAGAGTTGCCACGAGAGATTCGGGACACCGTTTACAAGCGCAGCCTATAGCGATTGTGGAATAGGCATCTTTTTTTCGAAGAAGATGTGAGGGAGTTTAACCCGTCAGGAGGTAGTTGATGCGATTGCACACGCGGTTAAAGACAAAAGCGGTAGTGGAACGCACAGGTGATTGACAAGGAACCATGGAACACGGCATAGCTTGTTTGGCTAGTGTATGGTGAGGATTGATGCTGTAACTTAATTAGCTACTAATTAGCATAGCGTCGCCTCAGTTGACATGTTCACAAGACAATCCGCCAAAGTCTCCTAGTAAGTCCTTCAAGATACATTACAGAAGTAACCAAATTGTGTCTACGGATATGTGAAGATGCTAGGGTCTTAAGTTTTCAACAATCTAATTTAATTAACAATCTCATGTTATTTTAGAACCACAAATCGTTACTGGAGATGATGAGGGAAGGAGTTTTGAGGCGCAACTGCTCACACGTCAAACCCTAGACAAGAATCGAGATAGTTTCCCAAAGTATCGCTCAATTTCGAAGTCATCTAATTTAGGAAGCTTGGTTTTAATGAAAGATCATAGAGATGAAGAGGAGCTAAGCAATGTGGCAAGCGAAGTCTCCTCCCAGAGAATATACTTTAGAAATATCGATTGGTCTATCAAGACACCGTTTCATGAGCTTTGAGAATACCATGGTTCAACTTACTATGAATTTGTAAAATGCGTCTAAGTACGTCGTGAAAAGCTTGGAGAATTCGATGTCGACACTGCGACTTCCCTGTCGTGCTATAGCTTTGATAGTTTGCTTTAGTGTCTTGTCTGTTTAGATTACTACAGCATGTTGTTAGAGCGTCTAAGTTAGTAGGCAGTGCGATTTACTAGTATCGAGGCAACTCCTCAAAGTCGTTAGTGGAGAGCCTTTCCACACTCTGCGGGGAGTAACTCAGCACGATCCAACACATCTTTGCTATAACAATAGTCTTAGATAATTGGAACGGTGAATGTTACTTATATAGACAGGACGTAAAAAGGGATGGCCGTGCTCAAATTCTGATGGCGTGAAAAACCAGACTCTTCACAAACCCTAACTAAAGCCCCCTATACCTAGCGCCTAAAGGTTGTCCGCAGAAATTCTTCCGTGGTCCTAAACAGTTTTCGTCCTTTAACAAAGAGGGCGCTGTGAATTGGCATTGTGATGCATTCAGCGCAGATTGTAATGAAAACACAGGACAATCTTCAACCAACCCAGATGAATTTGTACACAACGTAATAGCCTGTTCGAGGACTTCAATTTCCCACCCATTAAGAAAATCGCCATGATAACTAAAACCAGTATAATCACCGTTACTAAGAGCAAAGGTGCCGCTCATACCTCTAAACGCTGAAGTATTCCACACAGTCTCGAAGTATAATGCAGGCACTCGGGTCTCGTACCCTGCTGGGCATGTACCCTCCATCAATTGGTCAGGGTATGCCATATGCGATGTATGATTGCTTGAGTCTAGACTTGCGCCGTCCCAACATGACGGGAACATTAGTTCTGCGCGAATCCCGTCTCTACAATTGGCGTCGATGAAAGACCTGTTAGGTAGAAAATGTCGTTGTAATGCCCCTTCAGCATCTATATTATAATTAAGACAGTTAAATCCAATTGCTTTTTGAGCAAGAGCTTGTTGTGTTGTGTCATTTGGACCCCAAAATGAGAGTTGTGGAACTGGAGTTGGAAGCGTCGAATTCTGTCTAGTTGCGTCCCCTGCGACCATGCGAAAACCTTGAGGAAAGGCTGTTATATCCTTTCCAAATAGGAAGTAGTATCTTCTTTTTATTAGCAATTTCGAAATAAGTTATATATATAAGGCGTAGAATACACTAGCATTCCACTAATCTGCGGGACAGCTTCTACCGTCCCATTCTCGTGCGAGAACATAAGAAGAGGAGTCCAGTAGACTGATCTATCTTGTTGAACGGCGCATGTAGTACAATGCGATGAAAGAAGATCTTCGTATGAGGACGTAAAGCTAACTCCTTCAATAGTTTAGTTAAGCACTGTTTTTTTAAGCTTATAGCTAACCTTGCGCTCCGTGCAGAGTATGCGCATGACTAGAAGGTCGACCTGGAAAAACAATCGGGTCTATTCGATATACTCCTAGTCTAGAATAGCATGGTAGTCGCCAAAAGGCATGGACTATTAACAAGAAGCTGGTATAGTAGAACTGAAAACGCATAACGTGAATAATTGGTAACGCAATAACAGACTTGCAAGCTTATATACGCAAGTATGTCCACTTTAGGGTAGCGCGGTCACTTAAATCTTGCTGCCCCTACTATACACCAGGAAAGATTTACAGCAATAGGACATAGTATATATAACTGTAAAATTATTGTTATCTATCTATAGTCGACTTATACATATGCTTAGAGTGCTATAATTATTAAAGAGAGTAGTATAGCAACAACGATGACTGGGCCCTGCCAGAGTAATGACTTATCATTCCATCTCAGACTGCAAGCAGCCGAAAATGGCATATACGGTCCTTTAGGCGTGGATATGTTTCGTGTAGCATTCCCAATACTTCCATTTTCCCACGTAGGTAATGGCAAACGGAGAGATGGACTAGTCGGAAACATATGGAGAGTATAGGAGCCTGTCGCTTGCCCTGATGGCAAAGTTGTAATAGAAGCACAACTTTTGTTAGATGCAGTAATCATTCTAACGGTGACGAGGGGGGAGGAGCCCGCATGTGACCATCGAACAAGGAGGAAGAATAGAAGCTTCATGATGCATAAGCTTGGTCGTTTAAAAAATCCAAAATCAGGTCAGCTATTATAGTGTTTTCTAGGCCGTTGGAGAGGGAGGTTAACTCAATCTAAGCTAATTTTCTGCTGGCCACTACAAAACTGGTGATCACTAGCTGCAGATGTACATATAAAAGAAAGAACATATATTTCGCTCTAAACGCGCAATCCAATTTTCTACGATTATAATGGAGAACATTGTTGATAAAGTGCGCGTTGATCTCCTCAACCTTGCAACAGCTTATGCAGAGGCTGAGGTCGAAAACGTAACATTAAGCTTAGTCTCTGACTTTAAGCATGCACTTCTTATTATTCTTCCTGATCAAATACGATTCAAGGATTTAAGACAGTCTGAAGAACTAACAGCTGAGTTAGTAGAGCTGATTAAAAACAATACTATTGGAGAGGACTGCGACGATAGCGACAGCGATAGCGACAGCGACGACGTGGACAGCAACGACGTGGACAGCGACGACGGGGACAGCAACGACGTGGACAGCAACGACGGGGACAGCAACGATAGAGATAGCGACGATAGGGATAGCAACAATAGGGACAGCGACGACAGGGACAGCGACAACGGGGACAGCGACGACGGGGATAGCGACAACGGGGACAGCAACGACGTGGACAGCGACGATAGGGATAGCGATGACGGGGATAGCGACGACGGGGATAGCAACGACGGGGACAGCGACGACGGGGACAGCGACGACAGGGACAGCAACGATAGAGATAGCGACGACGGGGATAGCAACAACGGGGACAGCAATAATGGGGACAGCGACCAAGATGTGGATAGCGCTGAATGGGATAGCTATCAAGATTGGAATCAAAAAGCTAATGAGTTAGTCGCTAACGATGGTTCGCATCTTTTGATAGAAGACCTCAATTTTGGAAGAGACAACCGCAGGATAATCGATGACCTGTGCGAAGTGTCAACCAAACAGGGAAGGTCTGTGGTCCTTCACCTGGACCATTATCTCCAAATGCAGAAGGAATATGTAGATCAACAAGCTATCAATGACGGCAGTGATGAATTAGAGCAGGATGTATTAGCCATAGAAGCAGAAAATCGGCAAAACACAGAGATTGGAATGTGATACAAAGCAATAATACGGTCGCAAAGAAAGTCTTACCAAAAGAATACGTTAGGCACCGAATATAGCGGGCTGATAATCTTTTTATTAATTCTATTGAATTCCTATAGCGTGCGATATAAAAACAACTAAAATAATATAGAAAATGCAATAAGAATACTATAGGTAGTAGAGTTAAACACACTGCGGCTGTGATATAAATTACCCTTCTTGAGATGTACTATCCAGACAGGGTGGAATTGACCTTCTTCCAATATCTGAATTGGCCAAAGTAATGAAGCTTTCCCTCCTCAGGTAATTGCTCGTAAGTGGTTTTAGGAGGTAGATCCAGTGCATCAAGATAGTCCGCGTGGAACTCTTCCCGTAGCGACGGTCTACCGGAAGGCTCTTTGTTGATTTCTGTACCTATCCTATCGGGCGAAGGGTCTGGCAGCTTGGATGGCGGCATCGGGGTTCGCTGAGGTCTCGGATTTGGCATTGCTTTGGCACTGGCGGATCGTGATCCTGCCCGTCGAGTAGTTATAGTCTTATCCCTGACCAACTCGAAAAGTGGATCAGGCCTGTCTGGTATCTGCTTCATGTACTTGGCCTCAAAGTTGTTCTCAAGCCTCACCGCCTCGTTGTAGAACGTAACGGATCGTTGCCAGTCATCATTCCCTTCCATAGTTAGTTTCATTATCGACCTGGTTTCATGGCTATATCCAGTCTTGTTCTCTAAGTTGTATTTTGAGTAGAGAACAGGATCTAGGTAGACAAAGCAGCGAGTATGAGGTCGTCTACCCTTGAAGTCAGGAGCTAAAACCTCAACATCCGCGGCATGGCCAACACCAAGCTTGGAATCCCAGTATACAACCAATACTTTCGCTTTACTAAGTATTTCCATAGGGAGTGGTTCTCTCCTGTCTCTGTGGATTTGCACGATCCTCTCAATAATGCGATTGCTGCGCTGCGTAACATCTCGGGTTCTCTGATACTTAGAATTCGTTGGGAGCATCGACTCGAACCGAGCACTGTATGCATCCGATGACCCGTACCTAACACAGTATCGCGTTGTCGAGCCTTTTAAAAGATGACCAAAAGCATCCTTCTCAAGGTTTTGTAGCCAAGGCTCAACATGTTCATCCTCAACGTTGACATTCCACGCCATGTTCAGATCGTCCACGAGAGTCTTCGTGGCGGGGTCCTCACGCGGCTCCTGCTTGACTTGCCCCTGTTCAGGATGGAAATGATGCATTGTCGCATTTGAAACTCCTACTGGGTTCTCTTCTGCCAGGGTCCCTACTGCCGGGTTTTGTACTGCTAAGTTTTCTTCTGCTGGGGTGTCTACTGCCGGTTGTACTGCCGGGTGTTGTACTGCCGGGTTTTGTACTGCCGGGTTTTGTACTGCTGGGTTTTGTACTGCGAGGTTTTCTCCCGCCAGCGTCTCTACTGCTGGGTTCTCTCCTACCGGCATCGCATCCTGTTGCGCTGCAGCTTGCTCACCTGCCCCAGTGGCGTTGTCCTGGTTAAAACCCCTAGCAAGGGTTCCTATCTGCTTGCTTAGTTCATGTAATCGACTGTCCTCCTGATCTGTACGCATCTTCTCGTCTAGTTGTGCGCGTTCCTTGTCGAGCTTCTCGTGATGTTTGGCGTAACGTTCTATGTTTGCGGCGGCCGATTTTGTCTGACTCCGCGTCTTAGAATCCACCCCAGCGCCGGTGGGTTTACTTGGCTTATCCTTTGACGATTTCTTTTTTAGATTTTCTGCAGGCATACTTCCTGAGTGATTTGAGTGAAAAGTGTTATGGAATTGTATTTTGATTTTATATAGATATGACCCTTTATATAATCCTAGAAAGACTACTGATCCTAGCAGCTAATAAAGGATGCTACCACAATATAATAGCCTGCAGGTTCCAGCATGACCCCATATTCTCGAAGGCAAGCTGCAAAAGCTAGTCCTCTATTCCTTGTACATCTCTAGCAGTTTGCCGGTGAATATATCCTCTTGCGCATATTCTGGAACTGGCGGCTTTGGCAGGTATCTAGGTAATGATGAGATGTGTTCGGATCTCTGGCTTTTTATCGTTGGTTGTTTTTCTGTCGAAAAGTCTTCAGAAGTTTTCACGATAGGAACTGGGTATACCGAGTCCTATAACAATAAGTTTTGAAAGATACTACGTTTATACGCAAGACATACTAGTTGCGCACGGGATGGTGGCCAATCCGGTCGGGTTGGATTCGAGTTATACACGTAGCATTGTCCATTCTCTCTAAGAATGCATATCCAAACTTCGACATTATAACGACTACTAATCTCATGGCCTCGACGGATAAAGTTGTTCCTCCGCTTCCTGAAAGATTCTTGCTGTAATCTTTTGGAGGCCATGATCTTTTCTTATCAGAAGTAGAGAATAGTGGCAGAGCTACCTATTTATGCATCAGGGCTGCGCATTGGCCACCACCTAGTAAAATACAAGCTATAAGAGGGTCTAGGGCTTCAATAACCATTGAACTAAAATGGATATGACACTCACGCCTACTACTTGGTTTTCTATTGTGGCAATTGGACTTGCTATTGGTCTTATCTTCGTTCTTACAACTTACTCTATCTTTCAATGGATAGTTTTACGATGTACACGCGTCTTCCTAAAACATATAGTATATTCGAAAATAGGCAGTTTTGGTCTATCGAGGCATCAGCCTTCTATAAGAGATACAATCTTAGCACTCATATATATGAGTACTAACGGTATCTGCATTGGATGGGGTATGCATTCAGCACAAGAGCTAAGCACCCGGTGTGCTTCGCTCCTGGCAACAAACTTAATCCTACTACTACCTAGTGCAAGCCTAGCGGCTGATCTTCTGCGGATCTCTTTACGGAGCTACCACAAAGCTCACTTTATAATTGGCTTAGTAGCCCTAATCGAAGGCTCAATCCACAGCATGATAGAATTGTTTAGTCGGAACTGGAGCAGCAATACCGTTACAGTGTCTGGAACTGCAGTATGTATAATCAGACCCCTAAACTAAGAGTTATCTTATAGTAAGCAGGCTTTTTCATGCCTTACTGTCATGTGTATTACATCTTTGCCGATCTTTCGCAACCGTATATACGAGATCTCACGGACGATCCACTTCGGTTGCGCTACATTAATATGCGTCTCTATCTGGTTGCACGTATATAATGCTGATAGGTTAGCTAAGATTCAGGCCATTTTAGGGGCGTGTATGTGGATCGCAACATATGCTCATAGGAACCTTCTTTTTATTTATCGCAACTTTTCAATGAGTAGACCAAGAACAACCGCATTGGTAGAGAACATACACAACAGCACTTTGATAGTAGCTGTTGATCTTCCTCGACCTTGGAAGATTAAGCCTGGCCAATACATCTATCTTACAGTGGCTAGCACCGGAATATTTTCTATCTTTCAGCGACACCCTTTTATGGTGATGGATTCAGAAAAACACGATTTCGAGCTAAGAATCCAGCCCAATAATGGGTTCACGAAGCGCCTACTTGAAAGGACTCTTGGTAAAGTAACACGTATCAACGCTTTCATTGAAGGTCCTTATGGACATGGATTTAACTTGCAGAAGTACGGTACGGTAGTACTATTCGCAAGCAGTATTGGAATTGCTGGTCATATTCCGTACATTCAAGAATTGGTACAGGACTACCAGCGCTCTAGAACCAAAACCAGGGACGTTCTCCTGATTTGGCACGTAGAAAGTAAGGATCAACTGGATCTTGTTGAACGGGTCATGAGCAATTTGTTACGGAGGGACGATATTCCGACAGACCTGCGTCAAGATAACAGAGGCCACAAAGAAGGGAGGCGATTAAGGGTCAGTAGTACCCCTGACCGTCCAGGAGTGCGACCTGCTCCACACGGAGAAAACGTAAGCATATCCAAGAGAAATCTCCTGAGCTACGAAGGTAACTTGGTCAGATTTTAGATGTATACGTATACGGTGATTATGAACTCCGCGATTCTGACGGACATTCGGGTTTGCAAAAGCGAGAAGGTAGCCGGATTGCTGAGATTAGAGGAGAGCCGAATATATCACAAATTATCCACGATGTACTCGACACTCGGCGGGGAGAAGTTGCAATATGTGGTAGGCCGATTTTGCTGATCCGCAAATTATAATACTAACTAAAGTACAGTGTGTGGAAATCGGCAAATGAGAGACATAGCGCGTGAGGCAGTTGCTCAAAACATAAAGAGGGACGTGAGGTATCTTGAATGCGATTTCCAGCCATTTGAGCCAACTAACCACACAAAGCGAAGGAGATCCTTGTCGATCGAGTGCCGTGGGATTGCACAAGCTTAGATAGAAAGTAATTACTCTTGTTTATATCAAACCACTCCGAGACAATTCAGGGCGTGGTACTCTTCTTGATGATCTATATGGCGCTATAAATGCATCAAAAGCCTTGTTCTGATCTTCTTGGAGTTCATCCACTGCGTCCAAGACGGATTGAGAAATATTCTTAATTTCATCAAAAGCAGCATCGTCAAGTAGGCCAATTATGCACTCGTGTAGGAGATCTTGGGATAACTTTAATATCCTGTCTTTGAATTTCTCGGTATACCGAAAGCATTCTCGATAGAACGTCGCCTCCAACCGCAGTTGTCCGTTTTTGCGGTTGAGGAATTCAATATAGCGAAGTAGATCCTCCGGTCGCTTCGACTTTTGCATGTGGCTTGGTTCCATGTCTACGGCGACTGTGCAGCCTCCATAGCATCTTACTATGTGGTCGATTTCATTTGCTTCGAGAGGTCTTTGATGGGGTGATTGTTGCGCAGTTTCCATACTTGCTGTGGCGGGTGTGATCTTGGCAGTCCACGGAGCCGCAGAAATAGAAGTGTCAAAATTCTGCAGCACTCCTGAGGGTGTTTAAGAAGAGTCGGTTACCAAGGTATCAATCGTACATCAACGGAAAAATGGACTTTAGGAGACTCACAGTTTTCCCCAAAACAGGAAAAGATGACATCGATAATGTCCACAGTCGAGACGACAATGTTCCGACAAGGGCTTTAAAAAGAAAGTTTGTCGGCGCTACTGGGCCATTAGATCTCGAGCTACCTAGGGTCTTAGCTCCTACCAAGAACACCAAGAACATGCACAAAATCTATGCCCCCATCCAAGACGACCCGGGAAGATTTTATCAGTGTATACAAATTGTGGATCCAGATGGAAAAAGACCATTTTGCCTTGCCCAGGAACGAAGCTCCAAGGCCAATGAGTATCCGTATCGGATAGTAATGATACGTCGTAGCGCTGAGAGAGCAGTAGTCGGTATATGCAAACCGAATCCCAACCTTCTAAACATTATTAGCGTCTTCAGATTTGAAGGCTCAATCTTCACTATCTTTGACCGGCCTGGTCTCCCGTTGTCCGAGATAATCGTGTCGCACTCCCCACAATTAGGAGTAGTTGAGTTGAAAACAATAAGCAAAGAGGTAAGGCCATTAATATATACTTGCGTAATGCTAATTGTGGTATGAATCAGACACTACATGGCCTTAATTCTCTTAGTCAGGCAGGTTTATCCCTACCTAGTATCGAGTTAGAGGATGTCACAGTATCGGCATACGATGGTCGAGTAAAAGTTGGTTAGTGTAGCAGTATCTAGACCCTTGACTGAGTACTAATTAGCGACAAGAATTTGACCGAGCAGCGTACCAAGGTCCGGAGGTGAACTCTCAAGCCACTCCTTTCAAAGTATTCCTGGAAAATGTAATGCTCCACCACCCAGATCGTTCAAGGTTAGAGAACAAGGATGACGTGTGTGCATTTATTCAATGCGCTGGCAGCATGGCATATCAGGAGCTACAGATAGTGCGATATTCTCTCATAAATGGTGATATCTTGGTAACATTCATAGGTCGATTTTCTACTGGATGCATTGCCGGCACGGTCCCTGATTCCCTTTGTCATGAACGCTCAAGTCTCAGTCCTTCCCGTTGAGTATATAATAGAAGCTCAGATCAGCGATCTAAAAGAAACGGGTCCGGTTCCACATTTTGACGGAGAGTCTGCAGTATAGGACGACACGGAAAGCTGCAGCAGGTTCTTGCCTGCCAAGCATGGTTGTTGATGTTGTTGAGCACCTTCATTCTTGAAGACTACGTAGAATATCTAACCAAATGCACGTTAATTACAAACTTTGGGTGTTATTCGAGCGTTTCCCGGCTTTCCCACGCCGAGACCTCTTTCTTCGTCCATCAGATTCAGTAAGCTCAAGTGCCTTATTTAGATTCGCAATCTCATTGTTACTGCCCTGCACCTGCTTAGACAACTCCTCATTACTCAACTTCAAACCCTCGACTTGCTCAATGAGTTCCGCATTTCGATGCTGGAACTCAATATTCTGGTCCATAACATACTTCAATTTGCTTACGTAATCTTCTTCAGAGTATGCATTTGACATGGCCGTCACCAGGAGCGCGTTTTTGGCTGATTCCAAGATCAATCCACTAACACTTTGGCCATTCGGCACTTCGGTCACTTCACCACCTGTCAGTTTTGCACGAAGGCTGTTGATCAGGCCCTCGGCTCGGTGGGCGGTCTCTTCAGTGAGTGCTTGGGATGCTTTTAGGGATTGACTAAGGTTTTCGCGAAGTTCTTTCTCGCACTCGTAGTCTGCCTTTAATTTGGCGTGACACTGCTGCAACTCTAAGAAATGTTGATTGATTATCTCATTTGTCCCTCGTTCTCGCTCCAACTCTTCTTGGGTCGTGTTAATCTGGACTTGGGCATGTCGGAGTTCGTTATGAGTCGTTTGAAGCAGACTATTGGTATGCTGCAGCTGGGCGAGGGTATGATAGTACATGTTGCTAATGTTCAGCGCGGTCTGAACACAACAAGCTTGATGTTGAGTGGCATGGTCTCTCTACATTGCAGCGTCAGAGCCAAAATATACAAGGGGGAGGGGGTGGAACTACCGTGGCTGGTTGGCCTCGTGCTGACGAGGCGTCTTGATGCGTTTGACTCATCGGCTGCTAATGATACTGTAGTCTTGGGAAAAGATGCGTGAAGGTTTTAACATCACACAACGGAAACTATCACCTAATAAGTGTTCATATCGTAATGTAGTACCTGGTAGACTGGTGGATGTATCGGCCGGATAGGAAGGAAGTGCAACCGCAAATTCCGGCGGCGTCACAAATAGGCGTTAACACTGTCATTGCGGGGAAACAGTTGGTCTCCCCCCGCCAGTGTTGCAGCTACAGTGCAAGGGTGAAGAAGCCGCATTCGCTAGCGACTATTATGGGCGATCCATTGGTCCACTTTACAACACTAAGCATTGAATCCACTGTTAAGTCATGGAACGGCTCGGCCGGCTACGCAGTGAAAGTGTTATCGGCATCGGAACATCGGGAAGGTGTACCCTCTAGTCATCAACTAACGGGGCACAGGGTCGGACCGTATTTCCTGTCACGATAAATTGCGGAAAATAACGGTTTTCTGATGGCACCACATATCTCAAGTCAGTGAATTACTTATAAGGGCAAACCAATTTCACTCAACCTGCAAACAAGACTCAGCATGAACTTAGACATGCCAAACCAGTGGTTCGCCGAACAGCCGACGCTACTTCCTTCACTAGATGCAATGATTGCGGAAGACTTATCTGACGGGATCCATCCTGGCCTTGCACCAATCCCGGAAGAGGAATGGGACTTTGGCTGGGAAAAGGAGCCTTTCACGGAACTGGAATCTCACCCTTGTCCCGAAGAGAGTTCAAATCCCTTCATTGAAGGAGGTGCTAAGGAAGCTGTGCCGCTTCAAGTCATTGAGGAGTTATCCAACTTGCGGGAGCAAGTGCGACGATTGCGGAATGACATCTCGGAGCTACAGGAGATATCCGCCAAGAGACTAGATAGCATGGAAAGGAGCGTGATAGTAGCTCAACGTTACGTAAACAACTTGGTCCCTTGGTCAATGGAAGTTCACGAAAATTATTCTAGGCTACTGGAAGTGGCGGAGCGACAGGAAAAAGGCGGCGCGGACAGAATCCAGCACTAGACATGAGCTTTCTCATAAACTGAAATTCATACCTTATACTTTTTACCACCTCATTCTCGTAATCTGTTCAAGACTAACGTGCGAGCGGTGGTGTGATCACGTCGTAACCGCAACGTGAAATTATAGGACAGATTGTTTGGTTGAGGTGGATCGAACCTTCAAGCGAGCAACGTCTAGGCTGAATTTTGATAGACGCGCGGGAGCATTCTAGACACACAGTAGCCCTTTCTGACGCACGGTAACCGTTCTTGACATGCGGGAGCCGTCTGTTGCCGAAGCAATACCCGCTGCAACGGTTCTGCTAGTGATCATGTGGGGATCAACTATGCTTCGAGTCAGGGCATAGGTTTAGGGCTTCGCTAAGGCCGGCATATCATAGGCCGAGCCTTATCGGATAAGGGCGAACCACGTAGCCGATTACAGTCACGTGATACCGGAAATATCCAAGGCTGGCTTTCCCAATCAAGATTGGACCGTAAGTTTGAAACCGTAATATTTTTAACTAATAGTAATTTGTTTTAAAAGAATGTAACTAATTTATGCGTTGTGCATTCGCCTGCGGCGGGCTTCTTTATATCTCCTTTTTTCAACCTCTAGTGCTTTGCATTTTGCTTGACGTCGCCTTGCTCTTTTCTTAGCATTTTGAAGACCTTTCACAAGGAACGAAACTACTACTTGTAACTTCATAAGCTAACGAAGAGATTTCTGTTTGTTGGTAGTAGGTAGATTGTATTCTATATAGTTTAAAAAGTAAAACCCCCCCCCCCCCCCACTTTTTATAGCACAGTATAGGCTGTCTATACAGTCAAATATCTGCTCGCCCATTACTTTATGGGCTTTCAAGTATTGCGGGCTGATTTAAGGCATTGCCTTTTGATAGCTTTAGTTTGTTTAGTTGTCGTCCTCTTCCGCTTGTTTGTATATCTACATCTACAAACTTCCGTGTAGTCTACAACATCATGATCTACTCTTCCAAACTCTGCATCCAGCAACTGTTTTCTGGCAAACTGTGACATTGCTTGCGGAAACCCACTGATTCGATGCTGACTTAATCGGTTGAATTTCAGGTAGATAGATATGCTCTGATTGGGATGACAGACTTTGAAAGCCACATTCTTGCAGTAACGACCACATTGAACACAAATGGCCTGATTTGTAATGTAGCCGAGATTTACGCCATCCTCAGTACAGAAAGAGGCTCTTGGATACTCCTCTAAGACTCTCTTTATAAGTGCACGTGTATCCGGGCTACGACAGCGAATAGATCCATGGCACAAACAAAAGTCTTTTCCGGTGACAGGCGCTGGATGAAGCTCGAAAAAAAAAGAGGCCGCAAAGATTGCCTGGGTTATACTTACGAAGTCATACGTTTTGAGAAAGGTCCGGGCTAATCTTTCTATCTCCGGAATCTTGTCGACATCATCAAGCGGCGGCTCCTCGTCTAAAGCCATATTAATGCGGAAGTATTTGTACCGTTCGTCGTCGTTGATACGATTCAAGTGGTCGTCCCAACTGCCCTGCGCGTTGAGAATGGCATTGAAAAGTCGACATAAGCGTGGAAAGAAACGATCACGGAACTGCAATCTCTGGGAAACAACTGATGGAGAATCAGGATCTCGAGCATATCCGGTGCCTATTGAAATGGCGAAGTCTGGTACGGTATCCCAGATAGCTTTGGATTCCCACACTGCAGGATCTATCGGGTTATTGTGCTTTCCCGCACCGCCATCTTGGAGAAATCCTAAACCACGAATGAACTTCGCTGGAAAGTAGGAAGGAGCTGCAGATGTTGCCCGAGCTCTAGCGAATGATTAGTAAGAGTGTGAGGGCACAGTGGTTGAACGTACGCGTCGCGAATCAAAACTTCATCTTCTACTTCTAATGGCCGATAGTGCTTGTAACCTTTGATTATCAGCAAAATAGTTAGTAGATATCTGAAGTCCCTACCGCGTCTATTTCCAGTTCCATTATAATTGGAGAGGATGCATAATCGGGAATTTGAGACAGCCATTGTAGTCACAGCAATCTTCGTTCCAGAGATGTTGATTCCTGACCTTAAGCCGCCAAACATGAGCGTATTCGATTCGTATGCTTCGTTCACGCATGCTTCCATTGCGCCGGCTCCGTAGAGACTATCCGTTAGTAGGGATGATAGGAATCCACAAAGCTTAGCTATTATAGACGTGCCAAGGCGATTTTGACGAGAAAAAACCTGCTTTGCAAGTTTTCTGAATGTTACAACACAGTCTTGTAAGTCTCTGCGTGCAAGAAACATAAGTACGATAAGGCCTCCTAAATGCAATTTAGCGTACGAACAGGTCTAGCAACTGACTTGCTCACCTGTACTTGTTCCTAATGCCAGATCAAAATCATCATAGATGGGATATGGAAGCTTTCTGTAGTGATCGAGACCTAGCAATGCTTGTAGCGTGAATGCTCCCCGAATGCCGCCTCCATCAAGCACGAGCAAACGGCTTCCTGCTGTGGGTGGCTTGAGATGCACCCGTAATTCTCCAGGCTGCTGGCAAAGGATACACTGGGTAAAATGGTAGGAGTACTCCATTTCATGCCCTTTGGATCCAAAAATGCGGGCGCAAGGATCGCAAAACGTGTGCCCACACTGCAAACCATGCTCGGGTTTACGGCGAAGGCAATAAAGGCACGTTCGTGAGCTACGAAATCTTTTCCAGTCGATTTGAATGGCTCGGAGGGTTCGTTTATGTAGCCCAGAAGATGTAAATGCACTCGACTCTAATTCTGAATATAAGTGGCAATACTTGGTCTCTAGCTGCCGGCACCAGTCTGCTGGCGAGCCGCGCCCTAAGGCCTGACTCGAAAACGCTTGGTAGCAGTACGAATGATAGAGAGACCCGAAAACACCCTGTGGTTCGAAACCTAATAGTCTGATTTAGCATGTAGCTTCCTGGATGTTCATAAAGCCTTACAGTGCATTCCAGGGGGGAGACTATCTAGTAGAATGGCGGAAGCCGTATAATTAAGAATGAACTCTTTACTTGCCTGACTGGCTATGCAAAGACCTAGGAAATCCTGTAAATGGTTAACAAATTGGGAATCAATCTGGTTGGTCTGGCGCGAGGCACTGATGAAGTTGAAAGCTAAACCGTTCCCTTCCGCCACATGCTGTAAGGCCGACCGAAAGAAAGCGTTGAGATGGATGGCAGAAAAGAGCATTCGGCACGCTTTTCTGCTCTTCCGTACTGCTTCAGCACTCTGTCGGATAACTTTTTTCAGTCCACGGTGTCTGAAAGAGCGCGCGACTTTGCTGTTATGCGGAGTCAGCTTTACTTGCCGAACTTCGCCGAAATCTGGCATATGTCCAATATCTTGGGCTACCCGTCCACCGTTAGTGACAAGCACTAGCCGAGGCCTCCAAGATTGGTTGTTATTTTCCCCTCTAGCCCATTGTCTGAAGAAGCTTATTCCTTCCTCTTGAGTAGCGAAATCATCTAGAAATAGGCATACAACGTCTACGAACAATGATAGGAGTTTGTTGACCACCGTGTCCACGAGCATGTGCGTTGCGACCGCTAATGATTGATTTGACAACCACTCCACTCTGTGGCGAACCTCTCCCAGGTAGTTAAGTGGTGGCTTTAACTCCCCATATGCATTGTTGCTGTCCAGACTCGCTACAAGGAGAGGATATTTGCTGTCCAGTGTGGAGCTATCTACGTTTAGCTGTGCTATTCCGCGCAATCCTGGGATGCTGGGTCCAGAAAGCATTGCTTTCTGCGCGGCATCCTTTTCTTTCTTTCCAATTAGTAAGACGATAGACGGGTATTGGTTGTGAGGGCTGCTAAGCCTAGCTGTTATGTCTTGTAGAATACGCCCACGCATCAGATACCAGTCATCAGAGTCCCGAAAGGCATAAAGCCAGTCTGATAATTCGTGGGAGGCCATAGATAGTATGGCAGGTATAGGATGCCTCTTGGGGCTATATACCTGTCTAGGCATGCGTTATTCTGCTAGGCTCCTTTTTTAAGGTGGGTGCATCCTGATAGATATGTAAAGCGCGACACTGCCATTAAATATTCAAAGGCATACGCTATCATGGGGAAAGACTTAGAAAAGAGCCGATACTACCTAGGAACAGCCCAAGTCAAATTACGAAACCTCTGCTTTAGCTATTCAAATACGGAACCAGACAATTGTACTGGTTGCTGTATTTCTGATCTAGAACACAATTTACCTGCCTTGATCAAGCCTTCGAGTTATTACGAGATTCTCGCGACCTGCAGAATTCCTAGATGCGATTTATATCAGATTGGGCCTTCTCCGAAGCTTTCTTTGCCAGAGTCATTGAAGCTACCGTGCCTCCATGGCCAATTTCGATTAGAAAATGCTGAGAGATATAATCCAGACAAACTGGATGAGTGGTGGACAGTTGACCTTTTTAGTTCAAGTAGGTACTCGACCGTACTGACATGAGAAATCAACCGTTGAAGTATAAATAGACACGACGGCGAGCACTCTGACCTATATTCGTCAGCATTACAAGAAGCACTTAGATGTGTGTGATGGTGAGAAGTACCTACACATTCGCTATCATGAACGTCAAAACAACGAACTAGAAGCAGTGAGATGGCGAGGATTACTAAGCGTAAGCAAGGCAAAAAACTTGAACCAAATACTACGGAACGGGTGGCTTTGTGAAGTTCTCGACAAGTTGGAGCCGTTCCGCTCTCTATGGGTGAACTTTCAAATTAGTTCTTTTCCACCAGTATTAAGCTGGAGGTGTAGCCCGGTATGTTCACAACGAGCCATGCTGTGTCAGGAAAGATTAACCCGAATAGGAGATTGATCATTATCTTGGTCAAATACAAAGGATGTGGCATGACTTTACGGGCGGAGATGGGTCTCTGTGTGATGAAGAAACTGTCGAAAAGCTTCAAGGGCTAGCACCGCAGTGGAGTTCTCGCGATCGTTCCATTGTTGAGACCCTCTTTACTACGAAGCGGGTCTTTTCTCGGGTTAGCGATCCTAGTATACGCGACCAGATGCTGAAAAGGGTACTTGCTGTTGATGGAGTCATTCTCACTTTCCGGACGTTTTTCAAGCACGTCAAAGTGCTGGAACCGGTGATGCTTCGTTTGAGAGAGCTGTTCCCACCGAGCGAACTGTTTCCCCAAACGGCACTAATGAACCCATCACAGAGACGTCTACCATCAATAAAAGAAATTCTCCTGCAAAAGTGTTATAAGCGGCCACTCCTGGAGTTACATCAGTGCCTATTGCAATATAGCGAGCACGAGGAGCACTATGTCGAATCCCGCAATACGGCCATATATTCGTACTGGCAGCTTTGTCTGTTCTTGTTACGCTACCAGCATGGGGCCTGGAGGCCTTCAAAGAAAACTAAGAAGTGGCAGTCATTGGATAGCCCAGCATGGTTGATACGACTCGGCCACTTTGCACATAGACTAGGATTTGAGTCTGATCGGATCTTGGAACTTAGTCAGCAAGATGCCGACCATTCTGATATCCGTCAACATATGCTTCAAGAGCGACCTGATGGAATTTTCTACGCATCACCAGAGAAGTTTGACGCCGAAATTCGGTCACGCAAACAAGGCCAGAACATTTTCGAGCCATTCCAGCTTATATCGACTCCTCCCATGACAACCGACAGCGATGCCCCAAACCGCGCGCCGAGAACTCATCCGCAGCTCTTCCTCCCCACTATCTGGGAGGCTCTGGCCCAGGAAAAGAGGTACATCTTGACAGACTATGGAGAGCTGCTATTGATCCTCATGGCCTTCTTTGGGGACTTTACCCTCGGCAATTCTAATGTCGCTCGCGAAGATCCTCAAATGGCCAGTTCAATACCCTGTCCTTCCTCCGTATACTCATTACCCGAGGATTATTTCACCCTGCGACCTTCTGTATACTCCTTGCCGGACAACCCTTTCGCATTACAGGCTACTTCCACAGACTCTTTACCGGAAACTCCCGCCGAGCCACAAGATGAGAGCTCAGCACTGCGTTCTCTCCCCATACATTACGAGCCACCGCCTACTTATCACCGAAGACCTATGAACCACATTTTCTTTTGGCACTTGCCTAAAAGTAGGACTATGAAACCTATTCTGGAATATAGATGCGAAGCGACTGTTAAGGGTATTGAGGCTATTGTCAGAGAAATGGCTAAGAAGGACATAGCGCCTCTATTCACTTTGATAGATAACGACGGCAGACTAAAACTCTGTGCCCCCTTGCAGATTCTTCATCGTCGAAAACGATTAGATAATCCAAACGACGTGTTTTTCATATATAGTACTGAGAATAGGTTGGCTTGGATCATGAAAAGGCTAGGGAGTACATAGCTTGTAGTAAACACCCGGTACGGTAATAAATCCGAAAATGTGGAATCAAGGGTTAGACACTGATTATGTACTATTCGCTCGCCTATATTCCCGTGCCGTTTGACGTCATCCTGATTGCCAACGCTAGAGCGTTATCGAAGCGCACAGACCATACGAAACCCGCGACAATGGGCCCGGCGTGAACGCCATTAAATATAGCAAATTGCGTGCGAAGATACCAGCCTACAACCTGGAACGATGATGCCGTTACATAGACACTTCTTGGCGATCACTGGCGCAACCTCGGTATGCCTAAAGCCTAATAAGCCCGTACCTGATCACTCCAAGGTTCCTTTGAGCCTGCTGAAATCCCCCTTCACATGATGGAGAGTCGAGACAAACATAGAAAACGAGTAAAACAAGCGTGCGATCGATGTCGTGTGAGAAAATCGAAAGTGAGTGTTGTTGCGTGGAGCTTTGTGCTGCTCCTAACCATTGGATGCAGTGTGATGGGGACCTTCCATGCGACAGTTGCTCAACCAGCAATGCAATATGTAGTTACAGCCCTGAGACAAGGCACAGACGTTTCAAGACCACGCCCGAGTACGTTCTCTATGATCAATGGGACGAGTTAGCTAATCATCTAACTAATCTTTAGATACGTCGCATTACTTGAGGCCCACAATGACCGGTTATCACGAGCGGCACGTCAGTTATATCTTGCCCAAACTGGTCAAAGTTCTGCGGGAACAGCAAATCCAAACACTGAAAATGGAGGACCGCCTATCCACGAAATCCTAGAATACGCAACTGGCTTAACGGAAGAACCCGAGAAATCCAGCAACCCGGAAGACATCGCAGCATTAGGCCCGCCTTTTCTGGATTACTTTGCAGAGTATTCAGGGATTCGGCAGCCGGGAGCGTTGTCCAATCCACTTTTCAGTATTCCCAGTGCATCTTTTACGCCGTCCTCCGCATACCTGGCTTCTGAAGCTCTGCCAGTATCCGTGCCATCTATAACAACATCTATCGGCGGCTCACATGGTAGCGTTAACACTATATCATCTGATCTCTGGTCTCTCTTGAGTGGAGATTTGGCGCAGGCAGAAGAATTCAATTGGACGATGAATTTACGGGATACCTAAGCGGTCCTTCCACTATATAGTTCTAATAGAGGTTACGGAGGCATTATCATCAAACTGCAAGTACTCATTGTACTTCTCATCAACAGGCTGGCTGTATGCGTCAATGTCTTCGAACTCCGATGAAGCGTAATTGCAATCGTCCAAGTCAGAATAGCTCTCGTTAACACTTTCGCTCCTTGCCTGATCCTCCAGTTGGTTAAGCTTATGAGGTGTGTCTGAATTGCTTGTTATAATCTCTGAACGTTCTCTCTCCATGTCATCTCCAACATCTCCAATCTGGTTCTGAAGATAAAGAGATATTTCCGCTGTTGCCCAAGCGATCGCCCGACGTGCTTCCACAAACTCTTCTATTTTTGGGTCTTCCTTGCATTGTGCATTTTCCAAGCGAGAGCTGATATCTTGTAAACTTGGGGTGTCATTCAAGATTGCGACAGCAAGGTTATGCTTTTTTAGCTGAGATCGTAGAATGGGAGTGCGATCAGTCGAATCCAAGACTACACTCGCTATCTGCGACCGACACGTGGCACTCTTTAGGATGATGTATTCTTCGTTTGGTTAGTGAGATGTGATTCGGCCAGTAAAGGAGAGCTTATACCTAGAAGTGCGGTATAATCTGTACCCTGACATTCTGCGTCCTTCTTGAGTGGTAACTCTTCGAATTGCGAGGGACGGAGGATAAATACGTCCTCGAGGAGTTGTCGAGCCTTGATGGGGCTCAGTATCATTGCCACCTGGAGAAGTTTTACAAGCTTATCTAAAGAAATAATTCCTGGCTTAACAGTCTGCACAATGAAACAATATTCGACCGTGTGATGGATCTTGGAAGTATGGGGAATGCCATATTGGATGATGGCCTCCGCCATACTCACAAGCGTCTTCAGGGATATATAGCACTGCGGTACGAAGAGTCCATGAGCTAACTGGCAGATTAGGCGAAACAGTATTGGGTCTTCATGGGGCAGCTCAACTACAGGCGATTGGTCTTCTTGGAGGCTGAAGAGTTTGCGGAACTGCGGCGATATGGCCGCCATCTTGGAAGAAGAGACCAGGAATCTGAAGTCCTGGACCAGAAGCTCAACATCTCCCTTCTGGTCTATCACAGTATGATTTATATGCTCCATACCGATGCTGAAAGTAAGATAGGGGCGGTGATTTAGAGACAGAGTTGGATCTCACGGCGCTTTATATATGCCGAACTACTACGACACAATTTTGATGCTAGTCGGGACCCTTCGGATGATTGTCTCCGACTCGAAACAACTTCCCGGTTCCCCCGAGCTTAGCACTTGCATCACTCGGTGTGTGAGGTCAGTTCGGCATGGATGGAATAGATACAGAATTTTGCTCAATTTGCCGGATATCGAGGCATCTTCATTTCTCTACTGATTTACATCCACTTATGTGTCATCTTCCGATTCTGATCTTACCCAAACCATCAATGGTAGCTTCCTTTTGAGAAATGATTATTTCTCTCAACTCTTCTCTGATCTGGAAGACTTCACTGGAGCTGATCCCAAGATCATCATGGGGAAGTCTAATAGCTGGCGTTGACACGAGGTCCTTGTGATCGAATGAGGGCCGTTGCGTTGGATTTCTGGTCGCCAAATTATCAATAGAAATAGGAGTGAAGACCAGTAATGGATCAAACGCTTTGCAAAGAAGATAATGAAATACAGCGGTTATAGCTATTGCAAGAACCATGAGACATGCCTGCCCAACACACTTTGCTTCACCATGTGTATCTCGTGCAAGAAGGAACAGGGCGGTAAGGCTAAGTTCCATAAGGTAGAGTCCTATCAAAAGCTGTTTCAGTGCGTTAGGGTAGAACAGGCCCCCGTTGTCTTGTTTGGTAAGAAGGATTGTTGACTTGGAGTAGATGAGCCAAAACAGAGCAAGGGCGAGGACCTGAAAAGGTATTATGACGGGGGAGATAATGGCGTAAAGAAAGCCTGCTATTTTCTTTAGTTGCGGTTATGCTCATACCTACTTCTAACATACCGATGCAAGATAGGTTAGTATAGACGGGCACAAAAGTGCCCCATTGTATATCCTGGCCCTCTCTTCTTTCTAACATTTGAGTAACTGTCTCATCGAACATTGGCGCTAGAAGAAATTCCCCAATCAGACGGTCAATACGCAACAAGGAGCTGGCACTGATAGACAAGGCCTGCAAGAGGACATATGATAGGAAGTAATTGCTTGCTTTTGGTAGATTTTTGGCTAGCGTAGTGACTAGTGATGCTCCGTAGGCCACTTCGTTCGCGATAGTCGTAAGTCCAGCCGATAAGGAAATAACTAAGGTCAATTGGATGAATAGAAAGCAAAAATAGAAATCCTGGATCTTAAGGCTCATTATGCTCTTGGATGAGATTCCTTGTTTCTGGACAAGGTACTCGAGAGTACTAGAGAATCCTTTTACTAACATGACTAGGAGTATGGGAGGTAAGACACCCTGAAGCACACCTAGAGACCATTCAGGAAGGCCATTGATCCAACTCAACCATGCCACAGCATGTGTCAGATATATGACTTGGGAAAGAAGTCCAATAAAAGCGGCTGGAACAGCGCATGCTATTGCCGCAATAAGAATGAACAAGTTCGATATTATGCTGCGTATGTTCCTGTCCCACCAGGACATACATACATTGGCCCAGACGATATCATCAATGGAGAGTGGCAGCGTACGAGGATTCATATATCCATGTTTTGTATGAATTACAGTTTGACACGCCATGTGGGCAGCCACGGGGTTCCCAAAAGTGATGAAGGCGGATGGTAGTTGCGGAAACTTTTCTGGTTTCCCCCGGACTGTCCGTATTGCTTCACTCACCTTTTGGAGCTCTTTATAATAGAAATGAAGTGTCTCGATCTTTCCAAACTTCAACCAGGTGGCTAGGCCCTGAAGGTGCCAAAACTGGGGAAAAGGGCTTGCTTCCTTGTCTTGCCTGTTGACATATGCAGTCAATGTTTTTCGTATATGGCGTGTCTCAGCCACCTCAAGAGATCGAACCAGACCCTCACGCTTTGCGATTAAGTGAGTAAGCTGACTCAAATCCCGATTAATTGAAACATTAGTGACCTCTCCTGGGAACACATTGAAGCGCGACGTAAGATTCTTCTCCCCAAGCCAACTTTCTGGTATAGAGTCGACAAGTATTGTGCTCAGTAACGAATGGGGTGAGCTCTGCCGGATTTCGATATAAGCGCTAAGCTCTACCCAAATAACCCAACAGACGTGTGCAATGAAAAGGAGGCTGAGGACCAAATGAGCCCAGTACCTATCAGCATGGTCGAGACCAACGTTGGACCATCCAAGCGTATCCAGCCCACTCACTCCGAGGTTGGAGAACTTTCCGTGGATGTAGTTGAGAGGAAGGAGGATAGGTGTGATCAAGAGCGCGGCGGGGAGAAATATGGCGAACATTGTGCGTAAATAACGGCGGAAAAAGTATCTATCGAGGTGGTCATGATCGTGCTCAAGTCGAATGAGTCTGCTGACCAGCGAGGCTTTTGATGTGCTCTTCAAGGCCTTAGGAACGGGAGGACTACAATCGTCAGTACGAGAAAGCCCAAGACCAGTTTAAACCTACTATAAATCAGGGAACCGTTTGCGGATAGCGAGAAACCCTATTATCTCTATCGCAAATACAACTACGGAGACAGAGATAGAGGCTATAAATGAGCTCAGGGAGACGCCGCTCAGTTGTTGAGCTTTGGCGAAAGATTTACTTATAGCGGCGTCCATAGGTAGATCAGTAGTTTTCCTCTAGAATAACTTGTGTGCACCCAGTGATTGTAAGTATAAGTACCATAGGTAGCAACCGTTTTTTCAAAGCAAGGCTCGCTTCAAGTCGAACCCCGTTCGGGCTAGTGTGACCAACAAGAGGGAGAAAATGTCTCTTGCTGGTCACACTAGCTCAAAACAGTTGATCCAGAAGAACACTAGCTTTACGCTAGCCCAATGAACTAAGCTTCCGATCGCCTGTTCCAACTTCCGTTCAACCCGGGCAACGTTTCGGGTGAGGGTTATTATTTAGAGCGGTCTCATTCCATGATTCAACTGTACGCAGCTATGTTAGAGTCTGAACCTACGTTGACATCTGCCTTAAGTCTAATCAAGGTAGATACTTACCTAGTTACGTAATCAGGACGCACTAATTGGACCTAGCGGTTTGTAGACGCTTGGCTGGATAGAGGCAGTAGCCCTGATCTCAATAACCTTGCAGCCTTGCTAGATGCATTAGATGTGTTGAAGGAAACAGCACAACAGAAACTCTATGGAGATGCATCTGTTCACGTAGAAGAGAGGCAGCCGAACCCAAACGCTCGTACTCTAAGAAGTGGAACAATTCGTCGCGAGCAACCTAAACAGTCAAGGAGCGCTTTTCAAGGGAGAGTTCCTCGAAACCAACATAGCAACCCTAACGTGTCAAACAGTAGGCATGATATTTCGACTTCCTTGTTCATCCCTGAGAACGATACAAACTCTGCTGGGGCGGACAGAGTGGATTATGAACAACGAAATCCAATACAGTTACCGCAGGATCCTACGGAGCGACAAGCGCTCAACGGTCATAACGCAGAGTCCCTAGCCCCGGCACAGCAAAACGTAGAGCAAGGTAGGCTACCCCCTAGCCCCAAGGATGCAGGACCAGGCGCCAGCGAGCAAGATGAAACCGCAATTCCTTCCCCACAATTCTTCGAGGAAGCATTCAACAACTATATTGAGGAAGCTGGAGCCTTAACACAGCCCGACATTGATAGAATGGAACATGGACCAGGCAGTGCTTTAGAGAGCCTAACCCAGTTACACACCCACGCTGGTGAGCAAGATGAAATCGCAATTCCTTCCCCACAGTTCTTCGAGGAAGCATTCAACAACTATATTGAGGAAGCTGGAGCCTTAACACAGCCCGACATCGATAGAATGGAACATGAACCAGGCAGTGCTTTAGAGAGCCCGTTACACACCCACGCTGGCGAGCAAGATGTAATTGCACTGCCTTCCCCAAGGTTCTTCGAGGAAGCCTTTAACGACCCGTATGGTGAGCCCCTGCAGCTAGGTCTCCTTGATCTCAGCCAAGACTCTGTGATACATAGTCACGGGCTTGACACCGATATGGTGGACCAGCCTTTCAGCTTTTCTGACGATCCTATGTTTAAGGAGTATCTTGAACTTGCTTGTCGCTCAGACTTCCGTCTTCCACAAGACTCTGTATACGATGGAGAGCGTCTTCCCGTACCAGAGCTACTTCTACCACTTATGGAGGAGATACCTCTTACTACAAGACTGTTACATGGCCTATTATATACGTTATTGCCCGGTTCCCTTCGTATCTGGGAACTTAAATCGAGTGACTGTGACGAGAGCCTTTCTCTGGATAAAGAACCAGAGGATAACTTCGCGGTGATCATACCTCGGACTGAGAATGCACCTCTACTTGTCCTTGGAGACTCGACCACGAAAGTCCTATTTGTCTTAGGGACAACGAATTTGCCAGTCATTGAAGCTTTCCGATCACAGCTCACGGATTGGAAGGAGGAGACCATCGATGTAAGTCTCAACAACCGTGCGCAATTATGCAGCTGCTGACTTCTACAGCCCCACGTTGTTGCTCCACACATCGAGAGCACATTGCTCTCGGTACACATAGCGGAGGCTTGTTTCCGGTATCGCTTACCTGTCACCGAAATCCCGTCGTCTCGTGACTTACGTTTGCGTTTTTTGGGAGAGCTCATGGCACCTTATGAGCGTGACTCTGTCCTTGAGCAATGCGGAATACACAGTAACGTACCTTTCTTTCAAAGACTAGATGTTAGAACGATTGAGATACCGCGAACGCAAGGGCAGGCTAACGAGATTTCGATTCCCAATATCGACAACTTCGACATGAGAGCGCTACAAGAAGCATTTCTCAACAAGCCCACCGATATGACCCGTGGACGCTGCCTAAGGATTTTGCAATGTGTAAATGAGATCGGCTCACCTCACATCCTAGATTCGCTCAAATCAGCACTTGCCTCAATACCTGGAGAGGTACGATCCCAGGATGTGGAACAACCTATAGTCGAGAAGCTCTTTAATATCCATCTCTTCTTGGACAAACAAGAGAGCAAGAGTCATCTCTCCGTCGCTAGAAACCGATATGTCAAATACTGCTACTTTGAGACTTATTTACTTGCTGTGAAAGCTTTACAGGACGAAAAGCGTAGCAGCAATCGAGAACAACGGAAGATCAGTGCGCTCAAACTAACTGCAAGCTATAAACAGGGCCTCTGCGAAGAATTGCCCCCTACGCCTCATACTGATAATATCCTCCATATCTATAAAGACCTTAGTCATGCAGAAAGGAGAAAAAGGGCCCCAGACATGGTAAAAGAGGAGATCGCTCGGAAGGTCTTAAAGATTTATAAGGGAGATGGAAAGCGCGTGAAACAGAAAATCACTCGGTACATCAGAGAAGGGAAAGTGCTGCACCATATTCTGCAAGGCTCTGTGTGCTTGAACCCCGGTCTACTTATCCTCTTTCCTAGCTGGGAGTCTCAGGCTCCATCCCTGAATGTAAATCAGTTTGGGTTAGAGCTCCAGCAGAATGAGTGCAAGAGCCTTAGTAGGGCTATTGATATAAAAGAGTAAGAGTTACTACTACAAGTTTATAGCCGTTATTAACTCTTTCGAACAGCATAGATGGGTTAACACAGTTAGAGGCAACATGGTTTGGCAAGGTTTTACAGACCAGACCAGCCCTGCTGGAGCGGATACCAAAGACTGTTCTCAACATCATTTCAAACAGCCTGGCCGGCTCTGTAGATCTTCAAGAGCGGGATCCCGATAGTTTTATAGATAGGCCGCTCCACTTCTTTGCTTGATTAATCACATAATTTATATGGGTGGGTTGTCGTTGGCTCTGATTTGGCGCTGATCCCCTGCTCTAGTCTGTTCACATGCCGTCGGTAACCGCACCAGCCCAAGGGAGTTATATAGTCTTGGTCTTGGCGTAAATTCTCTTATTTAGTACGCTCCTCGCACATCGTTACCATTTTGTTTATTGCACAAAATCAAGATGAATGAACATTACATCAATTGGCCTTGCATTGGCGCAATAAGCATTGATGAGCGAAATTTGCTTGTATTCTGGAAATGTACGTGGCTGTCCGTGGAGGAGTACCATTCTCTACGTCAGCAAGGGCACAGAGGATGGCTGGTCTATGCGCAGGAACAAGATCAGTTACTTATAGGCTGGGAGCCTACTCTGGAAAGGAAATCAATGCAACTCTGCCCCAGCGCACTTCTTATGGATCCGATTGTAGAAGTCAGACGAGGTCGGCCTGGTCTGCTTGGGTATGTTGCGGCCAATTACTTGCCTGGATCCGGAGGTGATCAACGACTTGCTTTTCTAGCCTACTGGACGGTAGCTCCAATGACGAAGGGCTACTTTTTCCACCTTCAAGAAGCGTTTTCTAGCCACCGAGGACATATTATACATACCGAGCAGGATAGAGTTTGGATACAGTGGGAGCCTACATGGGTGTACTACGACGACCTGACCAAGAAGAAGAGGGAATCATACGCCCAATTATGCCATGATTCTGAAGCGCTGCTACGCCGCTTTCATAAGACTGTTGTTATATATTCTTCACGCTTAGCAGTCCAAAAGCGGCTGGGATAGCTCCTTCCATAATAGCACCAAATTGATACTACTTTATATACTCATCGGCCTACGCTATTCACTGAATAGATCTTTGTTCTTCGCTTCACTACTCGGATGCCTACGTTTTGATATGGGTCGTGTATTAGTTCTAGTTACTTTACTTCTGAATCTTGCTGTGGTACCAGGTTTAATGCTTAATAGTAGTACTACGATAGGTTACAAGAACGTAGCCTATTTCGCTAACTGGGTAATTACAGTGCATGTCCTTAGACTTTCAATTAGGCTCTATGCTAATCATGCCTCCTATAGGCCATTTACGAGCGCAACTTTAGCCCCCAGAATCTAGAAGCCAACGCTCTAACTCATGTTCTATACGCTTTCGCCAACGTCCGGCCAGAGACCGGAGAGGTCTATCTATCTGATACTTGGTCTGATGTTAATAAACCATATTCTACCGATTCATGGAACAGTGATGTAGGCTCCAATGTTTACGGGTGTGTTAAGCAGCTGTTCCTACTAAAGAAGCGAAATCGGAAATTGAAGACCCTTTTGTCAATCGGTGGATGGTCCTACTCCGTCAACTTTGCCAAACCGGCTTCCACTCCTGCAGGCAGGATTGTGTTTGCAAATAGTGCTGTCCAACTCTTGCAGGATCTTGGTTTTGATGGTTGGTGCACCATGCACGCCTGTAAGATATCCATTGACGCAATACGCAGGCCTTGATGTTGACTGGGAATATCCACAAGGTAGGTCTGGTTGGTATGCCTTCTGGTGGAGTGCTAACGTTGTTTTGAGACCAGGCTGAAGCTAATGATTTAGCATCTCTACTCGCTGAGATTCGTAAGGTAAGTCATTATCCAGGTATCTCTTCGGATGATACTCATATGATCAGCATCTAGATGCATATTCGCAGAAGAATGCCCACGGTAAACGCCTGCTGCTAACTGTCGCGTCCCCCGCCCGTGGGTCTCGATCTTAGTGAATCTCCAAAAGACCGTAGCTTATATTGCCAGGCCTAACCAATTACGTCATCCGTACTCTGCCTGCTATAGACGCACACGTGGACTTCTGGAATGTTATGTAAGTTGTGACGGACACAAGCTACGCAGTTACTTATGGGGCCTACAGGGCATACGACTACACGAGCCTTCAGGATACGGTTGCTGGCCATAACGCCAACTGGAACAGCTCTTCTAGCGATCCTAATAGCACTCCCTATAATTCAAACCAGGCTATTGCTGAATACATTAAATCTGGAGTCCCCGCTAGTAAGATTGTTCTCGGCATGCCGCTCTATGGTCGCTCTTTCGCCAATACCGATGGCCCTGGCCACCCCTTCTCTGGCGTTGGTCAAGGTACCTGGGAACCTGGTGTGTATGACTACAAAGTTTTACCGCAACCCGGCGCCTCTATAAACACTGATAAGTCGATCGCGGCAGCCTGGAGCTACGACCCGATGCAGCGGCTTATGGTCAGCTTTGACACACCAGATATTACAGCAAGGAAGACCGAGTTCATCAAGGCTGACAGATTAGGTGGTGCTATGTGGTGGGAGTCCAGCGGCGATAAAAAGGGCGTAGATTCTCTCATCTCAACTGTGAGTGCTGAATCCCATACCGCAGCCACGTCAGCTAACTGGAGATTGTAGTTCGTGAACGGCATCGGAGGGGTCAGTGCTCTCGACCATAGCGAAAACCTTCTCAATTATTCAGCTTCCAAATATGATAATCTGAGGGCTGGAATGCCAGATGAATAAGCGCGAGAGCTAGCAACAATAATTACACTTGTTCTTAATTCAGCCGTTAACATTAAGTTGTCTAGCTAGCTATTGTTCCCAATCCTCGAGCCAAGGAGTAGTTCGCGCATGAATTGTGCCCTGGAAGCATGTGATATAATATCTAAGGGAAGCTGCATATGATCGCAAAAGATTTCACCGTTACTGTTCAGGGTCCGCCACTCATTGCCAGGGCCAGTGCCGGGAAGGAAAGCAAAGATGATACCGTAAGAATTCACTTTTCGGCTCCTTCTCGTACAGTCCTGAATGCAATTATGAACGTCTTCACTTGCCTTTATAAGTCTATTCGCGTATATCTGCGGTATAACGCCCTTGACGATCAGGATCTTGACCCAGGAGTGGGCACCCCTCGTAAAGGATTCTTCAGCGTCGAGCATTCCCTGAAGGGCGATATTAACTGTTCTAATGCCTTTCCCAGCTTCATAAGATGTCTTCATAAGGCTTTCGTAATTGCGAATGGCGAATGCGAGGGGAACTGGGTCCATGTAACGCGTAAGCAATGCTCTCGCCTTCTGACGTATTTCCTCTTTAAGCATCCCATTGGCCGTCCCTGGTATTGAGAGGGGAAAAACCTTCTCAACGGTCTCCGTCATCTCATCAGCAATCGTTTTTGTGCTCAAAGACTGCCTCCACCGTGCAGTGCAAGTATCACTTAGTTCAATCCGATAGCCTTGTTCTGTCCGCTTGAACGCGAACTTCCACTCAGCTCCCGCTAGTCGTACTCTTTCTTCCTGTACCAGATACTCAACCCAGATCCGGAGCCCTTCACATACATCTTGAATGGTAGTGAGCTTAAGCAGAACTTCCATCTCGGGAGTAGGATATCGTAGTGTTCGATTCGGAAATACAACGGTAGCCTCCCTCGGTTTGAAGCGATCAAAAACGGATTTTATAGCAACCAGAAGGTCGAATTGAAATTCCCAATAGACAGGTATATCCTCATGTAGATAAATCTGGAAACCACGTTCTTCCAACTGCGCTTGAAAGCAAGCATCCTTCGCCAGGTTCTGCAAGTCGTCTTTCATTGTCGCTAGTGAAGCCCAAGTTAATGTTTGTTCTGTAGAATCCATGTTCGAGAATAGTACGCATAGAATGTGTGCTTGATAGAATGGGAACTACTTGATCTATTATACGAAGCATATTCTTAGAACGTAAGCTAACCGCTGCCGGAACCAATCACCACAAGCGCAGTTTTTAGTCTAACCACTTACGCAAGATCGCAGCTGACAATTCTACGAAAGCTTGCACATCCAATCCTAGTGTAGCTTGTCGAGGTCAAGATATCCGCGTGACCGCTGGTGTTGTAGAACCAACCTAATGACTTAGTAGCGCAGATGCCATCCATTCCAATCATGTTGGGCTTCTCGCATAGCCATCCACCAACAAAAATGCGTTCAAAATCTTCGTTAATGTCGCCGGGGGCAAGGACCTGAGCCAAGGAGCCAGGATGAATCTCATGAACCATGTGACCATTGCCGTCGACGCAAGTCTTAAGAGAATTAGCTTGAAGAACGGCATCCGGAGTGAGCGTAGATAGACGGAGCTTAGTTCGCCACTTGTTAACAACGGTCATGTAGCCTAGGTCGCTCAGCGGAGAGCTAGCTGATGCAGCGCTGGTATTCGTAGGGGTAGAATGCGTCACCGCGGAAGTAGCGGCTGTACCACAGAGGCTCGGTATTGCTGTAAAATCATCTACATAAGCCGTAAAAACACTTCCATTCTTGTGAAGAAAAGGCAGATTTATATAGGCTGCGCTTGCACAATAGGCGAATAGAATATTATAAACTCTCATTGCAGCAGATATGGTACAGATCACCTTGTCGGAGGAATGCTAGTACTTAAACTATTATGAGGGTCGCACATGGGGAGAAGGGGTGGAACTAGTGTTCGGATAACAGGCTAAAACTTCCGTATCTTCCGACGTGGACCTACAAAAGCACGATACACAACTTATTTCTACTTGCATCTGTTCATCATGTCACTACAACCAACCCAGGCACGAGCTAAAGACAAAGTAGATCCTGCGAAACCGACGACTTCAAACGAAAGTAACGGCGAACAAGAACAGGAAGTAAAAAAACCTGATCGTCAGAGGAACATATATAGCGGCGCAACTTTGGAAGAGGGGCAGCAGTCTGATTCGGCCCTCGAGACTTACGCTAATCGATCCCAAAGTCGCACAAAGGTTCTGATTCAAGAGGAGAGATCTGTATGTTATCTTGCAACTA
The DNA here is from genome assembly GCA_021596325.1 of Parafenestella ontariensis. Taxonomy (NCBI): domain Eukaryota; kingdom Fungi; phylum Ascomycota; class Dothideomycetes; order Pleosporales; family Cucurbitariaceae; genus Parafenestella; species Parafenestella ontariensis. The sequence continues at coordinate 399,145 of JAKGDA010000026.1, forward strand.
CTCGGGTACCAACATTCAACATGAGGGAAAATATGGGAAAATTAGAAGATTTGCCGCCCTACCCTGGTCCTCCACCGACTTACCCTCTACCCCCAGTCCCTAAATAGAATGAGCATCAATATATAAATTTACTGAGGATAGAACTAAGTAAACTATATTAATGCTTATTCAATGCTTAGTTTATATTAATGCTCAGTTTATATCAATGCTCAGTTTATATCAATGCTCGGTTTATATCAATGATCGGTTTATATTAATACTCAGTTTATATCAATGCTATGCTCAGTTTATATCAATGATCGGTTTATATCAATGCTCAGTTTATATCAATGCTCAGTTTATATCAATAATCGGTTTATATCAATGCTCAGTTTATATCAATGCTCGGTTTATATCAATGCTCAGTTTATATTAATGCTCGGTTTATATCAATGCTCAGTTTATATCAATGCTTAGGTAGTTTATAAAAGCGTTGATACTATAATAGGTAGCCAATAATGAATACGCTGAAGCGGACCAGTAGCTGTTTTTGGAGCTTGTGAATTACTTGAATACCTGACCCCGTTAAATGCACCCGTTCCACGGAACACTTTCTGCATCTAGATATTCTCGGAACTTCTAAAAGCGGGATTCTTACTTCTTCCCATATTCTATCATTAAAGCATGGAACATAAACTCGTAGATCAATAGTCTTATCCGGTATGTTTGGTACCCTGTACCAAAATCCCTTACTTTCTCTTGAAACACCCTTTTTAGGGGCGCCAAAAGCCATTAGAAAGGTTTTGGCTGTGTCCGGGTAAGCTAGCTCTCTCATTTTCTGCAGTTGGTACTTGTCCTTGTATATGCGGTCTATGCTAGGTTCTCCATCAATACTAAACTCTGTTACTCTATCGAGGATGTTCAAGCTTTGGCCTGAAAGTCTTATTATTCCAACAAGGAAGATTTGCAGCCTCCGTTTATGCCTATGCTTCTCTAGATACTTCTTCGTATCAAGCAGTCTATTATTCAGGTCTGAAACATCCTTTCCAAAGAGTACAAGCTGCACTCCTTCCTGCAAAAGGTCTTTCATTTCAGACACGTTCCAAATCAAATCACGCACTGGATTCAGAAAGGTATCCCGCTCTTTGCTATCTAGAAAGGGACCGAGTATCATATCAAGCTTTGCAGCATCATACGCTGAGAGGTAGCGCAACACAGCGATCCGTGTTGGGAGGGGCACAAAGATGTCAAATAGCTTTGGAGTTCTCATCGTGGGGGATAATTCAAATAAGGATATGTTCACAATGTGCGAGTTATATCTTCACATTTCGCGCTAAGGAAAGCACTACTCGATAGAAAGCTACCAACTTTTTAAGGCTACCCACAATGATCAGTAGCCAATACATACTCTTTCATTAAGAAGTGAGGCACCGCATCTAATTCCTCCGCCTTAACTCATTTTCTGATGGCTTCATAGCCTGATCTAGATCGTAACATTCGCCACAATGTTGTCTTTCGATTTCTGCATGTAGGACAGGCGACGAATTTTCCAAGTGGACGCGAATCATACCGAGCCCACCCAATAATGCAGACTCGGCAATAGCCGTGACCTAACCTGTTAGTCAATATTGACACATATACCGAAGACTCACCACATAGGAGACGAATGCGATCGCACTTTGAGGGCTCAAGACAGATAGAACACCCAAGATTGTACAGTCGCAGAGGCCTTTGCCAGCCGAATCTGGAGTGTCTAGAAAGGAGGCAGGGCAGGAATGGAACGGGATTTCGACGTTCTGCACAGAGGCCGCAGATAACCTGCAGGAAGTTTTAGCGCCTGCGTTGAGGGGATAAGACTCAAGCCTCAATAAACTTACACAGCCACAGTCTTTCAGCATGAACATAAGACTTGCTTTATCGTGTCCCTGTCCGAGCTCTTTAGGGCACATAACGCATTGCGCTACATTAGAAGTAAGATCGATACAGTTATTGTGCGCCATACTGCGTCGCGAAAAATCACTTTTTAAACCCCTGTTAGGCACTAGGTATACAAGACATCGCAAAGTAGAGATATGGTCTCCCGTGCGAGATCCGCGGCTAGTAACGAGATTCGCGTAGCGCTTCCGTATACTCCGATCAATGCGGAAACGCCGGAAAAGTTCTCGATCTCCACATATGGCGATACACTAGCTGCGGTTGATAGTTCAAGCTCGGATGTAAGTATGCCGAAGTGAGAAAGCCGAACTTCCGGAACGACTGATCGGATAACCCGGGAACTAGCTGGCTTTATCAGCCTTTTCAGCCAGCAGGCTAAAGGCTGCAACATGTTGTTTGAGTAGCAGCCAACTCTATTGTTCTTTCGATGCCAGAGCTGACACCAACGCCGGAACGGATTACGAATGGTTCTCAAGACTGCTCTGTTGATATCAAGGTGGGGGATGCTGACTATTATCGGGTTTCCACGCACGTACTGGAGGAGGTTCCTTGGTTTAGGAAGTTCCTGTCCAGGAATTGGAAACAAACCAGGTACCATTTACCTGAAGACCATCCCCTTGCTGTCCGCATAGTTTTCCTGATCCTCCACCATCAACCCTCGCGTATACCCGTATCGATGCTATCTTCCGACCTCTTCCACCTTGCGACTCTATGTGACAAATACGATATCACTGATATAGTAGTTCCGCACGTCGAAAATCATAGATGGATCGAAAACCTCTGGGATCATGGCAAGCCTTGTGGAAGAGATTGGCAAAGCTGGGTCTGGATTCTGGGAGGACTGTATCATACAGAAGAACGATGCAGGAAGCTTTCTACGGTGCTCGATGTAATAGCGGCTAACATACGCGTGGAAGATGATGAGTGGATCTTTGAGTGGAATGACAAGGTGTGTCACGTATCAGAGATTGAACACCCGCAACAGACTATCAAAGATATTAACTGTAAGAGCACTGCGCCGATCTACTTGTTAGGGGTCTAACAAAATACAAGTACACCTTCAAGGACGCCGTCAAAGCCTTTGGAATGATTTTCACAGGGCATGCGCACACTTGCAAGAGGAGCAGCTGAAGAAGGATGGGGGGTTTAGCGATATTGGAAAGCTTTATAAATTGCGGCAAGATCTCCCTGATACTGTTCTTCCGTCTATTACTCTTGTAGCACAGCTAGCTGAGCTAAGAACCTGTCAGTGGCAGACTACAACGAGCCTTAACTTAATCATAGTAACTCGTCTCGATTATCTCAATGCTAATTAGCTATTAATATTACTATATACTTTGATACATAACTTATGCCTGCGTCGTCTATTGCTAAGATCACTCATAGTAGTTTAGTGTTGAGGGCGATATAATCTTTCGCTCTTGCGCTCGGCTGAATCAATTTTCAGGGGTGCTTTTTGAGACCTCTGGAACCTTATAAATACTCCTCACCCTGGACGCCTTTTACGACATCAATACACTTTAGATGTACAAAAAAGTTCTTTCGTTAGTTGCGCTTCTTCGCACAGCTCAAGCCCACTTATCACTATGGTATCCACCTCCTCTAGGTGGCGCCCGAGAAGCAAACCCACTGTCGACTAAAGTTGACAAGCATATGAACTTTCCATTTGGATGCTGCGACTCTAAGGGCGGGCCCACATTGCCATCGCCTGGGGATTGCCGTGGGCATCTTGACCTACTAGACACAGAAGAAGGCAGGCCTCAAGTAATCTGGGAGCCTGGACAAGACGCCTACTTCCAGTTGAGTGACTATACCTATACCATAGGTGTGCCTGGATCTACCCACTATGGCGGTAGCTGTCAAATTGGTTTCTCTATTGACAGGGGCCAGACGTGGAAGGTCGCAGCTTCATACCACGGCAACTGCCCGCACCGTACGAAGGATGGATCACCAGATTCACAGACTTTCAACTTTAGAGTGCCTACTAACATGCCTAGTGGCCTAGCTATCTTTGCATGGGTCTGGTTGAATCGGGAGCATGAGTCATTCATGAACTGCGCCTCCGTTCAGATTGGCTCAACCCCATCTCAACCCCAAAATCTATCCTGGCCAGCTACTCAGATGACGTTGATATCAAATACACAGACCCAGGGAGTGGAAAACCCAACTTCGACCGCTCGCGGCGGCGGGTACGTCAAGCACCGACATAGCAGAAAGCACCCCAAGTTTCACATAAGGGGTGAGGCAATACCGCAGCATAGGCACTTGATACACACGCGTGCTGTTGAAGCATGCGATTGGAACTCTGCACCTACTATGGAGACGAGCTATTACACCTCTGATGCTAAATGTGCGGCTAGTGCGAAGGTAAATAAGCCTGAGAGCGACAGGTTCGAGATTGGCTGGGCTGACGCTTGTGGTATTGTTCACGGAGATAATGCGTATCCTATAGAGAACTTGAAGTGCTAATCCACTTCGCCATTCTAGGGGTAGTTATAAATCCTGTCTTATGGAATTTTTAGGGCTAAGGAATAATAATGATGGCCTAATTACACCCGGAGCTTTTTATTACTTATATAGTTTGGGCCAATCTATAAACCACGCAGATGATTATCGTCATGCCTTTTTACTACATCTACAAGAAGGAAGCAAGTACCCTAACCAATGTTGACAGCCGAAGGACAAATAGAGACGATTATACGACTTTAATCATTACAGTCTTAGTTTCTGTGACGTTATCTAGTCTCATACTACTCTATTTATTACATTGGTGTCATCAAAAGCGTAAAATCTACCAAAGGGATGTGCTAGAGCGTAAGCGAAATATGCAGTTAAGACGGAGAGGAGATGGAAATGTAATCGTGGAACCCTGAATGCTATAAATTAGTAACTTACGTTAATCAATTAATTACCGTACTTGCTCTAAGATATGTAATTAGATTACAGTCTAACGTTACTCTTCATATCTCCCTCTACTTAGTGCATGTCGGCTAGAAATCAGGCGCTCTATAGCATGATACGTTTTGTTCGGAATATGGACTTGAAGGGTATCCAAACGGGCTGCGGGTGAAGAGTGCAGACTAAGGCTCCGTTTCGCATGGGGAACAATAAGACGGTAGCAGCAATGCTTTCCAATGCCTTGTTCCATTAGAGGCCCTCAGAACACGCTCAAAGACTTGCCGTGGCTTGAGCTTATCGCCTGCGTTAGCCTCGTAAAGACGATGGCATGTTCTGCGTTCCGGTCGCCTAGCCTAGAAGATGATGTTATGTCCTTAACTGGACTAACTATAAAGAAAATGCGTCAAAGCTACTGCAAGCGGCATTTAGCGAATTATTGCAGCCAACAAAATTATGCATACAGCCGTAAAATGATGGGTCCTGCGGCGAATTCTTGAAAGCTTCGTATCTGCTGCATATAAAATAGGCTGCTTCTCCCTTCTGTAACCACTACCTCTTATTACACATTGAGAGTCAGTATGCACTACCGATCTTGGTACGTAGCCGGCGCGTTTGTTGCAACTACTTTTGCACAAACAATAAGCTTATCCCTTGAGAATGATCGCCTGGCCCCGGATAATTGTAGACCTCAGGTAAGACATGCAATGATTTTATTACTCAAGACTAATGTTAAACCCAAGCTTCACTTCTGCTCGGACACGAACTGGCGTAACTGTAACACGCCGGTGACTGCTCCATATCAGTGTGTGCGCACCGATCGTCTCAACGAGGCTACTTCAATTGCTATTGAGCTAGGCTTGTGTTGCCGGTTTTATACGTAAGTATTATATAGCTTCTAACCACTGCCTTGTCTAATTGCTTAGTGATTATGGATGCAACACACCAGTCGCAGGTTGGGGTGGCACGGAGGCTTGGTTCCCGGGTATAGCACAAGTAGACGACACTTTCAAAGAGCAAGTGGGGAGCTATATGTGTCAGAATGGCACTACCTCCTCTGATTGTCCAGGGGTTGGGCTAGCGAACCGAACCTTGTCTGCAAGCATAGCAGAACCCACAACGTCTCTGTCTTACTAGCAGTCAGTGGTTGTACTTTAGAGGGAGAATTCGCCAATTAAACGTCTAAGTAAATAATTAATCATGTTAAAATTATAATCCACGAGATCAAGGAAAGTGCAGATGTGCTCAGCAGCCAGCAGAGGCAAGCTCTTGATTGATTGCGGATCCTGCCACTTCCCGTGCAAATGCTTGTTCCGTAACCTCTGCTGAGAAGCCCGCATGGACGCACGTGTGGAATGGCTCTATAGAGGAAGTAACGTTAGACTCGGTAGCACTCCGTGTTGAGTAGACGAAACGCGTTCGGTTCCTCCGGACCGTTTCATTGGCATATGGAGCTGGTCCGGTATGCGACTTCAACTATAACGCCTGGATATTGTGCCTCTTTATGCCTGAATGACGCGTCTGGCTTGTACTTCGACTTAGACGAAGTGCTAGCGCCGAGACGTATATGAGTCGATCGGGCTGGATGCACTTTCTGCGCGAATTCTGCCTTCTTGCCTGATCCGTTCTGTATTGTTTTCAGCTGGCTCCGGATGTCATCCTCCACTTTGTCGATGAAGCGTTCGTGTATCTCGGTAGGCATGCGAACAACTAATTTGCGTTTGTCTTCGTCGTAGTCATACCTGGTGCAAACCCTGTCAGCTGTGGGCTCTGCAGTCTCTGAAGTCTACTCACCGTATCTTCTCGTCCACGTATCCCGAAAGCACATCGTCTTGTTGAAGCGTACTCTCTATCTGATCGTACTCTCCATCTGCAAGCTGAAACTCCTTCCGCGCGTCTCGCTCAGCGTCACTTCCTGCGTGGATTTGTCTAAAAAGTGCGATAACACGATGCGTCTCTGCAAATGGCTTCTTGTCGGTTAATGGAGGCGTCAAAGGCTGATCTGTGAATCTTGGGGGTGGCGTGACGTTTTGATGCTTCATTACATCTGCTTGCGATATGGACATAGCTGTATGTTGTGCTGCATCGTGAAGTTGGTTGGAGCCGTCGCTCTCGCGCAAAGTGACGGATCGTCCAAAGCTTGGGTGCTTTGGTTGACTCAGCAGGAGCGCCAGGGCGCCAATGACATAATTGTGGCTGACAATACAAGCCATCTGCATCGGCTGCGAATGACGACGCATATGATACCACCTTGCCTACGACACAAGCGTTGAGGCTGCAAAGCCACTAGTACTCCGCTCTATTCCCAAAGTTCCTCCGCCCGTTTATTAGCCGACCAGCCACTGTGAGTTGACAACTCTACATCACGATCTTGCACGCGGCTGTTGGATCTGAATGCCAGACAAATCGAGAGGAAGAAGAGGAAGACGGAGAATCCCATGTTTGTTTCAATTCTCTTATAGTACAAGGCGTTAAAACAGGAGTAGTATGTTCCCGCATAGTGCAGTTGAGATCCGCTCGGACTCTCTTAACTTACATTGTGTCTCCTAACGACGCTTAACTCAGACCACTTCTAATTTGTACATACTTCGTTCTTCATAACGTCCCGCTAGGTCAGGGGGATATATAGTATTGAAAGAATCATGTCTTGAGCTCTCCGCAACTAAGAGATCCCCGCAAGGTCGTGATATTAGCCTAGATCTCTTCCTCTTTTACGGTTGACAAGTCGGTATCGCCACTCTGTTCTGTAGCATCGAGTGCCACCTTTGCTGGTTGATGTTGCTGTGGGCACACGTCCGGCGACGCGAAGCGGATGAGGGCTTCCCTAAACTCGTACGCCATCGCATCAACTTTGTCATACATTTTCGTCGTCGCCCCAAGGTAACGCAGAGATCTAATCTCTCGTAAGAACGTTTCAGCCCGACTCTGAAGTCGATCTGCATAATCAAGTCCTTCGAATTGAGGGTCGATTGATGCGAGGGTGCGGGATAGTTGATTGCTGTCTGGAATAGTCTTACGACCAGCCCAGATGATGTGTTTATCCAAGCGACGGTCCAATTGTTTCCTGAGTCGTCTCTGCTCTCTCACTTCTTGGGTGACTTGTCGTCGTCCTTCTAAGGTGGCCATTATTCACTGCGTGCTCTAATAAAGCGCAGCCGATCATAGAAATAGTGGAGGTATAGAGTCTAGCGGGTAATCCGGAGTCTAGCGGGTAACACGGAGTCTAGCGGGTAACACGGAGTCTAGCGGGTAACACGGAGTCTAGCGGTTCGCACTTCTTGCAAACTAGAATCTTTATCATCCGCTAGACTCTGGATCTTCACCTGGCACTGTCCCGAGGTCGCCTCAAGTCGTTCTATGGATGATGATGACGATGTTCATGCGGAGAGGAAGAGGGTATAATAGTCTTTTTAAACCCTTGTTCTTATTGCAACGCAGAATAGGTATCAACGTAAAGCAAGGCAAGACTGCCTTACGAGCTCCCCTAATATTTTTATCATCTCCATTGTCCCTATCGCCTCTGCCGCTGTTATCGCTTATGCCACTGCTTGTAAAGGGGCTGCTCGTAGGATTAGGATGTCTATCTAACGAACAGGGTATGGCCTGCGACGACGTCCTTAACACCAAGTTGCCGAGCTGGATGTCGAATACAGAAGCCGGCTGAAGGAGGGCCTGCTGAGGGACCCGGAGGAGGAGCACCTGGACGTAGATGTGAGTAAGGACAGCCAACTGGGTTGATAGGAGTGTTGAACTGTAGTTAAGGTTCAGCTTGATTGTGGAAACAGCTAACACGGGCACGCGCGTGGTTGAACGGGTGACTGCGCGCAAACAATTGCACTTTCAGCTAACTAAATTAATTTGCTACGTCACGTCACGTTGCACCTTTCACATCGAACAACCAACTGCAATCGCAACGCAACGCTTAATAACTAATTGCTATCTCCTGTTAATTGCCATATCCTGCAGGCCCCTCAGGTGGTCGCACAAGGCAGCCAGTCCAATGGGCCCACCCCAGTAATCTTGCCAACTCCATGCGCCACACTGATCAGGTTCTTCGTCCAGCGTTGCAGAACAGGAGTTCGGGACAACCGTCAACAGTAAGGCGGAGAAGTCTACTTAGGCTGTTCAAAACCATCGCGGGCGTCCACATTAAAGAGGTATTCTCCAGAGGGTAAACCTCAAGACGCGGCCTGGTCAGTGCCCATATAAGTAGCAGATGTGCCCCTCCACCAACAAAGTTGGCTTCGGTATTTGATCGAAGTATCAAAGCCCCCGTCCCAACTCAGTATCACCCCCCAGAGCCACAATGTTGTATGGAAGACCAGTCCATACTTGAGTCAGTCTTCAGCCTCCACCTGCGATTACCATACTGACGTAATGGTAGACAGGCGTTGTTTCAATAGCGTCAATCTCCTAACAGCTAAGCTGTCCAGTGCAGGTGCATCGCAGTCAAGTGCGCAAGCCAAAGGCGATGAGACCTCGCGAGGTAACCCATGTGCCATACACCGGTGAAGAGGAGGAGAGCGTTGTTGAAGGAGGTCCTCATGTAGAGATACTAACGTCCAGCCAGCGTCCACTGTCCTATGTGGGATGCGGAGCAAGCACCACAAACGATAAGAGGAGCCAGTATCCGTATGAGAGACTCAAAAACAGGTTGCAACAACCGCCCAAAAGGGAGGGCAACCAAAGGTGGTTGGTGTACGGGGGCCGGGGGAGGAGGCCTTGATATAGAGGCTGGAGATCTCGCTTACCGGCACCGGCAGAACGATGAACGGCAAAACGATGAAGTCGGCAGTTGGTGAAGCGTTGGGAGTGGTGAAGGGGAGGCCTCACGATGTATGACGTCAGGTGTTGTGTTCCGCCGATGCGGACATGTCGGCGAAAATTTTGATGTTCCTCCGATGTGATCATCACGTGCTATTTACAGCATTCTAGCCAATCGCGTATTCATAACTAATCAGGGGCGCGGCTTCCGAAGATTGGCCGGGTTTCTACGCTAAGCCTCTCCCGTCAATCTTGTACATATCGCGCAAGAATTCCCAGACGGGAAAAGATTGCGACGCGTCCAAGGTCTCAGCTACACCTTACAACGCTGTACGTCTATCACCGCTTCCCTGGATCGAGATGGCGATGCCGGACTTGGCCGACCTAGAGATCTGGGTACAAAGCCTCGCCGAAAAAATCAGTCGCGCGCGAAGGGCAGAAGCGAAGCTCTCTTCGCGGGCATCCACGCATAACACCTACAATGCCGCTATTGCCCCAGGAGCAAACAGCAGACCGGACAGCGAACCAGACCTTAATTTGGAAGAGTTACGCAGCGTTATTGAGAACATTGTTGAAGAAGCTAAGGCATTGGCCAGTAAGTTAGACGACGTCGAACCTCGAGATAGTGCGACCGAAGAGCAGCCTCTGCAGGCCGCACCGAATGCACCGAATGCACCGAATGCACACCACGAAGATAGCAGCGCAACTGAAGAGCAGCCTCAGCCGGCGGCGGATACACATGACGCTCAACACACTCTGCTGTCTGCCAACAACCCCGACGCACATAAAGATGGCCACGCAAACGAGAGGCAGCCTCCACCTGAGAACCACGCAACCTCATTGCGTCGCTCCCAACGCACACACACAGATGCGGCGAGCAAAGCTACTGGCACGCTTGTTGAAAACCAGGGGACGCCTGGGAACACTAGAAGACGACCAAGGAACGTTAACGTAGGCCAAAAGCACGGAAACAGTCCCAAGAGCTTGCCGGTGCTATCCCAGCTACAAACTCCGCCTAAAACAATACAGTTAATGCAAGAACAAATGCAAGAGAATCTAGTTCGAACACTGGAGACGAATCAGCATCAAGAGCGGCAACCCTATGCTAAGTATGACATCGTCGACCTCAAAGCTATCAATCTGGCGCAATCCTTGATCAACGAACACCTTCTACAATACGATTATAGGAGGACGTCCGATAGGCCATATATCTCCCACAAGCGAAGAGAACAGATCCTGCTTGACCCAAGTGACTTCAAATGGAGCGGACCAATACCCACTCAGGAAGATATGAGAGAACTATTCAACGACCTCTGTCAGCACCCTCCTAAAACCCAGCAGCGTCCATACTACATCGGCCCAGTCAAACCGGTTGAGGAGGTATTAGGCCTTGGCTTTGAGCCTTTGGTACATGCCGGTCACCGCCTCTGCAGACGCAACAATGGCAATCTGCCAGGCATCAACACGGTATACATGTACATCAGCCTTGGGAAGGATACGCCTGCGCCGTTACACATCGAAGATGCTCATTTAGGCTCCGTAAACTTGGTCCACGTGGGAGCGCCCAAGATCTGGCTTATAGTGGACGAAGAGTGGGCTGACGACTTAGAGGAGAGGTTGCTTGAACTGTATGGGGTTGAGAAAAGGTGCTCTCAGGCTATTCGTCACCTGAACACCATGGTGTGCCCGGATCAGCTAGACGAATGGGGCATCCCCTACTATCTGGATTGCTGCGAAGCACATCAGATGATAGAAACTAAGCGAAGGTCCTATCATCAGGCGTTGAACCTGGGTCACAACGTTGCGGAGTCTGTCAACATCGAGTACAGCAACACGCCCGATTTGCCCTCTGATACCGAGTATCAATGGTGTCAGGATACATGCGGCATATCAGATTTTCTGTCCAAAGCCACGTTCGAGCTGTCAGACTGCTCAAATGTCCAACATGTCTGCCTCGGACAAGCACTGCACCGCGGTATACTCGAGGATACCTTGACATCATCCACCCTTCAGGCAAACCAGGTGGATGTCCTTCGCCAGGCTCTACACAGTGATGAGCTTTCGCTAGCCTTGTGTGAGAAAGCCCGTGTTGTTCAAATGATCGCACACTGTTACGAACCGACCGCCATCCCGACAGAATGCCCCCTAGAGGCGGACAAAGAAATGTTTCAGATAGTAAAGTACTTTACTACGTCCAAGGAGTCTGTCCAATTTGTGGGTCGCATCTATCTTACCAAGCTGGCTTCAAAGTGTGAAGAAGAGGAGAAGCGTCTCCGCACGGAAAATCGAATGCACGCAGAAAAAGATTACACGACGCTGGCTCTAAAGAATTTGACTCAAGGGCTCAAACTTTCGAGGCGTGAATTTGACAACTTAAAGACCTCCCGAAAATACGGGGCAACTCTGAGGGAAATGTGTGACGCTTTGAGCCGTGTCGTGCTTACGGCCCTACCTTCACAGGTTATACCTGCTAATGAGCTCTACCTTCCATTCTCAACCAAATTACAGCGGAAGCTCGAGCCTTCCGATTACCACAAACTCTGTGGGACGCAGTTGGAATTTTTCCTCAAATGGCTTCCCAAAATGTTCCCAGACAAGCTGAAAGAGAAGGTCGATACCATCAAGCCAACGTTAAAGGAAGGTTGGGAAGATTTCACCCAGGAGTGGTTCGACCAGCTGTCTCGTGGTCCAAAACGACAAAAGCGCTCCTAGCGGATGCCGGCACAATCATGTCCCAGGATGAGGAAGGAAACTGCTTTCTAGGGCGTTAGGGGAAAGGGAGGAACGATCTGACGAAGGGCCTTACGACGAGGATGTACCTCGCGCTATTACTACTAGTGCGCCGCAATTATGGTGTGAATATGCAGGAAAAGGCTATATATTGTAAACAACCAAGCACAGAATTCAAGCAACATGTCTCTCTCGCTTTTACCTGTTGAAATTATCCAAGCTATTAGCACACACCTGTCTTCAAAGGATGTACTCACATGTATTAGGGTTTCTCGGCAATTATATACCTGTTTGATAAGGACTCTCTACGGTCGTGCTAAGCACCAGAAGAGATACAGCATCACTAATACCCTCACGACTGGGCTACACGAGGTAACATTTTGGTTTGACAAGCGTGGCAGCGGCTCTATCGTGGAATGGGCCATCATTCACGACCATGCGTACACATTTAAGCAATTAATACTCGAACCCACCGTGGATCTCTTGCAGGCTGATAGCTATAGAGTTACACTCCTCCATCGACTCTCTGGACAAGGTTTCACTCAATATATGGAACCCCTTATTAGGAGGCTTCAGGATATTAGAATTGATCCGTTCCAAGTCGATCTTTCGCTACTTACACCACTACACTATGCTGCGAGCCGAGGCATGACAAAGGCAGTGCATCTCTTGGTTCAACTAGGTGCTGATGTCTCGGCAAAGGACTACCATGGAAATACGCCTCTACACCTTGCCGCAGCTGTAGGGTCACACCAGGTATTTGCACAGCTAATTCAAGCAGGTGCTAATATAAATTCAAAAGCCCGTTTTGGTTGGACTCCTGTTGACCAGGCGAGCATTTCGCACCATCACAATGCGGTAGACGAGTTAATGAGGCTTGGTTCACGGCCTCCTACCTGGCAGCAGCGAAAGGACGCTCTGAATGAGTTCGTGCGCTTGTCTCCGTGTCCGCTGGAATGCTATGATTACCATGTCAACTTTTAAACAGAAGTGTATAGTGCTGATCGGGCTGGTAGAGTGGATTTGATAATTGAACTTGCAGCTACCTCGGCCGTTATGTAGCATATACAGACTTTCTCTTCTTCATAATGATATTCCTCAGAAACGCTAAGAAGGCTGGACTGCTCGAAATCATGACCTTCCGCAAATCAAGTATTAACTGGAGCTCATCTCGTGCACTTCTGGACTGTGATCCTGTCAATCGCCTCTGGAGCCAGTGCTGCGCGAATGTCACTATGGCTCTTTCCGATCTGCCACCCCGATTCCCATCGTCCCGCAGCATGTCCTGATTTTCATCCTGCACAGTTCCGCTGTAACTCTGAACATGGATAACGTTTGTGTTCTGAGACGCTACTTGGATTTCGGCTTTGATATTGCCGTGGGTTGAAGGTTCGTGAATACTGCATCGGTTGAGTAACAGAAGCGCCTCTGCAATGACAAGATTGGCATGGCATAGCTCGGAATGGTATGGTAGAAGCGACTTAGGAGACGCGCCGCTGATAGTATCTAGCGCGGCTCTGACAGCGAGCAGCTCATCTGCCATGACGAGTTGGGTGTGACAAACTAGTAATGCCTGGGCTATGAGCGGTGAATAGTGTGGTGCAGGTTTGCGCTAATTTTACCTTTTGCGTGCAGCAGGCTTTGTTGCAACCGGGCTGCTGATGCAGGTGCTGCTTTGACAGAGCGCACGTCAGAAATGTCGAGCTGTGCAGTAGGTTTGTAGTCCCCTAACATAATGCATCAAGTAATTGAATCGGTCCTAACTTAGTAACTATGTGTAAAGGGCATCATTTCGTGAAATGAAACCTCATAAATAGACGTGAATAGACACAATGCAATCACGAAAAGGCAGCTACACTCCAATGTAGAAGGATGATGCCGTAACGTACAGTTGAGGCAAAGTGGCAGAGGAATTGCTAGTGCCTGAAACCGCGCCGAAATACTATATAGAGAATTGGCGCGGGAAACCACCTGGCTTTAGAGACAGACTTCACGATCTCATTGGATGAAGGTAGCTGCGATGTTACTACGTGACGGGAGAAGCTTTTGACTCGATACGACTACAATTTCCCCTACGACCCCTTGAGATCTTATCTTGCGGCTCGTATTTGCTTTCGTCTTTTGGGGTACCAGGAGTATGTACATATTTCACATAGCCTGCTATAGAATCAAATCACATACACTTTTGCTCGATGGAGAAAAATCTGTGGGTTCGATTAAGACAGTGGTTTTCTCAAGATGAAATGAATGCTGTTGATTCTATCTCGACGCAGAATCACCGAGAAGCAGACTAATACGTCTGAATGACAGCAGTGGCTAAGAGCTTTAGGGCGATGCGCCGATTTCGCATTAATAAGGCGGAGTTCTGGATGTCAAGTAAGGTTTTGCATAATTGCATCACTCCCAATGTTGCGTTGATTCACGTTGCGTAAAAAAAATCTCCCTCAACGAAGTGTGAGAAGTTATGTTGGCGCTCGCGCATGCTCTCGTCATGCGGGGAAACAGCAGTACGTACATATTCCACATAGCTACTAGTCTGGGATGAAACGAATGCTATTTAATGCTTGATCGGTCCTCTCATACAAACAGTAACAGAACCCTGATGAGAGCGCAATGTTCGAGGATTGCAATTAGCCAATTGGAGCTTCGTATTTGTGTAGCCTCCAGGAATTTGCTGCATTTTTTGTTCGTGTCGCCTTTTTGATTGTGGGCACTGCTGGGTAGATTGGGTTGCTGATACTGACAATTGTCCATGTCCCGGCCGTACTCTGGCTCTGATTCGTCGCTCAGAGGCTGTGGTTGGATTACACGGCTCACTGTTACTGTGTTCTGTTCGTTCTCTTTCTCGCATCTTCAGCCCATCTATATGCTCTTTCAGATCCGCCAGTAGGCCTTCCTCCGAGTCTCCTGCCTCTATAGCGTCCCATACTGCTTCATGTACGTAGGAAGCACCCACGAGGATGACCTTCCCGTGCGGGCTACGCATAGTAGCTTGATTTTCCTCCCGCCGCTGAAACTCAACAGTCTCTAGCAACATTTCATCGGCTTCACGCTCTTCAAGGTTCTCAATTGCGATCTCGGTACCTTTGTAGAACCACTCTTTTGATTTCTCTTCCACCAGATTTTCAGGGAAAGGTGGGAACCCTCGGCAGGTTCGGGCTTGAATGGAATCTCTGGGAGGCGCAGCTATTGTTGGTCGTTTGGAGGAACGAAGTGACCGAGTGCAGCCGTGGGTTTTGAGAGTTGGTTGTAACCTTGATAAAGAAGAGTCAATGTTCCCTGCAGCTCCGTTCAAGGGTAACGTGGGACCTCCGTTGCCCATCTTTTTTGATGAAGTTCTAGTGCGTCGATGCCCCTTTAAAGTTTGCAGTTCGATTTCCTCATTTGCAAAACTTGCACTCAAGAGGTACAGGGGTGTTTAGGGGTGACGGACGAGTTCCGCCTGAAGGGAAACCGCGGGCAGAGAACCAGCATTGCTCATCACCTTTGCCGCGGCTGCTACGCAATATTCTGGGACCGATCTCTCTCAATAGTACAAGATGTCCAATCACAAACTGAAGTGAAAGCCAGATGTCATAGTGCCAAGCATTAGGGGCACGGATACGAATCGAAATATGGCTACGTTCGTTCGTCGTAGGAGCACGCGCTAGCGCTAGCCTCTCACCATCGCATTCCCAACCCCCGTATTGTCTCGTGCAGCCACTGGATCCCACAGCCCCAACTAAACGGATGGCCGGCACTACCCCTCCAACAGCGGCTCAGTGAACAGATGCCTTTACGAGTGTCTAACAATCTCGCTCATTCGAGTTTTTCTTTGCGATTGCGTCTCGTTTCATTCGAGGTTTCATTTGCATCTAATTTAGGGTGGCCACAGGAATAACAGGAGGGCCGGTGGCATCTTTCAAAATGCGTGATCCACTCGTTGACTATGGAAAACTGAAGTAATTAGATTATCCTTGCACTGACACAGAATCCGATGCCACTGAATCCACTTAAGATCCAATACCGCAAGCGTATAGGCAGTTAGAACATCCGCGTTTAATTAGCCTTCATGAGGGCGGCATTCTCATCGTATTCGTCCCGTGTCTTGATTCCGAAGCCGCACCAGTGAACCTTCAGTGACTTTCGCAAGCGCTATTTGTCCAGATCTACTGTACATGATTGGTTGCACGGGAAAAAAATTCATTGGAAGGCGGAAGCGCTTGCCTTGAGTGATGCAGGGGGCATACGTTCTTAGCTAACTTACGCTTGTCGGAATATGCTGCATTAGTCCTTTAGTTAGCTATCAGCTCCACGATTCAGCGCGTAATTCCTCTTTACTAACGTCCATGTGCTGGCTCAGTACCGGTCAATCTCGCCCAACCTGGATATTAATCTACTCATTAAGCCGCAAGGCCCTGAGCCTTCAATAGGTGGAGAGAGTTCAGGAGCCTTCAACTCGACCGCAGCGACTACTTCAATAGTTAGAAGTCGCACCATTAGTTCCTGCCGCGTACGCCATTCAAGACTAGTTACTCGGTATGTTACATGGGTTGGTATTCTGCAAGCCCTTCTGGCTTCCAACCATTCAGCACTCTGTCGTAGTAACGTCCCGTTAGCTCTACTGGTGCAGATTCCGCCCAATTGGAACAAAGATTAAGTCAGAAGAGGTCACAACAAACGGAATGGCTCCCGGGAAGCCTCAACACTATTCGAAAGACACAAACGACTGCGCCAAAGATCCGTGTGGTTCAATCTACTGGGTATGGGGGTTCGCCAAGCCTGTCTAGATGTCACTAATGACTTGCAGTACAACCAGACTGCTGAAGCGGAATGCGACGAGTACCTCAATCTATAACACTCCACGCAAAAACCAAATCATGTCGCGTGCGAAGACTTCCTACGATGCCCCCTCAATGCTCAATCCCGACTCGTCGCAAGATCCACGTATGAGGATTGAAAGCTTACTTTCCGACGAGCCTGTCCTTTCAATTGGTCCTACGACGGGGGATGAACCGATTATGGGCGTTGCCAAACTGAAGGAGTTCTACCTTCGGCGTTTCCAAGAGCTGGATAGTGACGCTATTCTGATTCTGATAAGACAATGTTTGGCAAAACTAGATCATAGAGAAGCCATCCCTTACCATGGCAGGTATAATTACCACGACCAAATTCCATCTTATTGGCCTCTGGATATGTCATTCAAGGATCCTAGCTGTTTTGGGAAGGAAGGCCGCATAAGTGTAGCTATAGGATTGTTGTTCACCTTCTCGGGCGAAGAATTGTCGGTCCTACTACGGGAGCTCTAAATACTGTTGTTATCATGCCAGCTTCTCCGCGCGCACGATGAGGGATGATCTAAACATGATCTAACAGATTCTTCCAAAATCAGCTGGGCAAAAGCTCTAGGCCATAAATATATAATCCGTACCATATAAACTTCTGTATAGCTAAGGTCATACAATAGGATTATTTAAGTTTAGCGCGTAGATAGACTTGTAAGGGCTGCTGTAAGGGTGCTCTGTACCTCCATCCGCGTTCGCCTTTCGCTTTTCTGCTACCGCGGAGGCTGAATCATGCTGTACCAGAGCGATACGCTAAACGGGGCCACCTGAGTGCGACCGACCAATTACTTGGTAACATCGAGGGGTTGGGCAATAATGGCCCACGATGGCACTATCCCCAAAAACTGTTGACAACGCCACTGTAACCATGGCTGAGGAATGTGGCGATCGGTTCATCGAAGGCGTACTGCCCTGCAGGGGAACGTGACAGCTTCTTGGTCATGTGTGGATATTACAAAACCCGCTGAAATTGGCCTCCCGCTTTCTCTCCCACCTTCTTACCATTTCACACACGATTTCTCTCGAGTATGTGCCCATAGACACTCCAAAAAGGCTAGCTTGACCTCAGGAGGCCCACTGCAAGTAGTACCCACATCTACGTCTGGTAGGAGGTCAACGTTCATAATATATTACGCACTGCAAGGTTTGAAATAGTGATGCCAAACGCGTTCGCTTCCGAGGGCAAGAGGCACCGGTGGTCGCTTCCCTGCACTGTAACCGAATCTTTCTGCTCTAGCCATAAGCGTCATTTGTCACTTCTTTGCCGATGCTTCGATTCTTGGCTGTCCATGACCACTAGTGCATATTGGCCAACCCTGAGCCGTCAAGATGGTAGGGAATGTCGTACGCCGGCTCCTCGGCGTTCATTGACTTCCGTACGCTACCGTATCTCCTTTGCGCCCTCCACCACCACAGGGGTGCGCAGCACCCCGGTCGATAACGGACTTCCAGCTCGACACGATTAAGGCTGGTCACATGAGCCGAATCAATGTAGCTGGGCCATGGCATGATGCGACTAGCAGCGCTCGCCTGCTCGCTTCAAGTGCTAAGCCAAGATGGAAGACTAGGACTTGCTTACCTGCAGTTAGCCGCCGGTGCAATTCTGACGCCACGTATTGAAGAGAAGTAATGACAGCTATGGCGGCATCAACACATGTTAGCCGACGCTGTCGTGAAGCGCTTCAGACGATAAGAGAGGGAAGTCAAAGTAACAGCTAGACCCGTTAACAGTGGTATATGACGCCTGGAGATGCATGACGCCAGGGTGGCTTGCCGTTGTGCAGGAATCCGGAAGTTTAGTTACACGGTCTCGAACCATTGTGCGCGGGATGTTGCATCGTCGTGGTTGGTTCAAATGCGCGCCTAGCGGGTGCGTGCTTTTTTGAGTATTTCTCGAGCGCCTTCACCCTCAGGAGTCGCCTTTCTTTGAGAACGGTGATGTTTGTATGACTTTCGTTGAGGAGCGGGTGCGGGCATAGGACCGCTGACAACCGAGGAGGTTATATTGCATGAGAATATATGAGTTGATGAGGAACGGCATAGAGAAGGCTCATTATCTGCAAAACGAAATCGCATATGCGCCAATTATGCAGTTCCGAAGGAACGAAAGCTACCGTTACATATTTTCCCTATACCATCCGGCACCACCAACACCCACTCACACACTGAACAGGCGGAATTAACTCGATTGATGGTTTCCCCCCTCTGCAAATGTCGTTTGTCCAACCAAGTGGCAAGGAGGATGAGTCCGGTGGTTCAACCAAAACTTTCTCGAGGTTTTGGAACTTGTTGGCGTCGACCAGTGCGTGCAGCCAAGGCTTGATTCGATCTGTGGTATCGATAATGGTGAGTCTTTCGATTTTTGGGGGAATTAGGACGTTGTAATGTAGCGGTTCCCATAGCGGTTCCCACTGCGGTGTCGTAAGGAATTTCAACGACTTAAAGTCCACTAGCCAGGGCGATTCAAGCTTCCAATGGTTCATGTAGGGCATAATCTCTAACTCCTGCACGTTCCCCTCGAAGAAGTGTTCTATCTCTTGGAAAATATCGTCCTGAACGAGGGTTGTTGTATCTTGGTAGCCGTGGATATGGTAGGGATAAAGTGTTAAACGGTTCAATTTGTGTAGATACGAGAATATGAACAAATTGAGATGTCTGGGGTGAGATCGAGGTGAAAGGACATTCCACGATATTAGAAGCCACCGGATGCGGGACTGCTCTATAACCTCAAAATTGCTGTCGTTGGACTCGATCATGTAGTGATTGGAGGCTGTGGATTGAAAACCACTCAACATCCAGGGTATCGGTTAGTAAAGACAGACAGGTCAGACAGGTCAGACCCGATATCTGGCTTTGTGGTTCCTGGACAATCCAGCCGAACATTGACGCCCAAAGATTGGCGTGATAGGCTTGTAATGTTAAGTGCCTAAGTCTTGGAACAAGGCAGACCAACAAACCCGCCCAGACAATGTATGTGGAACAGTTTTCTTGCCAATAAGCCTGTGCGTTGTCGGAGAATGTGCTCTTCAAAACGTTTCCCCCATCTTGAATTGCCTTTTGCCATATTTCCAACTCTTGATATTCTCTTGTATCGCTGGATATGGAGATCGATAAGCAACGAATGTGTGTGCCTAATTTTCCATTCTCCAAAAGCGTCCGCACTAGACACATCATGCGGTGGCTGACTATACGGTCGGGTGGAGCATCGAGGGAAAGTTCGATCGATTCATACAGTGTATTTTCCAGAGCTTCCTTGAATTTGTAACAGCATAACATCATGCTGGATATGTTTCCGACTTTGGAAGCGATTTCGATGATTAGCTCGGTGGGGAGATCGATCAGGCCAGACATTGTGGGTAGGCGATGGCGGCAGTGGATTAGTAGATTGAATGTAAATAGAAGGAGTGAGCGAACAGATATATGTTGCTTCTCACTTTGAGGGGTAGAGGTCATCAAAGCAGTATATCTGTGCGAGAGTGCGGTGAAGCTGGGGCCATTGCGCTGTTGAGTCACAGAAGGACCGGTGAAGGAAGCATGGGTAGTAAGCCTCATGCCGCTGCCACAGGTTCATCATTTGAAACCTAACTAGATGTGTGAAGTAACTCGGGCAGCTGCATGGGGCTGATCCTCCGTTACAAGGATATATAAAATTACAGGGGCTTAGATGTGGTACGACGAAGCTGATCATTCGAGTGAGTCGGCGCGTATGGATGGGATCTAGCGTGGCTGCATGATAAGCCATCACATTTCCAGCATGCGTATCCGCGGAAGCGGGAGGACGACTAAAGCTACTGCAAAAACGTCAATCGAAGTGGTTTTCGGATGTATCTAGGGCCGAGCCAGGACTTCTACATGCACATAGCGTGGCAAGCTCGCCGCTTACACCAAGTTACATCCGCTTGATTGAAGAATTGGCCGCATGATTATGCGAGAAAAGCACGCAATTAGTGCTTGATTTGGACAGAATGCGGCCCACTGCACTGGAAGCGAAGTAATTGATAAGGGGTTATTGAGCCTTACATGTTGTGGGCTTCATCACCTCGTTGCCTTGTTACACTGCAGACCACTAGTCAAACAGTCTTTCCCTTCCATCATGTGCGACTACACCCAAGTACAGTACAAGTGTTCTCACCTTCGATATGTAGTAAGAGCATGGTGCACAAAATACCAAGAAACCCACAAGAGGTGCCCTGCTAATGTTGTTGCTATGTAAGCTTAATTATCTATCCTGTTACAAAATACTGATCGTTACAATAGAGAAGAGAATCCTGATAAGAACTGCAGTTAGTTATCCTTTCAATATCTATGGGCTATCCTAACTTTCTTAAGGCGACTGCAAGTCCGAAGGCACCTGGCGCTCGACTACTACCAAAAGATTGAACGATTTCGGGAAAATGTTCGAGTCGTAATTCCGTACATGATTCCAATCAAATCCGTTATGTTCCCAATGGTTATCTTCCTTTCTATACCTTTTACTTTCTATCTTGCTTAACAGAGAAACTCCACAAAAGCGATGGTCTTCGTCGAGTTGCATACCAAGAGATGACTCTGGATATAAGGAACTGGTACGAAATCCCTTTGGATCAATGCTGCCCGGGTGTTTGTCGGTAATGAAGAGGATGCATGGGAGGTCGTTTGCTGCACCTTCCAGGTGAATCAACTCAACGTAAGGTGCGGTTAGAGACTCAGCTCGTTCTACAAGGTCCCTGATGGTTATCATCTATCACTTTTAGCTGTTTATTGGTGGTATAATGCATGAAGTAGCACCTTCTGGATATTCTCGTGCTGAAGATGCTCGAGTCCTTGTTCAACTGTCTCGCAATCCCCCTCCTCCAGAGCACGGGCTAACTTGTCGTTGTTCTTCCGCCAACATTCCGTGCAACACGCTTCGCTCATCTTTAGGTTTCCGGACACGGCTGTCCCAACCGTAATTTCTCGGCTTCCTCGCAAATACGTAGTATCAGCCCGTTTGCGGTTTGCGGTCCCCGGTGGTTGCACACGTGTATACAATGTAGCACAGAGAGGTGATGTTGTTTTATCAGTCTACTTACAAATATCGGACTGGGGCGAAATAAATGGGAAGCCCTAGGGCCGCTAGGCGTGAAGCCACCTGCGTTCCATATTTGAACTGATGTCCCATGTTCGGGTTCGGATTATTCGTCTTTGCGCAGTCAAGTGGTAAGCCAAGTGCATGAGGCTTGCAGATCGCGCGACGAGAAACGAGTCTTAGATGGCATGCATGGCTTCCCAGCGCGGGCGAATCAAGACACGGAACGAATACGATGATAATGTCGCACTCATGAAGCTATGTATTGTATCTGCCAATAGCTCGCGAATATGAGGTTATGACCGGGCTACCTGCCAAACACGTACTAACATTCATTTTCTTTTATGCGCTTGAAGATATCAGCCCTACGTAGGCCCCTTCTCAAAGTCCTGGTGGCCATCAACGTTGTTTAGAATTTCATGACCTCCGGGAAATCTTGGTCCTTCAGATTGAGTTGGTTTCGCGGGAGCAGGCGAAGCGGGGTCTAGAGCGTGTGGTGTGGACTCTGAGGGAGCGCGCTGAGTGGTGACCTTCCTGACCGCGGCGTCGTTGGGAGGATTAGGTGTTGCATTGTTGACTAGAGGTTCAACGGTAGGTGTCGCTTGGGTAGCTCTCTTCTTGGGGTCATAGCTGTGAATAATCAGACCCTCCTTTGGCCCAAGGCACCCGCGTCCTAAGCCTAAACACTAGCGCACTGTTAGTAATACCCTTGATCTAGGTTTGCAATTATTGTATACCTTGACGCGACGGGCTCGACATGATGTACATGCTCTGCTGCTGGGTGGCATCTAGTATAGCTTACGATGGAGAGGGGCAAGCTGTTTCTCCTCGCTGGTTAGATCTAAGAGAAAATAGGGAAGTAGCCTGCTTTAAAAGTTATGTGGCTTCGAAAGCATCATCATCGCGTGATGCCCGCATATGCATGACGTCAATGCCTCTACTATACGCTCTCGAACCATTGACGGATGCAGGTGTGCCTTGTTAGTATCACTGACTGCATGTTCAAGAGTGGACTAAATCCGGTCAAGAAGAATTTTGGATTGACTATCTAAGATGTGGAGGAAAAGCCATACGCTTGACTATAGATATTCCCTAGAGTGCATTCTTGATACCAGAATCTGGCTTTCATCTCAATTTGGTGGTGATTGTGAACCCTGCTTCTGTCGAGATTGAGGGCTCGGCTTGTACTTCCAGGTCAGTGATGTGTCAAGCAGTATGTAGATGACCACACCTGCTTATCATTGCCGGCCCCTTCTCGTTTATTGTCGTCACACCTGCGGTGCGATTAGCTTCAGTTCCGTGGTAGCATGACTCGGTTTCCGTTGAGAAGACCGTGCAGTTGAAAAGTCTTGACACTTCTCCGGATACATTCCCTGATGGATTACAAGCGTTGCTTCCATAATCAGGGACTGTTGTTATGGTTGAATGATGAAGAGCTGGCGATAGTCACGATATGCCACCTTAATAAACGGATCGTCACATTCCTTAGACGTGGTACAGTGGCGTTCATATAGTGGAGTGCTGGTCAATCGACAAATCAGAGGAGAGCGCATGCAGTAGAACTCTGGGTCTAGAAGGCCCATTCCTCTGAATTCAAGATTTACCCGATTCTAACGCCACTTACAGTACCATTCAATCCACCCCGCCGTCGGACGCCGTCCGCTACCTCATGTTCGTTATCAGCGTGCATCCCAGAGTTCTATAAGGCCCTTAGTTAAAGGCTCTTTATAATCATATGCATGCAGCTTCCCTGGTTCGAGACGCAACTCGGTACACAAACCTCTGCTACAGAACGTTTTAGTAAGTCTTTCTGAGGATTGAGGCCGTACATGTTTGTCCTCGGTCCCATGGCTGATTACTATCTGCGTTTCCGGGTAATGGAGAACCTGCTCAAGCAGTTCGTGCACGGATGGCTCATTCCAGGTATTTGACCACTTCGCGCTGACCGAGAAGGCGTATGCCCCATACATGAATCGTGGTGGCTCACTCCCTGCTCGCTTCTTAACCCAGTCTAGCTTTTCCATGGCTAGGATAATCTCACTGCAATCGCGTTCGGCCTGCTCTCTGCTGATGTATACGTCCATATAGCTGCCGGGCTCTCGGTGGTAGTATTCGGATACGGGGTAACGTAAAATAATCTTTGTGATAGCAAATCCCGGAGGCCTAGGGTGTAGTGCAATCTCGCGGTACAGTAACAGGGCCATCCCACCGCCGAAACTTGAACCTGAGATGCTGAGTCGACCCCACGCAACTTTGAGAAACGGGTTTATTTGTTTGATTATGCCCTCGAGCTTCGTAAATAACCAAGTTCGAATATATGCGATGTCCTGCAGGACGTCGGTCCCCGAGCTTTCAGGCATCAAGGAATATGTTGGCTCGATGCTTATTATATCGCCGGCTTGATGCATATACTCCCTCCAAGCTTGGTGTTGCCAAGGTTCGAACAGTGGGTGTCCAGTAAACTGATGGCGTTAGCTCTGGCCGGATGTACCTTTTCGTTGTGTACACTCACCCCCCCTCCACCGTGGAAGTCTATGGCAATTCGGACGCACCTGGAATCCTTTACACTGTGCAGCTGATTTGGCATGATTATGTACATCTGCAGATCCTGGTGTATTTGGATGTCGACCGACCGAGCAACTTCGGGCATCTTGGGAGTGCATTTATCGGGCCAGACCGTACGATATGTCTCTGGGCGGATGAAAAAGCCTTCTAGGGCATCTTTTCTTAACTTCGTTCCAGGGAACTCTTTGAACTCTGGAGGGTTAAGTGTGCTCCAGAACTGTCTATGCTGTTTGTAAACCGTGGTCAGATTCTTCCCATCTTCATCCCAGCTGCCCAATTTGATTAGCACTGAACCTTGACAGGATGTATTAGATAGATTACCTTTCTAGCAAAGATTCGTAGTCTTCGTCGAATTGTGAGAGGATAGGATTGCTTTGTTGGGGCCAAGGATAGTGTGTGCACTTGTTCACAGAAATAACGACTACCCCGGCCAGAACCAAGTCGTCTTTCTTAACGAAGGATATGAGACGCAGATCATCCAATTTTTCTGTAGGAGAGAAATTCAAAAGTGCGCAAACCATTCGCGGGTGCGTGTTGAGAAATCCGATTATCCAACCCAGTGTGGTTTTGCCCACCTTGAATACGGCACCTTGATCAATGGCCTTGCCGAGCCATTCCCTATGTAAATCAGAATTGAGCTTCTCCAATACTTCTATCGTCACTTCTTCACATGTGAAGATCCGCTTGGTGGCATGAGACATTGTACATTAGCCGTACCTGGCTGTTGTTTCGGGTTTGGGACGTTGAGGATGAACACGAGAGGATTCACGGAAGGCTTTCTTCTTGCCTACATTACACCCAATTCCAGATTCGTCGCCACGGATCACACCGATCGACGGGCTTCGGAAGTATCATCATCGCATGATGCCCGCATATGCATGAGGTCGTATGGTCAAACGCTGGGGAGCCTTCCTGCTGCGCGGGCTTTTGGTTTCTCCTGCGAGTATGCATAAAGAAATGATGGGCAAGATGTACCGGGATGTTGCATGCCCATTTGGTTGGAATGCGCGCTAGCGGCTGCAGGCATACCTTGTTAGGATCGCTGCCCGCGGGGGAGGATGTATTGCATGAGGAGGTGGCGGCACAACTGCACTAAGTGGAGGCTTGTCCATGCCAAGGCATCTGAGCCGATGGGGAAGACCTTGAGCATACGGAATCGGGGTCGCCTCTGTGCGCGGCACGGATACCCACGGAGTGCTTGCTTTCGCATAATTAGGAAGACAAACGTGGAAAATAACTGCCAGTGAAGTGAAGTAGGGCATCACACACAAAGGTAGGATACGGCCGCAACCACAGATGGGACTATGCGTCAAATCGATTATCTCATATCCTATGGTGCCACCAATACGGACATCGGTAACAGAGTAAGTTCAGGGAGCGAAGATCGCCTACGTACGGCCCGTTCAAGCCACCAATAATTGAACCTTCCAACTGGACAAGAATCACCCTCTTCGCGTTGGGTTGGCCGCCAGCAGTGAACCACGAGGCTCTCCAATAATCCAAACTTCCAAGCTCTTTCCCAAAACAACACCAATGATGCAACCAAAAGATGCTGCACCGATATTGGTCCACCAGGATGCCTCAGGATATTTGAATACCAACCAGAACAGGAGTCCACCATTGAAAAGCAATGCGGCCCATGAGTATTTCCCCTTCTCTTTAAGCAAAAAAAATAAACCGCTTGTAGCGCAAAGAACATACTCATCTTGTGTGGCCTTGTATTGAGCAGCGTGAGTAGGCGTTGTGCTTGAACGAGGCTCGTTTAGTGGGATAGGGCAGAGTGGTGAAGTATTCAAGGTTAAGTAACGCGGCGAGAGAATTGGAAGAAGCCAGGCTATGTGGTGAGCATAAAGAAACAAGCGTATATTTATATATTAAGTGAGCTAGAGTGGATATCTTCTTTGTTTCGCTTAGCTATTAACGCCGCTCTAGCACAGACGCCTGTATGAGGCCGTAAGGCCGAACGTCCGGCCGCGATAGGCGTACGCGAGTGAGCAGCTCAGGGATAATAGAGTTTTCTCAAGCTAGTATGAAGAAGCCAATCTATTGATACTATCCAATCAGTCGATACGTAAATCACGCGATCGATGATCCTGCATAAACCATGTCACCTATGGAGAGCTGACTGGTGATTTTGCGTATGGCACCGATGGGTGGATCTTGCAGACTTTCTCGTGGAACACTAGGTGGGGTCGACGCTTACGCAGGCCGTCCTTCAAGCTATGGCGTCTTGAGGGCCAGCCGATCGTGTCCTCGGATGTGGTGATAGTGGCGTTCTTATGCAGCAAATGTCAATGCACTTACGCGCCAGAAGACCGGGAGGTGCTTTGTAAGTAGACTTGCATCCAAGGGGAAGCTGCTTGTGGGTTATCTTAACGTCAAGACCCTCAGGGGGACAGGCGTCGTGCAGGAGTCAGATAAGCACCCACTCAGCAGGGGCATACTCTAAGCTCAGTTCACGTTAGACGATGAAACCCCGCACTCAGAGCAGTGATCAATGTACAGCTGTTGTATATTGACACGAATGTACCTAAACAGCCAGGAGCCTGCAAGAACAACGTCCGCTCTGCTCATTCCGAGTCGAAGATAGTAATTTCAGTGTAGAAAGCTAATCTTGTTTCAATTTTGAAGTAGTTGGGGAGTTCTGAGAAGATGTGGGTAGGGAGGTTGTGTGTGACGAGCTCTGAGAGGAAGTCGTGCCGCAGCTCGTGGGAAGGCGTTCTTCTTCGGGCTTTCTTAGGCTATTAGAAGCTATAATGATAGGATGTGTAGGCGGCGTTGGACGCGTTGGTGCGATGTTATTCTCTTTGGAGTGGGAATCAGCATTGTCGTTGAGTCTAGGGTTATAAGCCGTAATATAGCAAAGATCCGCAGAAGGTTCTGATACATGGGGAATAATAAGTGTAAGGAACTTCTCGTGCAAGATGAGATAATGTGAGTGACTATGTACGATAATTACTTTATTCAAGGACCATTCCAACGAATAAGCGGCGCGAAAATGGATCGCTGCATCCGTTTACCATTGTACCCTTTGATGCAAACCTTAAAAGGCTTGGTAGGATCATGCCAAGCAAACTCATCATAAGCATCGTGCATAATTGATTTTACCTGCTTTTCAATGTCACGGCGCTTGACAAACTGAATGAATCTGACAACAGGTAGAATCTGTACTCTGCCATGTTGGATACATTTCACGCCGACAGCACGGTAATCCCTGCTCGTCTCAACCACATGGAGGATTGATATTATTTCCGTGACGTTTTCGGGAAGAGTGCCATCCTGAGCCTCTATATATGCCAGGGCCTCGGTGTTGTTGAGGGTTTGGTGGGTCGTCAGCACAGACAGGATTTTTCGAACATTGCAGGAGGAGATATGAAAGTCGAATGGCTGTGTTATATTATATTCTTTTCCGCAGCCGGGGTTGCAAAAGTGTGGTGGTGGCTCTGTGAGCGATTAGTATTACACTCAAGGTCAATATAGGGCAGACGTACTATCATTGTAAATGGAAGTGGGTGGGGGAGAAGTCGGTTTCTCCGTACTGTTATGGCAAATGGGTTCGGGAGGGCGGGCTTGTTTGATGGCCTTGAGCTCTTTATCTGAAATGTGTTCGTATGCTCTTAGCGAACGTACACCTTCGGGGAGACTTCCAGATCCTTGGGTTCCAGGTAGGGAGTCGTTAGTCTCGTTGCTGTGTCGTCCTAGGGGTTTCCTCCTCACACCACAGCAGCTGAAGAATGACTTCCAGTCCCAAGATCCGAGTGAGGTCTTATCTAGATCGAAGTACGCGCCACCTGCCTGTGTTGCAGGTGGAGAAGCTTGAAGCATGCTGTGAATCAGCCGTGCAGGAAGACCGGTGAAGAAAGCAAGGATAGTAAGGCGCTGGACTGGAGGACTCTCAGCCTCATGGGAGGCGTGCATGATATATGGCCCTGAGCATCAGCTCGCTCGGGCTTTCAACCGCAGCGGCCAGCGCGGACACGGGACGGACAACCCTCATGGCAACCCCCAACGTTGCCCGTGTCCAGCTGATTCGGCTTACTCTTGTGGCGTGCTTTGGTGCACACTCTTCGGCACCATGGTCGACTTAAAACAGTTCAATAGTGACGAAGCCATGGCGCGTAAATACGAGAAGCGGGTGAGGGAGCCGGGGCCGCGACTCAGTGGTATTTGCGGGTCATATTGGAGCGTGGAGCGCGAGCTGAATGTGGATACCGCCACCCCTGGGCACGTCCGGCTTGATCGCGGGAAGTGAATGGGACTTCAATGCTGGTTCAGCATTTGAAGCGAGCGGGTGAGCCCTGCTAGTCGCATTATGCCATGGTGTGAAGTGTGGATTGTTTGCTAAAAAGGGGTGGTGCGCGCCCTTGCAGTGGCAGTCAAAGCGCCGAGTGACGAAAGCAGATTTGAAGTCTGACAACGCCGAGGGTCTACGGAGGACCCTCATAGCAGCCCCTGTTTAAAACAACCTTATCTATGCGGTAAGTGTGCATTGTGAGGACTATAGTGCGGAAATTGCTTGAAACTTCATGCACTAACCATGGCCTGCTCGGCGACACGGCATCAGTCAGGTCAGGTGTACGTATGTGGGGTTTGGCGTCCCGAGCAGATGGGCTGTGTTCAGTGGCGTGCTTGGGGAGACTACATCAGTGCAAGTTCACGGGTGGTGAAGATGACATGCACGACTGTGAGCGTCTTTCAGAAGGATTGCGGCTAAGGGAATCTCAATGCCCCAAGACGCCACATGGACCCGGATGTACCAGACAGGTAGCCCAATCAGAGCTGAAGATTTCATCATTTGCTTCGAGCCCTGCCTGCCGACTTAATGAGTATTTCCCCCAACCCGAAAGAGAAATCACACTCTGTCTTCCGCGGAAGCTTCGGAAGTTCGTCGAAAGTGACAATATACAACCCTGAAAAAGCCTTCTGGTCATGTCCCATGGCGGCCAGCGGAGTCCCGAACTTATCCAGCTCGTTTCGGTGGGTATAAGGATGGACCAACTGTACGAGAGCCGCGTCTTCACTATAGTTATAGTGAATAATGTTGACCACCATAGTAGTTGATGCCTCTTCTGCTAAGCCGATAGAATAAACTTGTTCTTGTATCTCATTAAAAGCCTCCTTCAGCTCGGAGTATTCTTCAGACACCCATATATCCACCTTTCCTATCGCAGTAACGGTGTCGCCTGGACCTTTCCCTTGCGCTTTCTTTGGTGACGTTACGTCGTGAGAGTGGAGCGTAATCCTACTACAGTATAGTCAGTAGAAGTTAAGCGTTGAATGAAAACAAAATACCTGGGGCCGCTCCTTGCTCGCTGCTGATGCTTAGATGGAGAAGTAGACGAATGCGGTAAATTGCAAAGGCTAGGGTACATCGCTTGCCATGTACCTGGTAATTCATTCATGGTTTGTCAGGCAAATTCTTGGGGCATGAAGATGGGGAGAACCAAGACCACGATGGAAAACGAATGAGTATATACATGCGTGTTTACGAGCCTTCACAGTAAGCGTTACACCAATTCGTGTCTGGGCTCTTCACATCAGACCCCGCACGCTGTACGTCCGTTGGCAGTGATAAGCTTGGTGGCCCGCCAATGACAGGAAGCTAGCTGCATGTCTACAGTAGCTTTGTAGAAAGGATGGTAGGAGTGCCCAGCTTGGCGGAAAGGCAACACCGAATGCGTGCTGCCGGGACCCTGTCATGATCTTCCTCACCTTCAACATCACCGAATTGAGCAGCTGCATGGGGCTGATACTCTGTTACATGGAGACTTGAATGCATCATCGGAAGTATCACACAAGCGATAGCATGTATGGTTGCCAAATTACAATTATCGAAAGCTGTACCATAGATACCATCTCGCAACCCAATTTTCCTCCCCTTTATCAATAGTATAGTAGCGCCCTTTAGCGTAGTACATACTCGTTTCCTCGGTCGCTTTTTGAACTAATGCCAATATAGCTTGGTGCTTAGCTATTGGCGATATCATTTTCCACCTGTATGGAGGTTCTACGGGTGTTTCCTTTTTGTAATCGTCGTGTAAATGACGGGGATCGTGTCGTAGTGTGTCTCGCGATTCACGGGCGTCCTTCTATTTACAGTTAACAAAGTCTTTGATTTGGATGCAAAGCCTTACCAGAAGCTTCTCATGTGCCGCTTCGTTCAGGCCTATGTATTGTTGAATCTCATGTGGCTTAGCGTTCATTGGGTGGGGTACTAAGCCCATCGGGGGACTGTTGCGCAGAGTGTGCACAATACTTCGGAGCTCGGTAGTCCAAGGTTCCTTGCGTGCGATGTGTTTGAACACCTCATCTTGAAACTCACAGACAAGATGCACTGCTACAGATATAAGTTCTGGTCTTGTAAGCGACTACCAAGATAGCAGAGCCGTAGTGCTCACCAGCTTTGTTCAGATCTCGGATTCGGATATACCGAACTTTCGGAGGCCACCATCGCGGGGGACTGCAAGATTGTAGCTCATAAGACGTACAATCGAGGATTATTCCCAGATTCATCACCCACCTATCGATCATTTCGCGCCTAGTTCGCAAATTCTGAGGTTGAAAGAAAACCTTGAACTGATGAAATAGATCCATCTGATCTTTCGGTGCCTCGGCATTGGGGCGAACGAGGGTTGAAGAAGTGCAGTGCGATTTTTGCGCTGCCGGATTATGTATGGATACGTTATGCAGGAAGGCTGGCTTGTGGTGGTACAGCTCCTCTGGGGTTGGTGGTAGACCCAAATGACTAGACCGGGAAACTAGCTCAAATTGGGAGGGCACGCAAGTTCGAGAAGCGAGATGGGATACTGGGGTTTTGGCGACGTAGCACTGTTCGAGCTCTCGAAGCGGTGCAATCCAATCTTCGGGACGGCTGATCTCCACTCGACAGTGTAGTAAAAGAGATTCTGCCACGCGTATAAGATCTGCAAGTGTAAGCGACATAAGAAAACGAACGTCATGAGCTTGCCCTCAGTTCCAAGCCATACAATGGCTAGATACGACACGCCCGTTGGCCACCAGGATGGGCGAGGGTATGGAGGCTTGCCATTATGATGGCTGCAGAGTTTCTCAAGATGTGGTTCCAGTTTCCAAATCCACCTAGACACCTGTTTCATCTTTGTCGTCCAATCCGCACAAATCATCCCGTGCAAGAGGCTCTCAAGGGATGTTGATGTGTATGACGCACACTCTGCTGTCGATAGCGTAACTGGTTGTTCCTGTGTACCTTGTTCTTTCTTCTGCGATATAGTTGTTTGGCCGCAGAGAGGGGAGTGTGATGAGTTTTCGGAAGCAGGCGATGTCGTAGTCCTTACTGTTGCCGATGCGGTAGGCGCAATGTTCGGATTACTACACAAAGGTTAAAAGAGATCCTAAGGCAAGAGAACCTTACTTACCAATAATTTAGAGGACTCACTGACTCAGTGAGTGTGTATGACTTCACGCTCTTTGGCGTGGTAGGTGGGCTCGAGTATACTCCAGTTTGGAGAGGGGTGCGCGGTTGTTTGCCGGTATCAGACGCAAGCTCAGATGGTGTCGAGATCTTTTGTCGTTTCCTTGCTTGTTCTTCTTCTTCTACTGCTATATACTGCGTAATCTCTTGGTTGGTTGTTTGGAGAGACTCCGTCGCCGGGTGGTGGACGAGAGCTGAAGAAGGGCAGTACAGCTTGTCGACAGGTTTTGGAAAATGGGCGGAGGGACGCTTTATCTCTGGAGGTATAGGTGCATCTTCCTCCTTCAATCCCGTAGTAAGTGTCAAAGTTGTTGAATAATGCAGCCAGCGTGGTTGACAGTTCTCCCGGTAGCAAGCTTTAGACATCCTTGAGCATCTATCGCACACAGGGGAATTCTCGTCACATTTTGCTTTGTCGTTACGGCATTGGGCACTAAAAGGAGGTCAAATGAATTCAAATTTGAGAGGAAGCCCTACTTACCAAGGTCTTTTTGTACGTGTTCTCGGGCGCTTTGACTGGTGCAACTCTGGGGGCAGTTGTATCGCTGAAGATATTGGCTTTTCCGCGAGCGCTCCTGTCTTGTGGGTATTGGCAGTTTGGGCAGTTTGGGTGGCAACGTGTTGTTCATTGTACTCGCGCTGTTCTGGAGATGCTTTGAGCTTGTTGAATTCAGTCCATGCTTCGTGATGGTCGATGGTCTGCGGGCTTAACGGCCGATATGTGAGTTGGTCGCGTTGGAGACTGCATATCAATTAGTAGTAATGGATGAATAGAATCATCACTGTTACCTCTCCAAGTAATCCCCCTCTAGACGTGGAAGTCCGATATTGCGGGGGCATTCGGCTAATTTCAAGCATGTCCGCAAGTCGACAAGGAATATACCGGCCGCGACATTATCATCTTGTTCCTCTACGAGAAGTACGGGGTAGCCAAGTGAGAGGCCTAGCCTCTCTCTTTTGACAGGAGCGAGGTTGATAAATACGCAAGGTAAACTCGGTTCGTCGAAGGCCCATCCTATAGTATCAACCCTTGTTGATTCCTTTGCTCTGTATACTACCTTTTTCTCGATAGCACAAGTAATATAATACACAAGCGTATTTCTGTGGGGTAAAGAATCCTCTAGAAGAGCTATCCAGTACCGCCCGTAGGGGAAACGGTGGACGACCTGTGAAAGGGAATCCTCGGTAGGAAGCGATGTTGATGGCATTGGACGAGCGCGAGAAGGCAACCGGTGAAGGACCAGAAAGGCGGTAAGGTATGAAGGACGTCTCAGCCTCATCGGCAGAGTGCGCGATATATCAGGGACGTCGACTCCCAAATCATTAGCTCGCTTGCGGCGCGATAGTTCGCAAAAAAGAAAGACCCTTGTTGGGACCTCAGCCTTGTTGAAGCAAGTGCACGGTATATCACTCCACGTAGATCCTCAACTGTTGAACGCGAATGTGGGTAGCGCCTGTGGCGCGATTCATAACATAAGTAACAGGGGTTACCTTAAATTAAGATTGGCATCGCATGTTAGGGGCCTCCCGATCCATCCCGCTCTTGCTAGTAGGGGTAATTAACCTAAATAGTGCGGCTGATCAGAATTCTGATCAGCCGCACTAATCAGGCTTAGCGCAGACGCAGCCGGATCCTAGCTGAGCGTCTTCACACTTTGCACCTCATCCAACATGCCATGCCTATGCGACAAATTGCAGGCGGGGGACTACAAGGCTATTACGCAAGACGAAGTACTCATCTCATTTTCGCACGTAACCTAGCTTACTCCTAATAGGTCCATCTTCTTCGTAAAATACACCAGGATGCCCCAGAATTATTCAAGGATCCTGTTAAAATTAAAGATAAGCTCAGGGCGTCATTTACTAAGAAATATGTACAAGCGTGTGAAAAGTGGTGGTCGCAACCTCCCAATTTCCTGAACTATGGTACAGTGACGATAGAGGACAATAGTGTCAGACTCTTCATCACCCTACAACGACTCGACGAATCGCATCGATTAGTGAAGCGCACACTTTGCTTGGCCCTAGCAGATTTACATCCGAAAGGTTCAGAGTTGAGCGACCTGGTGTCACGAATTGTTAATTCAACCGAGATTGCGGACAACAAAAAGGTGAAACAGAAATTGACAAATCTCATCTACATCGGCCGAAAATGGAGGAGCATAATTCAAGTCTGCGCGCAGACCGTCCTTGAAGGCCGTCTCAAGGAATCGGAGGTGTCTGGCATTATCTGGCTGCTGGACTCCGGATCTAGGTGAGTGGCTTTGAGAATCGGCTTCCTGCAACTGACCAAAATTAGCTGGGAAAAAGCGAGCGAAGATGATTGGGGGGAGGTAATTGATGGGTTCGATGATGAATTCGTTACGCAGTGCCGGAGGCTCAGCGATAAGGTCAACTCAACACTGGGATATGTTACAGGGGGTCAGTATCCAAACTCCCATATTAATGGATTCACTAAGCAGAAAAAGGCGTCAAGTTCCAACAACCTTTGAACTTATCTAATGATCGCAATGGGGATTCACGCACCACCCAGAGACGGAAGCGAGGTATACAAGATATCACAGTTCCGGACGTTGGTAGGTAGTCATATATGCTTGTTCTGATTCCCCGTAAAGCTCTGGAAACGTTCAATGGCTGATTATCAACCTAGCGGATGAGAGGAATGAATTTCAGCAGTTGATCGAACAACCTTCACCGCTTGCTCCGTCTGAAGACCGAAGATCGAATGGTCGTATGCAAAACATTGCCACTCTTGAAGACCGACCGCATGACCCGCCGCCATTGACGGAGCCAAATTCGCTACCCAATATGACCGACCAAAACATGGCAGAGGTTGACTACTACTCCCCGCAGCCCTCTTCAGTTGGTGTCGAGTACTTGACAGTAGACCAACCCGGCCCCAATGAACGACTCGCGAACAATAATCAGTCAAGGAGCAGTCATGCAATAGATGGAGGGTCTTGCCCACGGGACGACGGTATGAATCAGAAAGAACCTTCACACCCCAACCCACCAGGAGAACAGCATGTCATACTCATCTCTAGTCCGTCCGAACAAACCCTTTCTCAGTCTATAGAGACAGAGCAAAACGTCACGTCAACGCTTGTGCAGAAAGAAGTCAATTTTGGACCGAGTAATCACAATGGTACTTCAGGGGAACGGATGCGACATACACGATCTGGTAGGACTCTATTTCTGCTCGTTCTGATACACTTGTAAGTGAGTTGGAGACGTCCAATGGCTGATTATCAACCTAGCGGATGCGTCAAAGAGGCAGAAACGAACGGACTGCTCATCTGGCATAAATCACAACATTGCTTCTCCTAAGGACCGACAGCACGAGCCCCCACCATCGACGGAGCCAGATTCACTTCCCAATACGATCAACCAAAACCCGGCCGACGTTCACTACTCTCTGCAGCCCTCTTCGGTTGATAACGGGTTCTTGATGGTAGACACACATGCACGAAGCCACATTCTCGAGGAGTCATATGCATCTATGCAGGTGAGAAACGGACATCGAGGGAAGCAAACAATAGTCGACTAACGATCGATCTGCAGGCTACGAGTGGAGAACCGCAGGGCATATCCATCTCTGACAGCTTTTCAATTGTTGCACAGACATCTGCCACATGCCCTGGCCCCGTTCCGGCCCCAGATCACATCGCCAGAAGCCAGAAGCGAGATACACAACTTGGTAAGATTCCATATCTGCTCGTTCTGATACCAGTGGCTCATATAGTAGTGACAGACACCCAAGGGGTCACGACCAATACTGAGCCGCATGGATTGCCGCAGGAAAACCCTTCACAACCCAACCCGCCAAGAGAACAGCATATCATACCTATTTTTGAACGAACACCGAACGGACAATGGTCTACATATAACCGTATCGACCCTCCAAATTCGTTGTCAGATTCGGGTTTAGATGACACGCCTCTGAACGAACCGTTTGAGCCTTCGCCAGAAGAACGTTCTGCAGATGATGCGCCATCACCACAGAGGCAGGAATTCATATCGTATGCAAATGATATTGTAGAACATTTGAACGCGGGTGATCTAGTGGCTTTCGGACTCAGTGAAAGCTACTAAGCCCCCGAGTGTTGCGGTGCTTTCTTAGGGTGGAGGATGAGGTAAATTGGAATACGCGTGGGTATCTCAAAGGAAATCGCTTCGGAGTTGTCCCCAGAAAGGACTATTATAGTGTTCGGTGTCAGATCCTGATTATAGTGGTCACCGCCGCTTTTGATATCAATAGTTTTATCTTCGAGCATATCATCAGGTCTCCGGATAGGTATGATAACCCCAGTATCGTCTGGTGAGATTTCAATGTTGCCCTTTTCGTGGCGAAGCAAGGCGGGCTTTTTCGTTGGGGTCTCTAGTTTCGTTCCCGTCACTACCTGCTTAACAGCGCCCCACTATGATCTTTAGTGAGTTGTAGCAAGTTGGAGGCTTCTTGTACATACCATATTTGTGAAATATTCTCGACCCAAAGCCATAGACTCGTTGCTCGCATTGTATACAAATACTTTTCCGCCTTGCG
Source organism: Parafenestella ontariensis (assembly GCA_021596325.1). Taxonomy (NCBI): domain Eukaryota; kingdom Fungi; phylum Ascomycota; class Dothideomycetes; order Pleosporales; family Cucurbitariaceae; genus Parafenestella; species Parafenestella ontariensis. The sequence goes on from JAKGDA010000026.1 coordinate 435,876, forward strand.
TTGACTCCTCCATATGCCCATTATTCTTGCCGGGTATAGACGCAGCTAGGTCGTAGATTCGGGCATCGACTCCTTTGGTAGTGGCCACAACCTGATAAATGGGCATGGCGAAGCGGTAGTCCTGGGGTTTAGGAGGTAGACTTGGGATAAGCGGAGCGATCAGTCATGGGATAACGAGGCAAGGAATTTGAGTGTCATCAGCGCTGGGTGCGTGACAACGAAGAGCAGTGTAATGTAGACGATATGGATTGAAGGAAGCGAAGCACGACACGTGGTACACACTAGTGTCTTTGTGGCTTAGCGTATGATGCCGAAACTCGCTGATACCTAGATACATTCTCCCATATGCAGGATTTATCTACGTCTACCATAATCAATACCTTTGGACCCTCACCTATTCGTTTCGAGGCCCAACCTTCTTTTGTCTTCCGCTGTCATTTCGGACAGTACAGAATTCGCAGCAGTTGATGGTTGATTGCCGGAGCCGGCTTGCGCTGTGCCATTGCTATGGCCGGTGTCTCCATTTACGGAACGAGAGGTGCCCTCGCTGTTCGTCCCACTGGAAGTGTGTGTAGTAGGGTTCGATTGGCTGTGAGACATTATGCAATGCCTAATTCAATGCCTAATTCAGATGAATATGAGTCTTGAAAGGGCAAATGCTTGCTCTTACCTTGATAACTTCTCTGGGGAAGCTCGTTGATATAGCAAATGGTTCGACGAGGGAGACTTAGTGTTATCAGATGCTGCGTTGAATATGACCTTGACGTTAAAGGACTTGTCAGCATAGTTACAAAGGGCACAAGAGAGTCGGGGGTAATGGGCATCTCAATTACGAAGAAGTAAGATGTGTTAGGGGTTTAGTTCAAGAAGGGAACATACCGAAAGACGAAGTGAAAGACGCTGGACGGACTATATCGAGATGGATGCCTTCAAGCAGGATGGACCGGGAAGAATGAAGAAGTGGACTGGTTGCAAGCCTTTATACCTCCTCAATGCCCCGTCGGGAGGATCCCCAGTGCTATTGAACGTGGCTGCAGGAACGGCAGCATTCTTGCAGTGTTGTTGCTGATGCCAGTGTCGCCAGCCAGAGTGAATGGTACGATACTCAAGCTCCCCGCCCGCAACAACGCCTTTCATCTCTCAGCTAGATCCCAGCACAGTCGGACGGGCTGCAGAAACGGCTACATTCTCGTCATCGGGGTTATTGCAGAGCTGCTGCTTCCGCGATCGGCCATGGTGCTGTCGAACAACGCCACATTGGCATTCCCCGTCCTGCAGGGCGAAGAGGCTTGCAGACAGACGTGATTTCTGGATTAGAGGAATAATGGAGTGGATCGAAGAGTAGACGTGCGAGCCTTTCAACGCTCCCAACCCCTTCTATAATCTCTCTTAGTTATATCCTAGTATTGTCGGATGAGTATGTATGTGAAGGGGCTTGCAATGCATATCCAACTATGATACATATAAGTAACATCAATCATTCTATGTCATTCGTGCAGTTAAAAAGATATACAGGAATATTAGGAGATATACAGGGATATACAGGGATATACAGAGATATACAGGGATATACAGAGATATACAGGGATATACAGATATACGGGGAATATTAGGGAATATTAGGCAATATTAGGGAATATTAGGGAATATTAGGGAATATTAGGGAATAAGGCCTGTTTGGCGCCCAGTTCTAAAACGCCGTTTAGGCAGAATTGGCAGAAAAGAGGCGCCCCTGATAACTGACCAACTTGAAGCTTCCACCCTATAGTGGATTGTCCGACTCCTGCGGGTATGGGTATGAAAGAGCACAATCGTCGCGCTTAGTGCGATGCGGCCGATCGACTCGCGGGCTTGAAGCTCACTAGAAGCTTGCGCTTAACGCTACGCCTGAACACAGGATGCGCATGCAATATGCACAATGCAGAGAGGACGCTATATCGATGCACCCTTCAGCTGCACTCACTCAGTCTTGAGGCCGACTAGGATGGACACCCTAAGTATTAGTGATCGTAGATGCTGTCTCGAGGCGCTGTTGCCATTGAGCATAAATAGAACGCTCACTTCATTGTTATTACAATTCGACGCCCGCACATCACTGCTAGTCTATCCTCACTTCATATCCTACTACGAATCTTTTGCCCAAGTTTTTGTTTGCCAGCATGCCTAATCCACATTATTTACCTCCCACGCTCCTGGCAGAGTCCAACACCCTCAAAGTCTCTACCATTCTCGTTGCTGGACATAGTCCTACTCCAATCGAACCGGGAAGCGATGTATATGTCAACCACTGGGTCATTTACCTCCAAATTGCAGAGGGAGGGTCCATACGCCTTGATATGTCGCCAAGCTCCATACCTGGTGAACGAGGAACGTTGATTGTCAAACGGCTCGACTACACTACATCACTTGACGTTGTAAAAGAGCTTCCTTTTCAGGCTGTGCAGAACCTCTATGCTCGACACATTCTTGATCGAATTCAGCAAAACGGGTACCACAACTATCGATATGGGGAGAAGATATTAGAATGCAGGTTCTGGGTCTACGCCATTATGAGCGATCTAAAGAATGCTGGCTATATTGGGGGTACTGGGACGGAATCCTACGGGGTAGTTAGTTCAACCTGGGCAGCAGGAGGGGTGAAGCTGGCAAAAACGCCGCCATGGACGCAGGGAACATTTCGTTGATCTCAATGTTTTGATAATGCTGAGCTGGACGCAATATGTAACGATGTCTACTTCTTTCTAGCTGCAAATATAGTCATGTTGAATTATTCACTCGTTCATGTCGTTAAGTGGGTGCTTTGCGGACCAGGGCGGTGAATAGGGGAATTGTAATAGACTGTAAAGCAGCCGCGTACAACAAGCGGTAGTTGCTAGCAATCGCTAGAACGAGATATAATGATAAACTAGGAACTTAAAGACACTTAAGGGTGCCTAGAAAGGTACTTAGAAAGGTTAAATTAAGGGTAATTTGGCGCAAGAGAAATTCTAGGTATCTTAGCGGGGCACGTGTGATGATGCTGCGGGGTTCTCTGACGCCAGAGTCACGTGGCCGAAGTTCGGCATCTGCCCCGCGTGTTTTGGGCAGAATTTACGTCTCTGATGCCTGACACGTCAACTCGCATGGCATGACCTGAACAACATTAACTACATATGACCGGTATGGAACCGACCCGCCAGATTTACGAGAGCTGACAGTTATCAGGATTACATACATATCATCTCAGCCGCGAAACGACGAGCGAATCTACCGAGGGCGGTCCTGACTACTCGAATGGCGGACGGTGAGCCAAAGGAAGCAGCGACAGAAGAAATATTGGTATGAGTGGCTCTGAAACTATGAAGCATGGTCTGATCTTTGCAGCGCAACCGTTGGAAAAGCCTCACAGTCTCACCGGGGTTTTTTGAAGGCTGTACGAAGCAACCAATCGAATACATCCTGGCGGAAAGTTATGAGAGAAAGGTGTATTTCTTGGATTGCGAGAATATCGCATTTCAAGATAAGAATGGCGAGGACATCTGGTCTGTAACAGGAGATGGAGAGATAGACCTCCCTGCGGAGGTAGGCGTTTATATTGTTAGAGGGAAGTCGAAGACCGGATAATACTTTCAGAGGGTACAGGCTCTGCATACAAAGGTTTAACTATGTCGATACCATTAAGAAATTCAACGCGTAAACGAATTGTACCGTACTGAGGGTCTTCGCGACGTACGTTCATCGTAACACAATCCGTTGTATCTAAAAGACGATGTTCCATCTCCCATGCCCGTAGTTGGCTCTTCTCGATTGCATGGCAAACCTGAGGATGGAAAATGGACCCAATTGCGGACACAGATGCTCCAAGTAGCGTGAAATATGCGTTGTCCTCGGGCACTCCTTCATTGACGGCTTGTTCATTTGTTGGTGGGACGGTGAAACACTTCGTCTGTGGAAATAAGATCCTGGCAAACTCTTGGGCAGGTCCAATGTCTAAGGAGATTACCGCGTCCTGGAAGTTGTGTCGAGAGAAGCTCGTTCTCACGCATTGTGTCACACGGAGCGTTTGAGTTGCTCTCTCACGCAGCCGCATTGGGGCGCGCTCTACGGCGTCGCAAATTTGATCACCAAAGATCATGCGAATGCAATCGATATTCGCGGCATAGTAGGCCCATTGCTTCTCACTTTCCGCCGTGGTGACGGGCTGTGGTAGAGGAACTTTGCCCACTGTTAGCACAGCCAGAGGTATACAGTCATCATGCCAACCTTTAATAGAGGGTTTCGGGAATAGACATTCCACCAATTTCATGTAGTGAGGGCTCTGGCTGATCTTATAGTCGTTGGCTATCTCGTTGAGGATTGTCTGAACGGCAGGTCCTAGTCGAATGTGGTTCGCCCTATGACGTTGGCAAAAGTCGTCCACGTCAAAGGACTGGCAAGCGTTGGGAGAAACAGTGAGGATCAAAGGCAGGAACATATGCGACGCGATATCAAGGACCTCTAGATACACGCCTTGAGCTTTCTTTGTTTTAGCATATGCTTTGATCTCACCCTTAGGTCGCCGTGTCTCCTGACGTGGCAGACGCGGTAGCGGCTTACACGCTAGGACCAATCGCTCTTCAAGAGTTTTTCGGTATTTCGAGGGGATTGCCTGGCGCTGATCTATTGCTTTCGAAATCGCGTCGAAGCGGGTTGAAATTGCCATAATTCGAATTGTGGAGTTCTGGAGTTTCGGAGGATATTGGGTAGCATAGGGGACTATAAGGAAATATTAGGGAAAGGCCCACGTAACACAATCTTGGTCAGAGTTTCCCCCCACCAATCGGGCAGGAATTATTGCTTGGCCTGGTGGCGCTCCCTGAGTCGGCTATACTGACACCGAGCTCCGGGCTTGGCGGCTCGCCATCGATTATAAACACGACTCCAATGATCGTACTGAAACCATTCCCGCAAGTCAGTACTGCGCTCAACATTGGTCGGTGGTATAAAACTCTCAAATCCTACCAATCTGTTACTGCTAACTTTATAGAATTATATTCTACTCTTCCGCCATGTCATCGGATATACACTATCCCCTCGAGGGACGAGACCTTTTTACAGTCCCCGAGTACGAAATCGTTTGTGCCGCTGAAGACGGTTTCGTCATATCCCAAGCTGGAACAAAGCTCGTGAGGATTGCAAGTACTGCAGTCTTGAAGATAGGCTGGGAAGTTTTCCCGCAGGAGGCCTACAATATGGACTACGTCTTCCGCCACTCCCATGGGCAGATACGAGTTCCACAGGTATATCGATGCTTCACTTGGGGAGGATTAGGCTACCTTGTCATGGAATATATCGACGGGAGGCCGGTAGACTCAATACCTTGGTCGAAACGCACCTATCAGCAGCGGCAACATATCATCCTCCAGGCCATAAAAGCGCTCACTTGTATGAGGACCATGCGGAGTAGTACACCTGGACCGGTTGGAGGAGGGATTCCCATGGGCGGGCTGTTCACTAGCTATGGTGCTGGCAGGACCTTTCAAACCGCAACTGATATGGAGCCGTGGTTCAACCAGAAGCTTAGAATTCTTGGCGCCGGGGACATCACTGGAAGGTTCGATGACCTAAGCATGTGTCACATGGATATAAGTTTAAGAAACCTAGTCCTAGACAAGGCTGGAGTGTTGTGGATCTTGGATTGGGCTTGGGCTGGCTTCTTTCCTCCATCATTTGAACATGCGAGCCTTTTGCACAAACGAGCAGATGATCCTGATCATGAGTTTGTGCAAGACATATTACGGGAGCTTAGACGCGTGTCCTACGACGAGACACTTGTGGCTCTGCTGTTAGACGTATACCAAGTCAACGACGGCCCTTTCCAAGGATCTCACCTCACCTCAGGACCCTAGTACGCAAAGAAACGCGCCTTTGGCCCCCTCCACCTCGCATCGCAGCGACAGTTAATATACAATATTGGGAGTAGAGCGTGTCGCAACTATCGACGGCTCTGCGACGGATACGACGTGCAGCTCCTGGCAGACTCAGCAACCGTTGCATAGATTCCGGAGAGGATTTCCTCTAGCGTGCGCTCGCTTGGATGACCTTAGCAGCCTTGCGGTACGTAGCTCTAATTTCCTAGGCCTAGCTCCCAGATGCGTACTATACGCGCTCTATTCCTCCTCCCACCATTACAGTATACATCTGATAGCTATATAGTTTCGAATCCACCGCATTCTACGCTCGTCGCTGACCCAGCATGGCGCATCATGGTGGTGTCAGCGACGGCCCGCAAATCGAGAGACCCACCCCCTCCTCAACACGACACGAAGCAACGGATAGGGAACAACATGGCTGTGGACAAGGAACAATAGCTATCCTGCTCTGTGCAGTCATGTCCCAACATATAGCTGAGTGAGAGGGCAATAATGTTGGAGAAGCTGACGCTACAAAGAGTACTTTAGTCTCGCCAAAACCACTTGCAATTCATAGGTAGCATGCACACCTGATAGTTCATAAAACGAATTTTGAAGCGTATATTGTAATCAGTACGGATTGATGGATAATCTACGTCTAAAATACCACCAAGACAACACCAGTACACACCATATCAACACTTCCAATTGCAAGAGTCTCGAGCCACACAACAGTCGGTGGGGAATACCAACAGAAGCAGAATCATCTACATCCATGGTCCTACAAGGGCCTATTCCAGTTGCCGTGGCATCTGTCTTATCACACAGATGCTTTGGTTTCTCGGGTTCATTCATAGTGCATTGAACGATGAGCCCGAACTGGTCAAACGCATATCCAGTCGGTAACTCCGATTCCTCTATTGGTTCGTACTTCAATACATACGTCTTGCGGCCTCTCCGCTCGAAGTCGGTTCTGCCTGGCCAAGCTTCGAGGTGCTTCAGATCAATCATGTTAACAGGGTTTGCTGCCATCCTGAGGGAACGCCCTTCAGCGATTCTTCTGAACAGGAGCTGATTCAGCTTGACCAACGCCTCCTCCCAGACAGGACTCTGAGACGCACAAGCACCAAGCACCTTGCAGTATTTCCCGCCCATAGAAGCCCACTCGTAGTACCGCACCTTGTCCATGCCCCAGGCATCAGCTGTCTCCGCAAGAGGGGCGAGGCTTTGCTTGCTCAACTTGATGTTAGTCTGCGTTATGTCAATAAACCGCTCCCATTGCTTCGTGTCGGGATCGGCATCCGGTTGCGGTTGCTCGTTGTTCCTGTATTGGTGACATTCCTCTGTCATGACTTCTTCAAATTTGGTGCAAAGATATTTGTGTTGTCTCCCCCGGAAGAGCAACACGTTTCGCAGAGTTACGCACGCTTGCAATCGATCGTCAGGTTCTATAGAGCGTAAAAAGTGTCGAAGATCGCGGATGTTTGAGGGTACGGGATCGAAATCGAGGATGTTATTACTTGGGGTATGTTAGCCTGGAAATACGTGAATCGGCCGGCACTACCTGGGCGTCGTTTCCATCATCCGTAGCAGGGACAGATAGTCACAGCCTATACTACACGGGTAAACGGCTTATGTATCCAACGCTGGTGTCCGCTAAAAGATATTGACCCATCTTTTGGAGGGCAGCCAGAAACGGCCGAAGATTTGGGAACGTGACGAGGAAATGGGGGTGCGAAAGCGACGCTTGTAGGGGAACCTTCTATTGCGCTTCGAAAATTTGACTAAAGCTGAAGATTGTCGGTGGGTCTTACGTCGATGGCTGCCGCAGAGGTTGGATGCCCATGGTGGAGTATTTATCGTCAGCAAAGCGAGTTCGCGCTCGGCGGTGCCAAGCTTTCCCCGATTGTTTGGGTTCGCGGCTCGTCAGCAACAAACACATCCCCCTCGACCCTGCCCAGCACATGTGAAGCGGAGACTACCTGAAAACGACAATATCCTTAATTACGGCGTTCACCCACCTAGTGAGCGCCGACGTTGGCGCGTCACCCTCTCCACCAATTTTGTAGACATCTGCGCTAACGCTCCTGTCCTCGCACCGCGTTGAGTCCTGGCTCCTCCGCCTGACGCTGGGCGGAAGCGCTCTATGTCTCTATCTATGAACGCCTCGCATTACAGCAGCCTGACGCGACGAAGAACCTACAATTCTGACGATGTTCTGAGCGCTTTGCAACGAAAAACCTGACACTCAATGGTGAACACGTTCAGACGTACATTCTCAGGCCGTATTAACAAGCCTGTAGCACACTATCAGGAACGACCCTGAGGTGGGCCACCAAACCACGAAGCCAGCCGATTTCGATCACAACGACACACACTCCGCCGAGGGTTGGCTACAATATGGAAGGCAGTCAAGAGGATATTCCTTGATGCGCGACACTGCAAGGATAGCAGCCGAGACGAGTATGCGTGGTGTGATGATGTGGTGCGGCCCCTGGTCTACCTGGCTTCGAGGTTCCTGAAAACGTTGCTGATAATGGTCGTGCAGTCAATCGCAGTCCGTCAATCGTCTTCCTACAATCCCCGCGCCTATTTTTAGTGACTAAGGCCGCCGCAAAACCATCGACCGCGATCCTGAAATCCCAGCTCTCTACAAGAGACTCGATAACGCAGACAGAAGGGAAATTGGACACACGCTCGATGCGTTCGCGAAGCGAACCGCCCTTTTCTCTGACCTCGAGGTCAAACCCGCTTCTGGGGATCATACTGAGGCGGAATTACAGATGAGTATAAGTACTAAGGGATGGATGAGAGGGAGATTGGGTATTGGGGCCGGTTCCTCGGGCCTGTCCTGGAGACTTTGGCTAGCAGAGACGCAAGATGATGAGGTGATGTGGACTCGGGGATGTGCTAGACCTGAAGTGGGCTCATTACGCTCGTAGGACTGGCGAGTACTTTTTTCCGCAGTTACTCACTTGCTGTTATTCGCCACAGGCCCATTGGCGCCTGAATCTCCCTATGTAACTCCATATTCTCACATTTGAGCATGCGTGCGCACCCTCTTTCTTTCATGTCCTGTTGCATCTCCCACTTGTGTGCCTTCATCGCCTTTCTCCTTCCATTCCCAAATGCTTGCCTCTTCCAAACTTCTTTTGCTCGACTGTTTCGGTTTGTCAAGCTCATCTCTCAAGCCTTCAAGTTCGCCTTTTAGCTCTTCCAGGTAGGTAATAGCATTGCTAATGCAGGTTACCGAATTTTTCAAGCAATCTTTCAAGTGGGCAAGATAACCACGGTCCTGGTGGAGCCCGGTTTTGTCTTCTTGATCGTTCTGAGAGCCCTCGTCGTGTTCTGGTACCGACTGTAATACATGAGGGTCCAGTTGAACAGACTCTGAGCTATACTCCGTGGCAGCGGCTGCTTCCCGCTGGTATAATCAGCAACAGCGAGGCAGAGCGTGAGATTAATACACACTGGGTTTATGTTGAATTGCAGGTCTTCGACCGTATCTTGGGAACTCATCTCAGGGTATCACGAGCGTTAAAGGTATTCGGAGAACAGAATATGTATTAATGGTGAACAGAACAAAAGGCTTTTGTCTGTGTCTGTGCCTCTCCCGTGGAGCGTCACTCAAGCAGGTAAGTGAACGACATCGCAGCTCCACCTCGGTGCTGTAGCCCATGCGGAGTTCCCGATAGTAATGCACCTGCCGTTACTAGCCAAGGCCTCTTCGTAGTATTGCCTCTATCGCGTACTGGCGTCGGGTGATTCAGGCGCTTCTTCTCAAAGCACTGGACATCCATATAAGGAGGTATCCACCGCAGATGTTACCCGGCTGTTCCTTAATATGGCTCCTTTCTTTCTCGTTAGCTTTGCGATCTGCTTCTCTGTTGGACTTCTGCTGAGTATTGTGCTCATTTACCACGATGTCCGGAACCAGCTCACTATGACCAACGAAATATCTGGATACGACTACCGCTGGGGCAGAGCTTTGGCTTATCTGCTTGACATTTGTCAGACAGGCTTGTCGATTGCTGGAATATTTGCGACTATAGTTGCACTTCGCAATGGGAGCGGAGCATATTGGCCCAACGTGCTTACACTATGCACTCTCCACCTTCTTGTCGGCACAAACGTAAGATCATCCAAAGCGAACTGCTCGACCTCGCTGACCCCGGCTCTGGCTAGCTTGCTCGGATCCTACGAAACTTCGGCTTTCCTCCCTGGGCCATATGGTTGGCCTACATGATGACCATCTTGACGGCACCAGACATTGGCAGCACACTAACTGGGACCGAGCCCTGCGCTGTTTACAATTCAGCACTGCTTGCTCGTCTTGCAATTACATCAGTTCTATCTTCAGCGCTCTCGCAGAAGCAACTGGAAAACCATACAAGCTCAGGGATAGGCCAACCCAACCGAGGGTATGTGCGATTGTTGAAAGCGTTCATCTTTACAAACGCATTGTCAGCATCATGTCAGCTATGTGGAGCGATTGTCTTGTACAGCCTGGCGCTTGCTAACAAGCGCGCTGGCACGCACATGCGCCAAATTATCCTCCTAGTATGATCTCGTCTCCTTTCATTGCGTCCTCTAACACGCACAGGCTTGCACCCTTACACAGTTATTGTGTCATCTTCCCTTTTTCTTCGCTGTTATCAAGCGCCAAGTTATTGAGACATTGTTTAGGTTACGTTCGACTAGTGACGTAAATAACGTTGTGGAGGAGCCAGTATGATATAGCGGTCAAACCAGCGGGTACGATGCGGTTCTCAAGTATATCTATTCAAACATGAAAACTGTATTTGCAGCACTCTAGTGTACATGACAGCAGCAAACATTATTTAATTACTGCGTCTTGCCTCCGTTTCCAAATAGGAGATCGTACAGTATAACGATGCGTCTCCGCTCACTACGTCCTTGGGTGCCGGCCTCCGTTTCGGTGTTGGCGCTTGACGATTCTCCGTGTATGCTTCGTGACTACCTTAGCACCTCGGCATTTCCTGGGGTTCTTTGATTCTTTCTTCGTATGCTTGGTATGCAGGATCTGTCTAGTCGGGTCACCCTGACAGCGTATGAGCGGAGAACAGAGAGTGGGTACAATCGACACGGCCAAGCTTACGCAGGAAAGGGCCTGTGCTAACTCACAGTCGCGCTTCATCTGAAATTCCGGAACTTCAAAGGTCCTATCGGACAGCTTTCTCTAAACGTCAAAGACGAATTTCGTTTCGATCTTACACAAATCTGCGTCTATGTGGCATTCAGGAACACCGTCCACACAGTTGTACGGTAGTACTTGACACCAGTTCGACACTACGTGAGTCTTGTCCGCAGCTAGTGTAAAGCTTGTATCTTGAGCACGGAGCTCTTTTCGTGAGATCATCCACACGAACAGTACGAATGTCCAGGCCTCTGTACGTTCGGATCTCGTATCCTGCCTGAGGTCTATAACGAGGCCGAGGCGATCTTCCTCGTCAGAATGGCGTATGTGCGCAAGGTCGCCGACACACAACCCGTCAATGTCTCTGAATGGGGTGAGCTTCTCCCAGGGGCACAGCCACTCAGATCCCGTATTCTTCTTTACACGGAACTGGTAAGCCTCGTTGCAGTACCATGTGCTGGCTTGATAGACGTCTGTGTTACATTTAGTTGACAGTCTGATGAAGTGCCTTTTATTGGGGAACAAGAGTCTTACTATCCAGCTGGGGATCAGGTTCTTCGGACAGAGGCATGAGCGATGAAGAGACTTTAGCTGAAATGCTAGCTTTTAATGTTATAGCGATCAGATCAGTGAGTAGGAGGCGAGTGAGGCGGCGAAGAGTTATTGACGAGGCCAGCCGAGCTTATACACGTGCTATCTGCATTGTACCAAACCACGTACAAGTGCAGCAAAACCTTAGCGCACAGCTAGGCTGTGCAACAAAAACTATGTCCACCTCCCCTTCGCGAAATTGCAATCGCAATTCTCCCTTGATTGAAAAGCCAACATAAATAGGAATACTAAGGCTGATATTTGGCACAGAGTTTTAAATATTTGAAGTCGTTCGTCGTTAGGGAGCAAGAGCTCATGGCAGCGAAAGAACATGACTTCTTTATGGGTTAGCATGTGGGGAAACCTCGGATGGAGAAATGCGCGATATCCGGCCTGACAACGAAACCTCCGACGTTGTTCAACTCTGTGAGTGCAATGTCTGTTGCACCCAAATTGCGAAGAACCCTTCACTAAATCTTACAGCCTATGGGAGTAGATCGCGTTCGACTAGTGTCGTAAATAGCGTTGTGGAGGAGCCAGTATAATTGCACTTTGTCGCACTTGTCTGTGCCAAATGGCTCATTTTCGTCCGTCTTGGAGTCTATTTCTTGATGCCCATTATAATATCTAGGCTTGCAGTGGTAGCTATAAAAGCACAGCAAAGGGGCTCGATAGTTGATACCTTTTCGCGTAACCTACAAACTTATCTACAAATGTTCCCACCACGTATAACGATCAAGTCGATGCTTGATCCTGAACCTATCACATGTTCCATTTGTGACAAGAAGTTTAAGCGAGCGTTTACGCTCAAGATGCATCTAAAAAGACATCATAACCAGGAAAAGCGCTGTTTCAGCTGCACAACGTGCCCGCAGGGGTTTCACCGATCGATTGATCTGCAACGCCATAACAAAGTAAGCAGCTATTGTTTTATTAGGGTTACTTATTAAGTTTTAGGTACATACGAAGGAAATCCCTTTTAAATGTAAGTGTGGGAGAGGGTTTCCACGTAAAGATACTCTAAAAAGGTGATTAAGTTACAAAAATATATCTTAAAAGTAGAATTATATTATTAATGATAATAGGCATCAAAACATATGTCATTATGCTAGAAATATATTGTAGACTTTCCTATGCCGTCTTCTTAATGCAGCGCATTATGGGCTTAGGGATAGCTCGATGAAGGTGAGGGAAAACGCCCTCTTTAGGGTCCCATCTTAATACCTTATAGTGAAGCGCTGAAAGCTGATAGAAATAGAGTTATGTTGAGGAGTCGAAGGCGTGTGCGAAGGGATATCGCGCGTTGTAAGGAAACACTCTTTCAAGGTCGATAGGATATGTGCTAACGCAATGGTCACAACATGGCGGAATAGGAAAAGCTTAGCATAGCCACGAACTCAGCCACCACTGTACATAAATTACGCTATGATTACGTTAGAGGTGCAAGCTGCTTAGCGCCGGTTGCTGCGCTAAACTTTTCTCGTCAATTTTGTCCGTTCCGGACAAAAATTCTCAAACAGGCAAGGCTTTAGCATACTTGCACGGCTCTACTTCGTAGGAGATATATTTGAGATCCACCGAATATCGTGAAACTAAAATTACGGAGAGAGAAGTGTGTATGGCTTGATTCGGAATGAGTAAATCTGTATATGCAAGTTGCTTCATGAACGCCGCCAACTCTTGTGATGTTGAATCACAAACCATGATCAAGAGCATGTGCTCTTCATCGCCCTATTCGTGTCTCTACACTCCTTTACAATCTCGTACATGCCCCCCGTGTCCTATGCGACTTCCTTCATGGGTTTTATACTGGTTCAGCTAGCTGCTTCTTGACTTCTTTAGGGACGGTCGTGAACCATTCTAGACGCGCGTTATGGGCTTTTTTCCACACCATAATAAGGGGAGTGTAATTACCTTTCATCTCATCCAAGAAGCTACCATATGTTGTAGCTTCAGCCGAGGGAAATGTGCAATGCGAGGGAATGACGGCCGTTCCAACAAAAAGTCGACCGCCATTGCCCCAAGATGCCTCAGCCCAATATAAGAAATTCGTTGTTCGTGACATGTCTAAGGCGACAACGATTTGGACGCATTCGAACCCATCGTGGGTGGAGATCCGACTCGTGAGATGGGGAGCTTCAAAGGCCTTGTCAGACTTTCTGAAAGTATCAGTTCTGCGGATAGCCTCGATAGTACTGATTGAGAACGTTATGAAGCTGTTGTCGCTCCCAGTCTCTTTCGGTAGTTTCTTTCGTTTGAAGATTTTATAGTCAACCTGATCCTTCCTTGTCGTCAAGAGAAGGGTGTAATAATCGACTGGACCCATCCTGTTCGCTATGCTTTCGGTTTGCAATAGAGACGAGTAGAACACAGTAGACGGGAACTAGTCAACTTAAGTGGTTTATGGAAACTCTAGAGGGCCTCGCTACAAAATTGGGCGCTGGACTATGTGATGACACTCAGCAGTTGCATATGCAGTGAGACAAGTCAACATGCAGCACCCGCATTCTGGTCGTCATGAATTATGGCAGTTAGGTTAGCCTGGACAGATTAGCGTTGATGGGATACTAGCTGCAGGCATCATGTAAGAGCATACCTTAGCCGCGGTCCTGAGTCGGAACCGCTACCCGTGGAAGGAGACTCTGCTGGGGGTACACGGGCTCCCGTCGCTTGTGTAGGTAGTAGCGGGACTTTCCATGGTCACACGAGGCTCTTAGTTCGAATATTGCTATGGCTGACGCTAGCAGATTTATCTAGTGTGTCGACTCTGCATATATCTCCAACCTACAGAGGCAAGAGTCACATGCATGGGCGCTTCCGTTCAGCAACGTACCAGTGCCATCCCGCCGTTGATTCTAAACGTACTGTCAAAGCGTGTAATGCTGAAAGCCTAAATGCTACTATGCTCAATGCGGCTGAGCTGGCCATTCTCCCATTCTTACTTGACTGTGTTGCTGTATATCATATACATGTTCAACCACATCTTTGCCTCTCTTTCGTCAGACCGTGTATACTTGTCTAGAACCTCCTCTGCAGTCATGCCAGATTTTGAAGCCTGGAAAGGGATATGAGCAAGAATGATATAATTGGATATAAGTACATACCCAAGTTTTTCCTAGCTCTAGTTTGGGCTCGGATGTCTGGCTTTCTACATCCAGCTGGCATGTATCCGAGCGTAACCTGTCCCACGCTCTCACGAATGGAAGGAAGCAGAGACCGAAAAGTGAAGTTGCGAGAAGGATGATCTATATTTTATTAACCTGGAGAGCGTAATACACTAATTGGGATACTTACCAGTAGTGAACCAAGGTCGGCCCTTCGTTTCTTCGCAGTATAAACCATAGCAGCTATAGTGCTAATGAGGTTAATGATAGCTATACATATACAAAATCCTCGTACTCGCACTGGTGTAGTCTGATGCGATAACGTCTTCGAAGCAGAGTAATTGCCTTTGGCAAGAACAAACAACAGTGCAGCATTTGCTGAGAAAACTAGTGCTAGGGCTGTAAGACGGCATATAAATTCGGCTCTTTGGCTTCTTGCGGGAAATGACAGAAGGACTGAGACAATAATAATAGCTGCGACCCAAACCACGTAAGTACGTTTGCGTATTGATCGAAGTAAATGAGTGAGGAGTATTGTGGAGACCTTCACCACCTGAAAGTTGTCTATTAGTAATTGCACTGTTAACCTTGATGTGCGGTAATGACTAACCTCTGTGGCCACGAAAAGTAAAGAGCTGCACTGTAAAAAAGGGCCTACCAGTCTCTGTAATGACGCGTTGTTTGGTATGGCAAGGGTGGTAATGATCATGGCGCAAGTAAGCCCATATCCAACCAAAACTATCCAGAGGGCAAGCTGCTCGAATATGCAGCGATTGGCATACGTCCAGATAGCCCCAAGGGCAACTACAGCCACAATCCCACCCAGGGTTGCTAATTCGTAGATGTGCATTATTGGCTGCAGGCTCAAGACTGAGAATTAGGGAAAAGAGGCAGATCTGTGGGACGAAGGACGCAGGCGCAAAGACCGGTGAAGAAGGCTGCAAGGAGTGAAGGACCAATCTATATATAGCCACGTCGAGGGTGGCAGACTTATTACATCAATGGCATTGCTCTGCGGAACATCCGGGGTTCAATTGAGGGTCTGCACCCGCAGACTTTCTTGGTCCCGATGGCTTTTGTAGAGTTTGACGAGCTGTATAGTAGCGTCATGGGCTGAAGGCGAAAGGAGTCAAAGGCTGTCCGGCCCAGGGTATTGGATGTGTCAGATTATACGATTGGTCCTTGTGTGCAACAAAATGTTGCGTGCATGCAAATCGCATTTGTGGAGAAACAGGAGAGGTTTTAGCATGAGGGTTGTCGTCAGTCAACAGATTCGATAAAGCTATATGATTGGCTCTTTTGTGCAACAAAATGTTGCATGCATGATGCAACATTTTGTTGCACAAAAGAGCCAATCAACGTTCAGCTGGGAATCTTGCCCCTGACCACCACTATGATCAGCCACAAAGCCACGGACCTTCGCCGAATATGCTTCGTCGCGAAGGACAGCTCACCCATCGTCCAGACGACACGCTACCAGTGCACAATGAAAGCCTGGGATCTCATCCAGAACCTGCAAGATCAGGATGTGTTTCGCCACCCTCTTGTAAGCGAACTCCCAACACTATCCTCCTCAACTAACGCTCAAGTCAGTTCGAGGCCGTTCGGGGTAACATCGAACAAAAATGGACCTCAATACCCACAGATCGACTTCGTGTACTTTGCGAAGTATGGCAATTCAGCCCTGCGGCGTTCTTCAAGCCTTGGAGCTTGCCAGTCGATGTCAGCAAAGACGACAGTTTCCAGCCTAATCGAGGTGGAGGCCACGAATTACCGATCGTTACGGCAACAGACAATGGTGATAGTTCATTCACCACTTATTTGAACGAACCCATGATACGTTTTGTCATCCATGCCATATATGTCCACGATATTGTCCTACTCGAATCATACCGCCGGAAAGCTGGGACCAGTCTACCTCGAAACCTCGAGGATCTCGTTCGAAAAGCTTGGAGCAATAACGGCCAAGAAGCGAGTTCTTCAGTGATCAGGAACTTGGTTGATTATGTAAAAGCTGGCGACATGTGTCTTCGCGTTGGGGCGAGGATTGGTGAGGCCTCTTGGTTCTTGGTCCCACAATCCCTATTCGAAATGTAAGCATTATATTTCATCTCCTCTCACTGAGTCTGACCATTACTAGGACACGTTTTCCGAGCGACAAGAAGCTTGAAAACCTTAAGAGTGCTATCTCTCGATCAAACTTGACAAACGAAGCAGCGAAGGCAATCCGGAAGTATCAGTCAGGACCACATCTACCAAAACGTTCACACCAAGATCGCGCACTTGCAATGCGGGTATTACGACCAGCGTATCCGCCAAAAGATACCAACAACCTGGATCCCGGCCGGAGTAACACAGGATCCAACCATAAGAACCATGCATTGGAAGGCTGTGTAGCGTCGACATCAGAGGACCGGTATAGCAACTCTTTCCTACCGTCACATTGCGACGGGTTGAACAACGCGTGCCACACAACCTTAAATCGCCAACTGCTGCCAGCAGAGCTGATATCAAGCTGCTTACCAGCAGGAGTGTGGCACGACGTATTCTCGGCAGAGCCGCCACAATTGCTGCTCGGGGAAAGGTGGAACAATGCGTTCTCGGCAGAGCCACCACCAGTGCGGCTATGGGAAGTGTGGAACAATGTATTCTCGTCAGAGCCACCAACACAGCTACCTGTCGCTACGGGAAGCATAGAACACCCAATATTCCCTTAATTGCGGAACATCCCCTCAGGCTACCGCCAGTAAATCCAAGATGCTGTATCCTTGTAAGTCTTATGTTGTTTCTTCAGAAACCACGAAGAACTCGACGTTGCCCTTGATAAGGACTGATTCTGGGCAACTAAAAACCTTCGGAGGTCTGAAATCAACCCATTTTCCGCCAGCCCATATCAAACCTGGGCTATCTCCGATAGTGCGCAGAGCGAGCATATGCTGATTTTTCCTTTCCCCAGTTGGACCACCGTTTGAGCTTTTGGTTCGTAAAATTGTGTAGGTGCTTCGACCCTGTTCGCTGTAAGAAGTCGGTAAAAGAAAGGATGTTACGAAGCAGATACCTTGAGACCGAGAGCACTTTTCAGATCCATTAAAATTGGGCCAAGAACTTGTTCCCACATCCCCGGATGGGAACATGCTGTGAAGTAAATCACATCACTGTATACTATCTCATTTGACGTTTCGCGTTCCATCAACCAGCTGACAATCTTCTCCACCCATTGTTCTGCATTCGGAATAGCTTTAAGCTCAGTAGCCATGGAACGTTGTGGTTTTTCTTCTTTAGTATAGGGATCAAGCCTAGAAGTTTCGCAGTGTAATGAATCTGGGAGCCTGCTTGCATGTGTCAGCTTGTGTACCTGTATTGATGCAACTGGCCCTAACGTGATGTGCGTTCTGAGTCGTCCACTTCACTTTCCATGCAGGGTTTTTGCGAAAATGAGTTCACGCTTTTGGCAGCTATGAAAGATTCGCGCGGCGACAGCAACAACCAGCGCGCTAGAAAGCGCGTGGATCATCACCGCTTGGAGGGGTAATCGGGAAAACTTTGTACCGAGGTGTATGAGGTCATGAGGTCAATTCGTGCGGGGCATAGGTGAAAACCGAAATAAGTTAACGTTACATTGGGGCCGGCAGCTTATGGCATAAGCAATTTGTCGCTGGAGGTGCTTCTTAAATCCCCCAATGAAGAGGGCTTAGTCAATCTTCGGCATAAATACAGTAATGAATGCCGTTTGACCTCCTTCCAGCACGAGGGCATATTCACAACTCAAAATGAGGATGATATACAGTAACTTAGTCGTGATTTTATAGCACGCTTTGTTGCAATCTCAGATGGCATTTGTCAGCTGTTGGTCGAATTGCGTAAACCGCAGTCAGTGCTAAAGAATCTGGCGACAGCCTCCTCACCGCCAAGTTCCTCAGACTTGCCGAGACTCTGCTGCTCCGAGACCAGTTGTGCTTCAGTGCGGACAGCTCCGCTGTTTCTAACAGCATGCTGTCCAATCTGCGGTAGGCCTACATATCTACACAGTTGCTATACTATCTCCCTTTCTTACTTTGCTTTCATCAATTCGACATTCATGGTAACGTAGTAACGTTAAATTCAGTGCGAGTGGTCTATTTAGTGCATAGGTTAGAAACCGGGGTTAAATCTAGACTATATATATAATAAGGTTGTTCCAAGACCTCTAAAGAGTGCTAAGCTTTCCCGCGTAATTTTGTGTGCCAGCGTACTTGCACGGCCCCGGGAGATCTGTTCGAGAATTGACGACAGATCCAGCGCCAAGTCTTGCCTTCTGCTTTCCAACTACGCAAACGGTTGTCGTCTTCTTTTGACCAGCGACTACGTTTCTTAGAGCTCGAGGGCTCATCGTCGATGTCGCTCAAATACTCGTCGTCGCTTGAGGTTTCGTCGACATCGTTACTAGGCCTACCATGGTCCCGTGGTGAGGCAATATTTGCCCTGTTCGCTTGCAAGCTAGGTAGAGCAGACGACACTGGTTGGCCTGTGCTGCATCCAGCTACATCAGAGAGGCAGTCCACGAGACTCGTTAGGAACCACGTGTCTGGCGTGAGCGGCTTGATCATGATATCGTCGAGCTTTATCGTTTGGCCGACGACGTTCTCCAAGAGCTTGACTGCATGACTGGGAGATAGCGTTTCCAGGTCGCTACAAGCACGGAAGAGAGCTGTCAAGAAGGACACATTGGCCGAGAGCGAGTGGAAAGTGATGTCTGATAGATGCCACTGGGCCTTTCTAGGTAAGAAACCCTTTTTGGACTGCCTTGTTCTCCAGATTGAAGGCGGTAGAGCGTGGGTCGACGTCGGATTCTCGGCATTGGGTCGTGAGAGCGAAACACTGCCCTGCCTGCTTGCGATTGACGGCGGTCGTTTTTGAAGATGGTGGCCTTGATTATCGCTGTCTCCGCCGCTCTCGTCACTGCTGTCCTCACTATAGCGCATCTCAGTATCACAGCCGCTAGAGTGCGCTTCTGAAGCAAGTTTGCTGTCCGCGAGACGGCTAGAGAAAGGCCCCTTCCGGGACGGGGATGGCTTTTGTCGCTTCGCAGAGTCGATTTTCGGCCTTCCACTTTGCCGCTGGTGACTTGCCCTATGCGCCGGGGGAAGACGTTTCCGCTTGCGGGTCTGCGATGTTGCATGGTTGTCGCTGTCGCTGTCGTCATCGGTATCGCTTCCACTGCTGCTACTGCTGCTCGTACTCTCGCTAATAGGAAAACTAACTTGAGTACCGTTAGATAGAGGAATAAATACTTGCAATATCGTATGCTCACCTTCCCTCTCCGCCTTCTTCTCTGTCGAACGTGGCTGATGTGTGGTAGCTTGCGTGAGTTTGCAGTGGAAGGCCTCTTGCGTCGATTGTTCGATGTTCATCATCGACGGGCTAGTTGGCGGCGTTGATGGGAGCCGACTGACTTTAGTCTTCACTCCATTCCTTATCTCCGGGGTGATTGCGTTGTTCGTGGCTGTTGGCAACTCCCTACTGCGGTACTCTGGGATCGAAACATTGGGGACTTCAAGCCGATCGCTGATGTGCAAACCCACATCAGTTTCGTGCGTGTCGCCCTCGTCTGCCTCTGAGTCCGGCTGGCAGTTTTCGATGACAACCGCAATCTCTACGCCACGTCAGAAACTGTATGCGTGCGCTACTAACCGATCGAGCCGGTGGGCTTACCTTGGCTACTACTCTCAGGAGGAGGCAGAGGAGGCTGATGTGAAGCCTCATTCGCTGCATCTGCTCGAGGGGTCGGCATTATGCCTTCCCAATCAATCATTGGCGAGAAACCGTCGTCACTGCCAACTTCGCCACTTTCTCTGCTGATCTCGCAGTTGCCTTCTTCGTCGGCTGTGTCCGTGTTAGTGGTCATACAACGTGACACCGACACCAACACCAAATAGCGCCGTCGGCTGTATGAGTGCCTACCTAAGCATGTCAAGTCAACGAGTTCGACTTCACCAAATGTGGATGAAAGATCCTCTTTGTTCTCCCGTTCAGCGTTCGATCTTGCCCCATCTTCGCTAAACGGGATCTTGGAGGGAACACGTCGGGGAGGTTGTTTTGGCTTCGGAGGCCCGTCATAATGTATGATTTGAAGGGGATAGCGCGTTTGAGGTACACGGGAAGTATTTAAGAACGATGCCATCGCTACTTTCTGGCTCGAAGGACACCTGATGGTGGTGCGAGAAAAGAGGGGAGCAGAGATCTTAAATAGACGAATGTTCCACGCTCGAGTCTCCTCATATGTGGAAGTCTGAGGGCTCTACCGAATGGCAGCCAGCGCTCAGCAGGCATCAGTCTGCGCGACCGTGTTCGAAACGCACCGTCGCCGGCAGGATAGTGGGATATTAGACTGGAGTCGAATTAGCTTCGCGCCATGTAACCATATGAATCATGCATCCACGGAATGGTGGTGGCGATGCAGCCTTCGCATGAAGCCCCTTTCTTGTTGGATGCAAGCTCAGGAGCTAGGCCATGCTGCAAGATGTGCCTCCTTCGTTTCGTCAGAGCCCCGCCTGACAATCGTACGAGCTTGCAGATGCCCGTTCCGTGTCTTCCGCGCCTCGTAAGCTGGTCTGGAGATCACAACCCAAATCGTCAACTCATCGGCCACCCCGAAACCTAAACTTAGGCTCAGCCTTCCAGCAGGCTTCCGAATCACGCTTCTCGGCGGCGTGTACCAAGCTATGCACCGAGATTGGCGCCCAAACGTACCCCTAGCCCTCCGCCCCTCTTGATTGTGACGCTGGAATGCGACACTGCCGTCATGCAGACAGTCATGTGGAGCCGGGTTCCACCAATCTCATGGACGGTGCAACCCGGGCGAGTAGAGTCCTTGACGGCTACCGTGTGTGAATAGCGGGTCGTTGAGATGCGCCTAGCTGGCGTGGCTCCCCAGTGACACACCGAGGCTCCATACGCTTAAGCCCTCCTAGTAAGATACTAGTAGGGCGTCCAGTGCAACTCTATTGCCGTTCCGCTTGTTGATGACGTGGCAGGATGCCGAAGATCTCCAGCATGAGATACAGGACGGAGCATCAACCTCTAAAAGGGGGTATTGAGTGAACCAAATGGAAAGGATAACGGTGGGCGTTGGAGATTGAGAGTGGTAGATTCCCATAACACTGCTCAGCTGCGGGAAAGGCGAGTAGAGATGAGCGGCAAGAATCTAGCCAGGGGCTAGAGGAGCTGCTAAAAATCGAAAAAAGAGACTAGGATAGGGCCAACTGAGGGGGGTACGGCGTGGCGCTGTCCTCTTCGCTTGATGAAGGGGGGAAAACTGGAGACAGCCAGGCGGTGCAGCGGTCGCGTGATCTCCAAGGGGAGAGAAAATGCCTCACAGATGCAGTCCGAGCGACCAATGAGGAGGAGTGAGGTAGAGAGAGAAAAGGGATGTGGAAGGAGGAGAGTAGGCCGGCGAGGGAAGCCTGGTTTTATGTGGTGAAGTCAGCGCACGGGCCAAATAAAAGCAGCGAGACGCTAAGGGAGCCTCCATTTCCTGCTTTGGAAGCGTCTATTTCCTGATGCAGTTCCACTCTCACATAAATACCTTAGATTATTATTAGATAGAGAGAGCTTATATAGCTCTTATCTAATAATATACTTCTAGTCTTACTAAGGAATATTTAGAACCCTAATACCTATCTAAAGAAACTAATAATTAGTTTATTACTATAAAAGATATAATTAAGTTACTTAAATTATATTTTATTACTAGTAATAAATAAGTAAAGAACTAAACTACCTTTAATTAACTTTAAATAACTAAGGGGGAAATATTCCTTACTTTTAAAGTAAAGTTCCTTAGTATAGCTATTTATAGCTATATACCTTATTTAGAGTAGAATTACTATATATAGATAAAAATTACCCTAGCTCTTTATATTCCTAGCTTAGGCTTTAAGAGATTATAAGAAAACTTTTTTAAGCTTATAATTAAATACCTTATAGTATTTAATATAAAATAGTAGAACTACTCTACTCTCTTATCTTATTATATTACTAATAAGCTACCTTAATAAACTACTTCTTAACTAAGTATAAACTTATACCTAAGTTAAAGAGAGCCTAGTTTTAATATAGGCACTTATTCTATACTAAGATAACTAATACTAGTACTACTAAGACCTTCTATTATACCTAGACTAGCTCTATAACCTAGTAGAAACTACTATAACTATAGTAAGCTAGAATACTATACTAGTAATTATCCCTTACCTTAGGTTAATAAGATAGTTATTAAGGAGAATAAATATTTCTATAATATAGTAGAAGAAGTTAATATAGATAACTATTAGATAGGAAATAACCCTACCTAAAAGCTACTATCTTAGGCTTAAATAAATATAATCTATCTAACCTTTCTTTATCTAAATTATTTTAGGGATCTTATTTCTTAGTTTCCTTTATACTATATTCCTATAGGCTAGGAGTTAAGCTTTACTTACTTATTAATACTAGAGCCTAAGGATTCTTATTCCTTAATTCTAAAATTACTTCTTCTATTTCTAATTTACTTTAGATACTTATCTAAAGACTCCCCTACCCTATTATAGTTAAAGGGTTTAAGGATTAGATATCTTCTCTAATTATAAAATATATCTACCTCTATCTTATTATAAATAGAAGGAAGATTCTAAGTTACCTATTTATTATACTAGACTTAGGCTAATAAGATCTTATTATTAAGATAAAGTAGTTAAAGCGCTTTTACTTCTTACTTAATATAGAGCACTCTTAGCTATAGTAGCCTAATAAATACCCTCCTACTTATAATATAGTACTACTAATACTTATATAACTATACTAGAATCTACCTTCTTTATAGGTAAGCCTTAATATATAATACTATAATTACTTATAAGAGTAAGAAGCCCTTTAAAAATCCTATAGCCTATATATAATAATACTTAATTATATTTAAGGTATATTAAAGATACTAAAATTTTATAGGACCCTACCTACTAAACCTACTCTAATAGCACCCTAGAAAGATATTAACTTACTTATATATCTTACTACTATATTTATTTTACTTATTTCTATAAATACCTTCTACTATAATATAAAAAAGCTAGGAAATAAGTTCTTTACTACTAGCCTATATAAGATTAATTAAGTCCTTAATAATTAAGTTTAAACTAATATTTAGGAAAATAATGCCTTAGTCTATAACTAACTCCTTTCTTATTACTAACTATATTACTTAGTATTTAGTTTACTTACTACTAAAGTTCTCTCTAAATATTATAAATATAACTATAAGATTATCCTTAAAGGACTTATTCTAAATAACTATAGCCTATTATATAAGTAGAATACTAAGGAGCTATAAGCTATAAAGGACTATATTATAGATTACTTATAGAAGGGATTTATAAATACTAGTAGTAGCCCCTTTACTTTACCTATCCTCTATATATAGAAACTAAATAGTTAGATTAGGATCTATATTAATTACTATAAGCTTAACTACCTAACCTATAAGGATTCCTATCTAATACCCTAGATAGATAAGTTACTATCCTACCTAGGAAAAGCTAAGATCTTTACTAAGCTTAATATCTAGGTAGCCTTTAATAAAATTAGGATAGACCCTAACTCTAAGGAGTATACTATATTTTAGACTTATTATAGGATATATAAATATAAGGTATTACTATTTAAGCTATATAATAGCCTAGCTACCTACTAATAATATATAAATAATATATTAATTAATTATTTAGATAACTTCTATATTACTTATTTAGATAATATCCTAATCTACTCTAAGGACCTTCTAATATATTAACGCTATATATAATAAATCCTAGAATATCTATAAGCTATAGGCCTATAAGTAGATATTAAGAAGAGTAAATTCTATATTACTTAAACTAAGTACCTTAGATATATCTTAACTAATAAAGGTCTTAAAGTTAATCCTAATAAGGTAGAAGCCTTTTAGAACTAGCACTAACCTACTACTATTACTAGTATAAAGTTATTCCTAGGTTTTACTAGATTCTACTAATAATTTATAGCTAGGTTCTTATATATTATAAAACTACTAATTAAGCTATAGAGCCCCTCCTTTCCCTTTATATAGATAAATAATTACTAATAAAGCTTTAATACCCTTAAATTAGCCTTATTAGTAATCTTAAGTCTAACCTATTTTAACCCTAACTATAATATAAAGCTAGAAACTAACGCCTCTAATAGTATAGTTATAGGAATATTATCCTAGAAATACTCTAATAATAGGTAGTATCCTAGCGCGTTCTATAGTAAAGTCCTCTCTAGATTAGAACTTAACTAAGAAATTTATAATAAGGAGTTATTTATAATTATTATAGCCTTCTAAAAGTAGTAAGCTAAACTTACCTTAGTTTACTCCTAAATCCTAGTATATATAGACTACTACTCCCTTAAGTATTTTATAATAACTAAGATTTTTAACTAATAATAAGCTAAGTAGGCTAAACTAATAGCCCTATATAACTTCTAAATAGAGTATACTTTAAGAAAAAGTAATAAATAAGCTAATATCCTTAGTTATTATAAGTAAGATATAAAGAATCTAAAGATTACTTAATAAGATAACTAATCCCTAGTTCTTCTAAACCTTATATAACTAGACTACTATATTAACTCTAAATTAGCTTTAATATATCTAGAATCTACTTAGTTAGTTAGAATTACTATTCTTTAAATAACTATATCTATATAGCTAGATTCCCTAGAACTTATTAAAGCTCTACTATAAGAAAACTAGAACTCCTTTAAAAAGGAATATACTACCTTACTAACTTACTATTAAATAAAGAATAGACTTATACTTTATAGAGATTATTTATATATTCCTAAAGATTCCCCCCTTTATATATACCTTATTTAAGAAGCCTATAATTAGATTTCTTCTACTTATCCTAGCGCTATAAAGACTTATTAGCTCTTATTATAATAGTACTACTAGAAAGGTATAGAGTCTACTTATAAGTACTATATTTAAAACTATATCCCCTATTAGAGATCCTATCTAAGATAGTCCTAACTCTAAGGGTTACTTTACCTCTTACCTATTCTTAAGTAGCCTATATAATATATTATAATAGATTTTAAGTTATTTCCTAAGGACTAATATAGATATAACTAGATCCTTATTATTATTAATTAACTATTAAAATAAGTAATTATAATCCTTTACTATAAGACTATTAATACTTATAAGCTTACCTACCTCTTTATATAATAGGTATACTAGTTTAAATATACCCCTAAGAGTATTATCTCTAATTAAGAAGCTTAGTTTATATCCTATTTCTAGTCTAAATTCTATTAGATTATTAGCGTTAAGATTAAGCTATCTATTACCTATTATAAGTAAATAAATAGGTAAACTAAGATTATAAATAAGTATATTAATTAATAATTATATTTATTTATAATATATTACTAGGATAACTAGAGTAAACTACTCCCTATTATAGATTAAGTTTAAATAAGCTTACCTTATATATTAATTAGTATAACTTTATACTAGCTCCTATTTAGTTCTAAACCCTAGTAGAGCTAGGACTAGAAGACCCCTAAGCCTTATACTTAAGTTAAGAAGATTAACTATAAGGATACCCTTAACCTAGCTACTTATATATATACTACTTAGAAGCTAGCTAAGAAGAATATAGAGTAGGCTTAGGACTAAATATATACTATAGTAAATACTTACTATTACCTAGTTAACTAAGAAGTTAGTAACTATATATATCTATCTACTAAGAACCTAAGTACCTTAAGACCTAGCTAAAAACTATCTAAACTCTAGGAGGGTCCTTTTAAGGTCTTTAAGTAAGTAGGATACTCTTATTAACTTTAGCTTTCTACTAAATCTTAAATATATAATATCTTTACTTTTAATATTTTATATAAGGATCCTTAAGACCCTTTACCTAGGTAAGAAGTACTAAAGCCCCTAGGTACTCTAATTTAAGGTGTTAAAGAATAAGAAGTTAATAAAGTACTTACTAGTAAACTTATATAATCTACCCTAAAGTATAGAGTAAACTAGGTTAGTTATAATCTAGACTTTACCTAGTATCTAGCCTTAAACTTTATAAGCGCTCCTTATAAGCTATAAGACTACTATAAAAGGTATCTAACTTATCCTAGACCTCTAAGAGTACTTTAAAGGTAGATTAAAGTATAGGAAGAAAGTATTAAGGATTTTATACTACTAGAGGATAATTAAGTTATATAAGCCTAAATAAGATTCTATTACTAATATATAAGAAAATATCTAAAGTAGTAGCTAATAATACCCTTTCTAAGGTAGGCTATTCTTTAAGTCTAAATAATTATAGTATAGGAGCCCTTTTAGACCTACTATATATTATTTATCTTATTAGGGTAATTAGATAGCTTACTATCTAAATTACCTTTTACTAGACTACCTAAAAGTCTTTTACTAGATAATAGCTAGCTATTTATTTAAGATATAAAGTAACTACTAGCTTTATAACTCTAGCTAATACTAGTCTTAGTACTAGCCTAACCTTCTCTTAACTACCTACTTATTAAGGTATAAGTAAAAGTCTTAACTATAGGTGCTTAAGCTATAATTATCTCTTATAAGGCTATAACCTTTTTATATAGGCCCTAAATCTCCTCCTATATAGTATAGTAGTTTACTAAGAGTACTTTAATAGGCTATAAGTCTTTAACTTAAGTAGTTACTACTTATATATAAGTTACTAACTTATAAGTAGCTACTAAAATAGTACCTCTAGCCTTATTAATAGCCTCCTCTCTAGAATACTTACTTATTCTATCTACTACTACCTCCTTCTCTACTACTAAGAGTATAAGTATATCTACTAATACCTTATATTCTAGCCTTATATATAAGGGTACCTAGTTAAAGTTAGAAAGGGTTTAAATAGCTACTAATCTCTATACTTACTAGTTTATACTTCTTATTTTAAAGTATATAGTAAGTATACTTCTTTAAGCTTACTAACCTAAATAAGTAACTAATTAAGGTATTACTATAGGCTATTACCTTTATAGCCCTTATATAAATAACCTAGTAAGCACTAGGTAAAGCCCTAGGAGGTATAGGAATTAGTATTATAATATAAGCTATTAGTATTAGCTAGAGCTTAAGGCTAAAGGTAATCTAAATAGATAGAGGGTAGATATATAATTAGGGAGTAGATATAATAAAGGAGAAAAGAAAATATAAAGGAAAATTTTTTATTATATATATATTACTATCCTACTAGATTAAGTAGTATCTATAATAATAGGGTAATTATAATAATAACTAAATGCCTAACTTACCTTTACCTTTAAAGTAAAATTATAGTTACCTTAAATATAATATTACCTTAGATAGAAACTAATTTAGAGGGCTTATAGATGTATATCTAAATAGGGATAGTTAGATTAGAAAGAGAGGGGTAGTATAATAGGGTATAAGTATAATAAAGGTTAGGAAGGATTAGAATTATTTAGTTTTACCTACTAAGGGGATCCTAATACTACCCTAAATTAGATCTAAACCTAGGTATATATAGTAGTTACTTCTTCCTAAAAGAAAGATATATTTTTCTTATCCTTTTATATAAGACTTATAGGAATAGATACTCTACTTAGTACCCTTCTTATATATATACTCCTATATACCTTAGAGCTAATTTAGATCTTATATAAGTAGGCTATACTCCTAAGTTATTATATACTCCCTATAAGCTATAAGACTACTATAAAAGGTATCTAACTTATCCTAGACCCCTAAGAGTACTTTAAAAGTAGATTAAAGTATAGGAAGAAGGTATTAAGGATTTTATACTACTAGAGGATAATTAAGTTATATAAGCCTAAATAAGATTCTATTACTAATATATAAGAAAATATCTAAAGTAGTAGCTAATAATACCCTTTCTAAGGTAGGCTATTCTTTAAGTTTAAATAATTATAGTATAAGAGCCCTTTTAGACCTACTATATATTATTTATCCTATTAGGGTAATTAGATAGCTTATTATCTAAATTACCTCCTACTAGACTACCTAAAAGTCTTTTACTAAATAATAGCTAGCTATCTATTTAAGATATAAAGTAACTACTAGCTCTATAACTCTAGCTAATACTAGTCTTAGTACTAGCCTAACCCTTCCTTAACTACTTACTTATTAAGGTATAAGTAGAAGTCTTAACTATAGATACTTAAGCTATAATTATCTCCTATAAGGCTATAACCTCTTTATATAGGCCTTAAATCTCCTCTTATATAGTATAATAGTTTACTAAAAGCACCTTAATAGGCTATAAGTCTTTAACTTAAGTAGTTACTACTTATATATAAGTTACTAACTTATAAGTAGCTACTAAAATAGTACCTCTAGCCTTATTAATAGCCTCCTCTCTAGAATACTTATCTATTTTATCTACTACTACTTTCTCCTCTACTACTAGGAGTATAAGTGCGTCTACTAATACTTTATATTCTAGCCCTATATATAAGGGCACCTAGTTAAAGTTAGAAAAGGTCTAAATAGCTACTAATCTTTATACTTACTAGTTTATACTTCTTATTTTAAAGTATATAGTAAGTATACTTCTTTAAGCTTACTAACCTAAATAAGTAACTAATTAAGGTATTACTATAGGCTATTACTCTTATAGCCCTTATATAAATAACCTAGTAAGTACTAGGTAAAGCCCTAGGAGGTATAAGAATTAGTATTATAATATAAGCTATTAGTATTAGCTAGAGCTTAAGGCTAAAAGTAATCTAAATAGATAGAGGGTAGACGTATAAATAGGGAGTAGATATAATAAGGAAGAAAAGAAAATATAAAGGAAAATTTTTTTATTATATATATATTACTATCCTACTAGATTAAGTAGTATCTATAATAATAAGGTAATTATAATAATAACTAAATACCTAACTTACCTTTACCTTTAAAGTAAAATTATAGTTACCTTAAATATAATATTACTTTAAATAGAAACTAATTTAGAGGGCTTATAGACGTATATCTAAATAAGGATAGTTAGATTAGAAGAAGGGGGTAGTATAATAGGGCGTAAGCATAATAAAGGTTAGGAAGGATTAGAATTATCTAGTTTTACTTACTAAGGGGATCCTAATACTACTTTAAATTAGATCTAAACTTAGGTATATATAGTAGTTACTTCTCTCTAAGAGAAAGATATATTTTTCTTATACTTTTATATAAGACTTATAGGAATAGGTACTCTACTTAGTATCCCTCTTATATACGCACTCCTATATACCTTAGAGCTAATTTAGATCCTATATAAGTAGGCTATACTCCTAAGTTATTATAATTTTACTACTATATTTATTTTACTTATTTCTATAAATACCTTCTACTATAATATAAAAAAGCTAGGAAATAAGTTCTATTATAATAAGCATTGTATAAAGCTTATAGGTAAGCTTAGGCTAATTACGCGCGTTAGATTAATACTTAGTAAGCTTATCTATATATAGTTAGTAAATCTTTATAAGCTTATTCTAAATAATAATTATCTTACCTATTATTCCTAAGCTTATAATCTTATAATAGTTATAAGCCTAGCGCTTTAAGGTAGTACCTACCTCTTATATTTATAAGTAATAAAAGAAGTATAGCTTAGTAGCTTTAAACTTTACTACTTATACTAATAAGTATTAAAAATAAGTAATATAATAATCCTAGTAGGGAATTATATACTTATAGAGAGCTTATAGTAGCTAAACTAGTATATCTAGCTATAGTTTTATACTCTTAGTAAAAGGATATAGGATAAAGTTAACTTAGATACTAAGAATACTCTCCTAATATATAATAGCTCTCTAGCTTATCTTATATAACTAGGTTAACTAATATAAGAAAGAGCTCTAGATATATAGCTACCTTTAGTCTTTAATTAAACTAAGCTCTATAAGCTAGAGATTATAGAGTACTAGTTATAAATAAGTAACTAGGTATTAAAAGCTACCTACCTTTAATACCTCTAGATATAGGTTAATATAATAGTTAATCTAGTACTTATAGCGCTAGCTATAATAGTATTAGTAAAGTAAGGTAAGTTAATACTATAAGTACTTATTTAAGTACTAAAGGATAAGCTTATACCTACTAATATAAGCTCTACTAACTTAATATAAGTATAGTACTAAGCTTATCTATAAAAAGTAAGGTAAGTAAAAGCTAGTTTAGAAACTTAGTATTATAAATAGAATACCTTATATATTAAAGTAAAGGCCTATAAGCTCTTAAAAGTTAAAGAATAGCTTATAGTATAAGACTTTCTAGATACTCTTACTCTAAAGCTTATACTAGAATAGGCTAGATTAATATACTAGTCTATTATATAAGATATAGTACTTAGTAAACTAATACTTACCTTATCTAAGGTTACCTATATATATTTAGCCTTTATTTAAGAATATAAGCTATAAGTAGCTAACTATAGTACTAAGATCTTTATAACTTTTAGATAAAGTATAAAGGATTAGCTAGCTAAGGATTAAAATAAGAAGTAGTACTTATATAGGAAAGCTTATAGGTAGCTAGCTATAGACTACTAAAAGCTATAGACTATACTTACTAGTAAGCCCTTATTAATTACTAACTTAGTAAAGGATTAGATTTTTACTAATTTAAGTAAGCTAAACTATAATAGGCTTTAAAGAGCGTTAGCTAAGAAGGGCTAGATTAGCTAATCTTAAGAATTAGTTTAAAGATTAGACGCTACTAGCGCTCTAAGCTACCTAGAGAGTATATCTATAGCTCTTATTAATCTATTACTATTAACTAGTAAGCCCTAGGCTTATAGGGTCTATTTAACTATAGATTTTAATACTTATCTACTATTAAGAAGTATAATATTAGATAATAAAGTAGTACTATACCTTATAAACTTATAAAACTTTATACTCTTAAGCTTCTTTATTAGAGTAGATAAGGTAAAGTATATAAAAGTAGGCACCTAGTCCTTTTTAATTAGTAGAAAAGAAATATAAGTAATTAAAAGAGTAATAAATAGAGCTTATAGTAAGTAAATAAAAGATCTTATACTCTAGGATATTATAGTAGTAGAAAGCTTCTATATAAATATAATCTTAGAAGCTTATCTAGAGTAAGTAAGAGTATAGTATCTTAGACTAGACTTAATACTTAGGATAGGATTACTAAATAAGAATATTATATTAGTAAAGCTCTAGCGTAAGTATAACCTTACTTTTATTAAATATAAGCCTCTTATATTCTATTTAATTATAATAAGTATAATTAGTAACTACTAAAGGCTTTAATTATAGACTATATACCTAAGGACTAATTCTAAAGATCTTTAGTATATATAAGCTAGGTATCTAGGCCTAATAGTACTATATATACTAGTAAAGAGTGCTTATAATATATAAATTAATAGTATAGCTTAGGTAAAGTATAAATACTATACTATAATATATACTAAATAAGTAATCTTTAGAAGACTAAGAAAGTAATTACTAAAGCTATACTAGAGGATCTTATAGGACTTATTTAATATACTAGTTAGAAGCTCTAAAGAACTATAAATTATACTTATTAAGTATAACTATAGTAGAAAGATCTATATATATAATCTTTAGGCTAAGATATTAATTAAAATTATAAGGGTATTTAAGAACTTTATAAGCTCTTTTATAATATAGTATAAGCTTATAATTAGTAAGATTATATAAGATAATAATATTACTATACTCTCCTAGAGAGGTAAGTTAAGATACTAAGTATAAATAAGAGAGTATAGTATTAAAATTAAGAGCTTACTACTATATACCTATAAGCCTAATAGTAGCTTAGAGTGCGCTAGCTAGGAGATTATTATAAAGTTACTAAAGATAAGACTTAGTACTAATCTACTAGAGAAGCTATAGCTAGAAGTTATAGAGGTAGTAATATAGCTCTATAATATAAGCCTATTATATACTTATAACTTATAAGCTTTAAATAAAGTACTAGATAAATAGTTCTAATAGTATTTTAGATTTTATTAACTAGAATAGATTAGAGTAGTAATAGCTAATCTATGCCTAGATTAGAGTAGTGTTTATATATATAGCTACTACGCGTATCTACTAAATAGAGATTATATAGTAAGATATAATAAATAGAGCTTTAAAGTAAGCCTTAAGGGATATATTAGGTACTTAGTAAGCTATAGAGTATCTAATATATACTAAATATAAGTCCCTAAGCTTAATTAAGTTATAATAATATATAATATAGTATTTAATAAAGAGCTCTTTTACTATAAAAGAGAAGATCTACTAATCTTATATAAGTAGATTAAGAAGATTATTAATATCCTATATAAGGATAAGGTCTATAATATAAGGGAAGCTTTTAAAGATATCTTTAATTAGCTTTATACTATAGTAGGTAATTAAGAAGATTATAAAGCTTAACTTTTATACCTTAAGTAAGAGCTAGGGGGTAAGGAGGCTTATAATATAAAGATTATAGTAGGCTAGCTATAATCTCCTATTAAATAAGAATTAGCTCTAGTATAAGTAATAAGTATAGCTAGTAAGTTACTAGGGTTCTATATAAAGTAGAGTAAGTAAATAGGACTTTATACTCTAAAGTAAATACTAGAGCCTAAAGTATATTACTTACTAAGTAGTAATCTAAAGGATTAGACTAATAGCTCCTAGAAAGTATACTTAACTAGAGAAGTAGGCCTATTAAAAGAATTAAGATATAAAGTATAGAGTACTTAGCTTACTAATTAAACTAGAGTAATAGCTTCTATAGCTCTAGGTAAAGTAGAGAATAACTAAATAAGATTATAGAATAATTAAAGAATCTCTATATAAATAAGCTAAAGGCTATATAGAGAGAACCTAGAATATAGTCTTAAGGATACTAGAAGCTTAAGAGCCTACTTATTACTATATAGAAGAAATAGTAATTAGTAAAGTAGTATAAAAGCTAAGTATCTTAAATAATTATATACTTAAAGCTTAGAAGAGTAGCTAATAATAGTTTATACTATAATTATAGTAGCTCTAATAATAAAGAGCTATAGAGTAAGTAGCTAAAAGGAAGACTATATATATAGAGATAAGCTCTTAAAAGAACTATAGAAGTAGAAAGACCTATATAGTTATCTATATAATAGGCTTAGGCTTTGCCTAAGCTTTTATCTTACTTAAGATCCTTAAGTAAGATTCCCCTTTTTCTTTAACGTATATATAAGACTTACCTCTTAAATATTTCTATAAGATAATTAATCCTTTTTACTAACGCTTAGATTTATTATTAATTTAAGGCTAGTCTATAATATTTAATTATCTTCTTCTTACTACCTCCTATAAGGGAATATAGGATAGAACTAGGTAGTTAGAATAGCTTTTAAGCTAAATTTATAATACTTAACTAAATACTCTACTAGCTATACTAACTTCTTAAAAGCTAGGAATAAGACTAGGCTATAATAAGAATACTATAATAGTAGAATAAGAATTTATAGGAACTAATTAAGGCCTATAGGATATTACTACTACTCTACTTTATATCTACTATACCTATACCTACCCCTATATCTACCTCTAGTATAATTCTATTAGATAGCTATAATAATACTAAGCTAATACTACTAGTATATACTTATAAGAGGAAACCTTTACTAATAAGAGAACCTTTTTTAAGTAATAAGATATACTTTTAAGTATAAAGGGTAATAATAGAATATAAGCTTTATACTAATATAGGGTTTATAAGAGGATACTATAACTAATTTATATTTATATAGTTATAGCTTAGCCCTTTTATATAGTATAAAGTTACCTCTTTTTATAAGGTTAAAGGGAATAATAGGTTATAGAATCTATTCTAATTCCTAAAGTATATAGAATTTTATTATAGTAATAATTATAGCTAGGAATAAGTATAAGTAAAGCTAGAGAACCTTTATTAAGGTAAAGCTAAGGTATTCTTAGATTTCTTTATCTAGTTTAAGTAATTATTAGTATAAAATAGAGGGGTTTATTAAAATAATAAGTAGAAACTTTATAAGCTCTATTACTACCTTAACTAGGCTATTTAAGTAGTAGCCTTATATTATAGTATTTTTTATATAGAGTATAGTATAGCTATAGTAGTATATAAGTCTATTATAATAGATATTAAAATAATAGCTATAAAAGATAAGGTAAGGTAGCTATATACTATTACTATACTAGTAAAGTAAGACTATAATAAAGATATAAAAATAGTTATAGTAGGTTTAGTAAAGACTAATAGAGGATAAAAGAGGAGGGGTTTAGAGCTAGCTATAAAGTAGATAAGTATATAGTAGGCTAACTAGATCCTAGATAAGGTCTTCTAATAGTAATATATAGTAGGAGTATATATATATTATAGTAGTAAGGGCTATTTTATATAAAAATATAAGAATATAGTTATCTTAACTATAATATTAATCTAAGTAGTATCTATAGCTACTATATTAGTAGATAAAGACTAGCTAGAAAACTAATTACTCTTAACTAGGTATAAGGTTAGGGGTATATTATATATATCTTAGTAGAGGAGTACTAGAGTAGCTAGACTAAGGAGAAGGAGGTTTATAATATTTATATATATATAAATAAGCCTCCTTTCTTTATTCCTATATTTCTAAATTAAGTTTAATATATTAATACTCTAGTAGACTTAGGGTATAAGTATTTTAGTATAGTAAGTACTAAGGTTATATAATAAGTAAGAAGGGATTTTATTAATATTTTACTATAAGTCTTTAGTTAGGTAGTAAAGATTTATAAGTTAGTTAAGATATAATAGTTAGTAGTCTTAAACTATAACCTAGATAGGTAGTAGTTATATACTATAGCTTATATAATACTAGGCCTAAGCTAGAATATAATCTTTAGTAAGCTATAGCTATAGTAGGAAAGAGTAGTAATAGATATTATATAAGGGTAATTAATAATCTAGTAAGTAAGTAGTATAATTATAAAAGAGGTAGTATTATAAAAATTAATACTAAGTATTTAGGTAATTATAGCTACTATATATAGCGCCCTACTCTAATAAAATATAAAGGAATTAGTAGTTAGGAATATATTTAGTATAACTATACTCTAGTATATTATATCTATCCTAGCTACTATAATTTTAGATCTAAACTTAAGTAGTAATCTTATAAAGGTAGAGGAACTATAGCTACCTACTAAGCTAGAGGAATTCTAGGACCTCTTTAATAATAATAAGGCTCTTAGTTTACTTTTATACTAGAGTTAGATAGACTACTATATTTACCTAAAGCTAACCCTAAATAGTAGAGAACTAGAGTTACCTTAAGGTCTACTATATAGTATAATAAGAGACTAGTTAATTAAGCTATAAAAATAAATTATAAAACTAATAGATAAAGGATAGATTTAGGCTAGCTTTTTATTAGTAAGAGCGCTAGTTCTACTTATAAAGAAGGTAAATAGTAGTTAGCACTTATATATAGACTATAAAGTATTAAATAAAATTATAGTAGTTAATTACTATCTCTTACTACTTATTAAAGAGATATTATAGACACTTTTAGGAGTAAAATAGTTTACTAAAGTTAATATTTAGTCTATATTCTACTACCTATATATTACTAATAAGGATAAGCTATTAACTACTTTTTAGACCTAGTTTAGGCTATTTAAGTAGCTAGTCTATCCTATAGGCCTTACTAGTGCACCTATAATATTCTAATATTATATTAATAAGGCGTTAAAGGAGATACTAGGGGACTTCTCTACTATATACTTAGATAATGTTCTTATTTATTCTAATAAGTTATAAAAAGACTACTTTAAGAGAGTATACTAAGTCCTCTATCTACTAAAGGAAGTAGGGTTAAACTTAGATCTAAAGAAGTATATCTTTATAGTAAAAGAGGTTAAATACCTTAGCTATATTATTAAAGCTAAGAAGATAGTCTACCTAAACCTTAAGAAGATCTAAGTAATTAGGGAATAGGTATCCTCTATAATAGTATAAAGAGTCTAAAGTTTTTTAGGCTTTACTAATTTCTATTAGGATTTTATACTAAATTTTTCTAAAGTAGTAGTACTACTATATAACCTTACTAAGAAGGGCGTACTATTCTAGTAGGAGAGGGAGGAGGATATAGCTTTTATATAGCTTAAGAATATATTTATAACTAGACTAGTATTAGCTTAGTAGGATCTTATAAGAGATATAGTCCTTAAAGCTAACTACTTAGGAGATACCCTAGGTAGGTGCCTTTTATAAATAATTAATAGGATATTATACCTAGTAGCATATTACTCTACTACCTTAATAATAGAGTAGTAAAACTATATAATATATAATAAGGAGCTAACTATAGTTATTTAGTGCCTTAAGGCGTAGTTAGTAGAACTATAGAGTATAGAACGCCTATTTATAATCTTAATAGACTATAAAAACCTAGAGTATTTTATAATACTTTAAGAACTAAGTAAGTAGTAGTATTACTAGGCTAAGAAACTCTTATAGTTTAACTTCTATCTATAGTTTTAGCTAGGGCGCCTTACTACCTAACTTAACGCCTTTAGTAGATAGGAATAGAATACTTTACTAAGGATATACCCTTTCTCTTATATTATAATACTAATTAGTATTTAAGTAATAACTACTATCTCCTAGAATAGGGATAGTAAGGTATTACTATAGCCCTTAATATTCTTTAACTAGTATATATAGAGTTTATAGGAAGAGGCTATCTAGTAGGACCCCTACTATACTATCTAGCTAGAGGTAGTATAATAGGGTAAATAATATTTTCTTATAGAGGTAGAGATATAATAGTAAATTAATAATTATAGTATTAGTATATATAATATACTACTATAGTAGGGAGTTACTTAAGTCTTAGATTAGGAACTATTAACTATAATAATAATCTAGAGAGTATATAAGTTAAACTTAGTAGGCTACCTAGGTAAAAATACTATATTCTAAATTATTTAGAGGGACTATTACTAGGATAGTATATCTAAGGATATTATATAATATATATAGAATTACTACTATTATAAAGCTTATATATTATAGAAATATTATTAAGGTCTTCTCTAGCCCTTACTAGTTATAGATAGGTTTTAGTCCTAAATCTTAATAGACTTTATAGTAGACCTACTTACTAAGGAGAAGAAAGTACTATAATACCTTTTAGTTATTATAAACTATCTTTCTAAGTATATCTAACTAGAAGTACTAACCTTAATAATAGTAGAATACTATATAGAAGTATTCTAGGATACTTAGTAGTAGTTCTAGGAGTTTCCCTCCTCTATTATTATAGACTATAGCTTAGATTAGCTAGGCTAATTTTAGATAATATTATATACCCTAGTAGGAATTAAATAACTACTTTTAACTATATACTATCCTTAGACTAATAGAGGAATAGAGTAAGAAAACTAGGAGGTATAGGCTATTTTATATGTTATAGTATACTTTAAGTAGATAGACTAGCTAAAATATCTTCTTATATATTAACTAGTACTAAATAACTAGGACTCTAGCGTTACTAGTATAAGTCTTAACCTATTATTAAATAGATATATAGTAGACCTTTTATAAAAGGCTAATCTTCTTAAGAAGTCTATAACTAATCCTTAAGGCTATATAGTATAATTTCTAGACTACTTAAAATAAGGTATAAACCTAACTTAGGCTACTATTATATTTATATAGTAATAGTAATAAGAAGTAATAAATTAGGCCTAGTAGCTAGTAGAGAAGTTCTACGTTAGTAATAAAGTATAGTTTTCCCTTTATAATATAAAGATAAATTACCCTAGTTAAAAATTAGATTAGCTCTAGGCTAAGTATACTATAATAGCTATACTAATACCTTTAACTATTACTCTAGACTTACTAAAAGATTTATATAAAATAGTATATATAGATTTAATTAAATAAGTAGTAAAGGATCCCCTTTTATCCTAGCTCTAGAAGGACTATAGGCTAGGACTAGTACTAACCCTTAAAAAAAATAACCTAGCTCTTTAAGAATAAGAAGTAGAGGAGATTTTATAAGTAAAGAAGGTATAGGGGTAGAATAAGAAATAGGCTCTAGTTAAGTAGTAGGGATAGATTATACTAATATAGTACCCTATTAAGCTAGTAGAGGATATAGAAGCCTTAGATAGGTATAAAGAAAGAGAAGGGAAGGTAGGATAATAAGGTTATATAAGGGGCTTAGCATAATTATAAGGAAAAAAAAAAAATTCTATTTATAATAAAGCCCTAAAGGGTAGGTATAAGGCTAGATAGGCCCTAGAAGGGTATATATAAGGAGCCTTAAAGGGTAGGTATAAAGTACTAATAAACTAATACTACTATAGAGATAAAAGACCTTTATAGGTCTAGAAAAGTAGGCTAGGAGCTATACTATAGTACTAGGAAGGTACTAGCCTAGGAAATCTTTATAATCTAAAAAGTAATATAATAGTACTACTATCTAGTTATAAAAGTTATTATTAGAGTTATCTAGATAGCGCTAGTAAGGTAAAGGAGAGAGAAATACCTCCTTATTACTACTATAATAACGCTAGTTATGCGTATAGAAGTTAGTATTATAGTAATAGCACTACTCCTTTATATAATACTCTATACTTATTAGGAAAAAGACTAGTATAAAGAAGTACTCTTAATAGTAATAAGTAGTAGGCAAAGGAGTTAATATCTTAGGCTTATAATAGTAAGAATAATAAGGTAAAGGAGTTAATATCTTAGGCTTATAATAGTAGGAATAATAAGGTAAGGAGTATTTAATATAGTAGCTATAATAGTTCTTAGTAGCTATAAGAGCTTCTATACTATACTATATAATAAATTAGCTATAGTACTATTATAAGGGTAAATAACTTACTATAATACTTATTATACTACCTACTAAGTTATCTATATAGTAGTTAGAGGCGTTTATATACTAGTTAAGATAGTTTACTATAAAGCCTATTATATTAGTAAGTATTATAAGCTACTTACTACTATAGCCTTAGGATAGAGTCTATAGAATATATATTACTATTACGTTTATATTTATATAGCTATCTAGTAGAAATAAGCTAGTCTAGGCTAGTACTATAGTATAGTAAGTAGCTACCTATAATAGTATTATAGAGGTAGGGTTATTATATATAGTAGTAAAGAGTATCTTAAAAGCTTAATAAAGATAATAGAAGTATAAGTTAAACTTAGGGTAGGTACTACTCTACTTACTAGCTAAGTTAGTGCTATAGGTACTTTAAGATATAATATACTTACCTATCTTTATATACTTATACTAATTCTATAATATATAATATAGGTTAAGGTTACTAGTATATAAGTAGGCCTCCTTATTATAAACCTTTTTACTACTATAGTAGGCTATATATACTATACTAAGGCTAGGCTTATATAATGCCTTACTAAAAAGGTATAGTTAGATAATATACTTACTATAAAGGAGGCTACTAGCTTTATCTACCTTAAGGTCTTTATTATTAGAGTTACTTTTTATAATAAAGCTATCTATATAATACTACTTCTTCTTATAGTCTTTCTTTAGAGTACCTTATAGTAGTTAGCTAGGTCTATAGTAGTACTACTACTATTATATACTAATATACTATTACTAAGGCTAGGCTTATAGAGTAGTATACTACTACTACTACCTAAGGGAGGAGGCGCGCTAAAGCTAGTAGTATAAGAGCCTAAAGTAGTATTAACTAACGCTATAATAATTAAACGCTAGCTACCTTATAGGTAAGGAGTAGTCCTATAATAAATAAGGAGTAGAGAGAGGATATAATTAGTATAAAGTTAGTATAGTATATAGTAGTAAGGGTAAAGGAAGAAAGTTATAGTTAGGCTAGAGAATTTAGGTAACTTATATAGGCATAATATAAGGTAGAGGAATATTTTCCTAGCCCCTTACTTATATTATACTAATAATAACGCTATACCCTAATAAGTATTATATAATACCTAGTAGCTATAATAAGTATATATATATAGATTAGTTATAGTACTATAATAATAAGATATAACCTTTATAGTAACTCTATACTAACTTTCTAGTATAAAGATCTTAGGCATAAGATAAGCCTATTTTAGCTATATTATAATACCTAAATAAACCTAACTTAGGCCTAGAATACTTCTTACCTAAAGTAAGTATAGAGTTATCCTAACTTATCTATAGTATTATAATAAATTTTTTCTAGAGTATAAAGGTATATAATAGGCTTAGGCTTTACCTAAGCTTTTATCTTACTTAAGATCCTTAAGTAAGATTCCTCTTTTTCTTTAATATATATATAAGACTTACCTCTTAAATATTTCTATAAGATAATTAATCCTTTTTACTAACGCTTAGATTTATTATTAATTTAAGGCTAGTCTATAACAACTAAGTATTATATAGATTAAGAGACTTACTACTTCTCTAGTATAAAGAGTTTACTAGTATATTAAGATTAGTTAGATTTTCTATAATAAAGGAAGAACTATATCTATTTATTACGTAAGATTAGAAGGTTTTAATTCTATTCTATATAGATAATATCCTACTACTCTACTATAAAGTATATAAGTAAGAAGTATAAGAATTATAAAATTAGATTAAGAGAAAGTATAAGATATAGGAATAAGGTCTAGTTAAATAGTTTCTTAGTATAAGGGTAATTAGGAATTATAGTAATTAAATAATTATATTAGTATATAATATATATATTAAAAAGATTATAAAGAAGTTTAGGTTATCTAATAGAACGTTTCCTCTAACTCCTCTCTCTTTAGAAGAACTAATTAAGAATACTAGGGAAGTATTAAAAGAATAGATTAAGAAGTATTAAGAAAGAATAGGATTAGCTCTTTATATAGTAATTATACTATACCTAGATATTATATTTACTATATCTAAGCTATCTTATTTTCTAACTAATCTAAGTAATTAGTATATAAAGGTAGTAGAATATATAATTATATATCTCTACTAAATACGCTAAGAAGTAATCTAATATAGTTACTATAATAGTCCTAATCTTATAATTTATAGATATATTATTTATAAATAATCTAGAAATATATAGATCTATATATAGTCCTATTATTTAGAGGTATAATTCTCTAGAAAGTAGTATAGTAGAATATAGTAACTACTTTAACTATAGAAGTAGAGCTCCTAGCGCTTAAGTAAGTAGCTAAAGAAATA